>NC_069467.1:25485624-25547417 GCF_026875155.1 Cherax quadricarinatus
TTTCAATAACAAAGTTGGAGATGCATGTTTTTAGGGTATCTGGATCGTTGGTCATACCTGAGAGACTACTTGGTAGGTTGAATCCGGGGAAGAGAGGGGAGGATGGGCTGGTGGCAGCCATGTTTGTTGTTATTGTTGTGGTGTCGCCTTGAGCAGTGGTGAGTCGGGTGGTTGTTGGGCCGGCGTCCTCCTGGCTACACTTGTTGAATAGTTGATTTTTCGGTTTTCTTGCTGGCCTTGGTGCTGTTTCCTCTGAGATTACGCCTCATAATACTACAGGAATTGTTGTAGTTAAGAAGAAGTTGTAGTTATACAAAGCTTAGGGTTACGTTGTTCGGCTGGCAGCGGGTGTTGCTTTCGGTTTGTGTGCAGTCTTCTTTTGATCTCTATTATTTTCGATTTGTAGGTTTCACTGATGGTAATCTTTGGTCATTCTGGGTGCTACGTTGGGTAGTGCAGTTTTGCTTGTAACTAGGTCATCATAGGAGCATTGGTAGCTCTGGTAGTTGGAGAAAAGTACGGAGCTTGGAAGTCGCTGCTGCCGCTGCCGCTAACCCATAAGGTTTACCATAACATTGTATCAATCGCATCTGCTAGAAAAATGACAGGATGGATAATGAGAACATTCAAAACTAGGGAGGCCAAGCCCATGATGACACTCTTCAGGTCACATGTTCTATCTAGGCTGGAATATTGCTGCACACTAACAGCACCTTTCAAGGCAGGTGAAATTGCCGACCTAGAAAATGTACAGAGAACCTTCACAGCGCACATAACGGAGATAAAACACCTCAATTACTGGGAGCGCTTGAGGTTCCTAAACCTGTATTCCCTGGAATGCAGGCGGGAGAGATACTGATTATATACACCTGGAAAATCCTAGAGGGACTAGTACCGAACTTGCACACGAAAATCACTCACTACGAAAGCAAAAGACTTGGCAGACGATGCACCATCCCCCAATGAAAAGCAGGGGTGTCACTAGCACGTTAAGAGACCATACAATAAGTGTCAGGGGCTCGAGACTGTTCAACTGCTCCCAGCATACATAAGGGGGATTACCAACAGACCCTGGCAGTCTTCAAGCTGGCACTGGACAAAGCACCTAAGTCGGTTCTAACCAGCCGGGCTGTGGCTCGTACATTGGTTTGCGTGCAGCCAGCAGCAACAGTCTGGTTGATCAGGCTCTGATCCACCAGGAGGCCTGGTCACAGACGGGCGCGGGGGCGTTGACCCCCAGAAACTCTCTCAGGTAAACTCCAGGTAAACTCCAGGTGTTGAACCAGCCAACCAGTCAGCCAGCCACAGATTACACCATGTTGAACCAGCTAGGCAGCCAGCCACAGATTACAAAATGTTGACCCAGGCAGCAGTCAGCGAGCCACAGATTACACTGTGTTGAGCCAGACAGCCAGTCATCCAGCCACAGATTACACCATGTTGAACTAAGCCAGGCACTGATTACACCGTGTTGAACCAGTCACCAGTCAGTCAGCCACAGATTACACCATGTTGAACCACTCAGCCAGCCACAGATTACACCGTGTTGAACCAGCGAGCCAGCCAGGCACAGATTACACAGTCTAGGAAGAATAGAAGTAGTAGGTAGAGAGCTAGCTTTGAAAAACCTAGTTTCAGCCCAAGCTAGAATGAAGCAACATTATGACAAGCGTGCTGTCTCTCGCTCTTTTAAAGCACGAGATAAGGTGATGGCTCGGAAATTAGTACCAGTCATGCTCTACAAGCCAGTATGATGGTCCCCTGGAAGTAGTGAAAAAGCTTAGCGACGTAAATTATTTGGTACGTACGCCTGGGAAAAAGAAATCTAATCATGTGTACCATGTTAACCAGCTTAAGGCATACTACGCTAGTCCTCTACCTACTACTTCTATTCTTCCTAGGACAGAGGAAGAAAACGTCAGTCTACCTGACATCTCTAGAGGTATAGAGGTCCGTTTAGAAATTCAGTGACTCTACAATCACTAGACGATTTTCTTAGTAACCTTGGGATTGATAAAGCTGGTGATATTAAAAACATGATTTTGCATTTCCCTGAATTGTTCGGTGATGTTCCTAAACGTTGTACTCTGGGTGTACATGACGTTGATGTACGGGGAGCATCACCCATTAAGCAATCCCCATATAGGATGAGCCCAAAAGCATAAAGCATTGAGAGAAGGGGTTTGATTTTCTGTTGTCTCACGACTTATTGAGCGTAGTAAAAATCCTTGGGGATTTTCCCCGTATTTTAGTGCCTAAACCTGACGGTAGTTTCAGGATGTGCACTGATTACAGGAAAGTGAACTCTGTCACCTTGCCCGATGGTTATCTCTACCTCGCATTGACGACTTATGATCGTGTGTCAGGAGCCCAGTTTGTCAGCCGTTTTAGATCTCTTACGAGGCTATTATCAAGTCCTGCTTACTGAACGTGCTCAAGAAATATCTGCTTTTACTGTTTAAGATGGATTGTTTAACAACCTCGTCACCCCCCTTCGGCCTATGTAACGCGGCTTCATTCCAACGTATAATGAACGAGTTGACCACAACTTAGAAGGTAGAAGCCTACCTTGACGACTTAGTGGTGTACAGTGACGAGTGGAACAGCACTTGACGCGTCTCAGAGCATTGAGAGACTGGCACAAATACAAAATTCACTGTTAACTTAGCTAAATGTAGTTTTGGTCAAGCCAAGATTACCTATCTAGGCTTTTGTATCGGCCAAGGTGAGGTTGCTCCTATTGAGGCTAAGGTTCGTGCAATTTCTGAATTTCCAGTGCCACAGGATAGGAAAGGAGTACAGAGATTCCTGGGTATGGCAGGATATTATAGCAGGTTCTGTCCAAACTTTTCTCAGATTGCAGCTCCTCTCACTGAGCTTACTAGTAGCAAAGTTCAGTTCAACTGGACTAGAGATTGTTCAGACTCGTTCAAAAGGTTGAAGTGCTTACTATCCTCTGCTCCTGTGTTGAAAAGTCCTAATTTCAATCTTCCCTTCTTTTTACATATAGATGCGAGTGGTTATGCAGTGGGCGCTGTGCTGCTCCAACAGTCAACATCCACTGATATTCTCCATCCTATATGTTACTATTCATCTAAGCTTAAACGACACCAGAAAAATTATACCACTATTGAGAAAGAGGCTCTAGCTCTTGTGGTGTCCTTGGAACATTTTGACGTGTATTTGGGCATTTCCCCATTTAAAATTTACGTAATTTTATGCCAAATACCTTTTGTTACTTGCTATGTCAAATTCAGTAAAGTAACTTAATCCCTCCAGCCCATATTAACTATGTATACTCATGTCATGTCTAATTATTATATTTATATATTCACAGTATTGTGTGTAAGGAGACATAAGCTGAGTGTTGAGTGGGTAGTGTGTGTGGGCGATGTACTGCGTGTGACGCAACACTGTCCTGCCGCAGACCCCCTCCCTCACTACACACCTTAAGCTGTTTCATACTCAGATGTCCATACTGCATAGCATTCCACAACACTACTTAAGAGTGGAATGCAGTCTCCTCTGCTATGATCGAGCCTCAAAGTGCCCTCCTTGTCTGCGCTATCCTGTCTCAACACTGATGTACATAACCACGAGTATGCAGAGATACGTACTGTGTACTGCCCTAGTACTAAGGGCATATCCTATTGACGAACGCTGTGAAATTGTAGAGGTGCTTGGCACAAGAGAGACTGATTAATGTTTATGTTAAATTGTATTGATATGAGTAATCAGTAATGATGTGAAAGACCTTAATGCAATTCCTAGTGCGACCATCTGTCGTGTTGGGGGGGTGTTGCAACCCCGAATGGGTTGCAATGATTATTATGTTTACAGTGGTCCCTCAAAATGGGCCCGGGCCCTGAAAGCCCCCCCAAAAATTTAAATTTAAACCCGGTTTTTTCGACAAAATTTGGGTGGAAATTGCCAAATTTCTTTTATCGCCCCGCCCGGGCCCCCGGTGCCCCGGGACGGGGTTTTGCACGAGGTAAGGGGGCCCCCGACCTCCCTCACCCTTTTCCTTCCCGCGTTGCCATTGTTTACCAGTTAGCGGCGGCCCTCTCACGGCCCCAGTAAAAATTTTTCAAATATTTCATTTATTTTAGTGCTTGAAAGTTTTTTAAAGGCTAAATAAGTACCATGCCCCAAAAGAAAGTTTCTTAGTCCCAAATTTTGGTAAAAAAAGGGTGAGAAATCCTTTGAATTTAAAAAAAAAATCATTGAACAATTGATGTGGGAAAGTGTGGGGAACTGGCGAGGAGGTTAACAAAAATCTTTAAACCATATCTTCCATCAACCCAATAGAAAGGGAAAAATCAAGGCCGAGTTTTTGGAAAAGGGGGGTAAATTGCGGGCCCAAAAAGGGAAGATCCCCGTACTGGAAGAGGTTGAAAAGTTTTTATTGGTGGGGGATAAATGAGAAACAATTAGCGGGGGACAGTCTTAGGGCCCTCGATTTTTTGTGAAAAGGCTAGGCGTTGCAGAAGATTTGGTAAAAAAAAAATTGCCTGAAAAAATAGTGGTGAATGTGAGTGTTTTTAAGGGCCAGAAAAGGCTGGTTTGGGGGGGAAAAATTTAAAAAAGCTACTGGCATACACAGTGTGGAAAGGGGCATGGTGAGGCTGCCAGTTGGGGACCACAAGGAGCGGGAAAAATAGTGCATAATTCAGGAATTTTACATAGAGGTGAAGGACTGAAACCTGAAAAAAGTTTTCCCCTTGGCCCCCGAAACGGGCCCCTTTTGGAAGAAAATGCCAAAGAGGACCTTAAATTACAAAAAGGGGAAAATTCAATGCAGGCCCAAAAGCCTATGAAAGACAGGCTGACGCTAATGTTCTGGCTAATGCTAGTGGGGTTTAAAAGTAAAACCGTTACTAGTGTACCTTTCTAAAAAATTCAGCTTTTAAAGAAAAATAAGGTTATGAAGAGTAAATTGTGTGTTTTTTTGGGGAAATTAAAAAATAAGGCATGGGAACACGAGGGAAACTTTTGTAGAGGGGTTCAACGAAGTGTTTGGCCCTAGTGTAAAAGGAATTTACCTCCTGGGAAAAAATTTGGGTTTCCCCGGGCCTGCTAGAAATTGGACAATGCACCTGTTTATCCACCAAACTTGGAAAACTAATTCGGGAAGGATTTTGGGGTTCTTTCCCCAGAAAAGGTTCCCTTGCCCCGAATACCACTCCTCTCCCCCAAACCCCAATAACCCAGCAGGTCATTGCAAATTTTTTAAAAAACTGTACACCAAAGCAATTTTTAAAAAGGTGCTTCAATGGGGCCCTCAGACACTCACTTGACCCTACGGGGTTTTTTTAAAAAGGAAACTTTTCAGTATTTTCCATTTTTGTAACCCTTATGGGTAAGGTTGGGAGGGGTGTCTACCGGGAAATTTGAAATTTGCTTGGAAAAAATTGTGGCCAATTGTGTCGACAAGGGGGTTTTGGGGAAGGGGTTTTGGGGTTGCCCCTGTTGGGGCCTATGTAAATTTTTTAAACTTATTGTGGCACGGGGGAGTTCCAGGGGGTTGGGGTGTGATTTTTGGGGGGATGGGGAAAGATTTGGGTGGGGGGCCCCAAACAAAAGAGCTAACCACTGGGGAAGCGCAAGAGTTTTCAGCGGGAAAAAGCAACAAAATCGCAGCTCAAATCTTGCTCCCTAAAGGGGGGAAAGGGAAGAAGTTGAAGAAGGTCCCTTTTTCAAAAATTAAGGGATTTTTATATGGGGGGTTTAAGAGGGAAAAAGTTTTAAAGGAAAAAACATCCCCCAGAAAAAGGGTTTTTGGGGCAAGCCATATCGGAAATTGTACATGACAGGTTTTGGGCCCCATTTTGGGGAAATTTTTTTAAAGGGCCCCAGAAACAGAGCTCTCTGCCCGGGTTATTTTGCGGGGACGGGGACCCCAGGACTCTAAGCTGGTCCTGTGGCATTAAAAAAAACCGGGAAAAAAGGAAGCAACCCCAAAAAAAGCAAATGGTACCTGAGGTGTTGCGGGGAAGGGGTTTCCCCCTTTCCCAAAACTATAAACAATCCACTCCCCTCCCCCTCCAGTCTCCCATACATACAAGAATCTCCAATAAAGGTAAGTGTTATGCTTTTAAATGTTATTCATCTTTTCCCCAATTGTATTTTTTTATGTACAAACATGAATATTTATTTAAAAATTTTTTTGTTTTAATATTTTGGGGTGTCGGGAACGGTTTTAATTAAATTTTACTTTAATTTCTTTTGGGGAAAATTGATTCGTAAATCGACCATTTCGAAAAACCGGACCGGCTTCCAAAAAACGGATTACCGTCGATAATCGGGGGGACCACTTTTATATGAAATTATTCCCTTTTAAAAATTAATTTTTATTCTTTTATTTGCAAAATAGCTAAATCGTAAATGTATTTGTTTATATTGTTTCCTTTACTTATGTTGTTTGGATGTAACATATTAAGTGCTTTAGTTCAAGTCTTGTTTTGTCAAAAATACTGTTTAATTATTGCTTGTAGCTGTTTTGACTGCAGGGGTTCTGAGCTGCAGTTGTCCACGGAGCTATACGTGAAACCCAGGGGGGGTGTCCTACCTCGCGTAAAAATATGGAGTTGCCTTGACTCTCTTGGGGGTTGGAAGATTGTTTTCTCATTATTCTTGTTAGTTCTGTAGAACTTTTGTTCACAGAACATTTTATAGACTTAGTGATTTTCGCGTTGTTCTGGGTTGTTTTGTCACATAGGGCACTCGAAAAATCTCAGGTCCTGAGCTGTTGCTTCTCATTTTAATTGTACTGGTAAAGGGGTTTTATTTACCCGCGGGGGTTTTTTTTATGCTGACTTAGATTTAAATAGTATGGGAGTTTTTGACTTGTGGAGGACTGTGTGGTCCCCACTTAGTGGCGGGTTTATTATATCCTTTTTAAAATTTTTCCTTTTATTGGGCTTTGCATTCTTTTTTGTTCAAAAAGACGTTCTGGTTGCCATTTGGTTAAAAATTTTGTTTATTGAGGACTTTGTCAGTCACTTTTTTTAAGTTAGTGAGTCGTTTGGGCCCTAGTGAAAAAATTAGAGCACTTACAACATACCCCATTAAATTTTAATATTTTTAATATCTTATTAAATGTTTTAAAGTACCAGACGGGAATTAAAAATTATAAATGTGATATGTTGGGTTTCAGCACAATACTTTTTGTATACGAGAGGGGATTAATTTATTTTGATTACTGTGGGTTTAATTTAATTTAATTTAATTTGATAATATACCCCTAGACAACTTAATGATTAAAAAATTTATTTAAAATTTTTAAATTTTTTAGTTAGGGGGCCTACCAGTTATAAAACCCGAAGCACTATTTAATCATACTGAATTTTAATGGATAATTGGAATGGATAGATACTTGTTACGAAAAACCGTAAAAAGGTGGTTTCTAGAAGGGGAGTCCCTTTTTTTTATTGGAGATCTCTAAACTTTTTGGGGAAACGCGTTTTTTTTTAACAGGTCGTATTTGGATGCTGCAGCCAGCAGTAACAGCCCGGTTGATCAGGCCCCTGATCCACAGGGGAACTTCTCCCGGTAAACTCCAGGTAAAAAAGTCAGCCAGCCACAGATTACAGATTTCTGAACCCGGGCAGCAAGTAAACCCGGGAACCCGAATTTCACAGTGGGTTTAACGAGCCAGCCCGCCCGCCCGGGCCCGGAAAAATTTTCACTTCAATTAAAATTTTTTTCAAATTTAATTCAAAATTTATTCTTTTATAAGGATTTCAATTTCTGAGGTTTTCAGAAATTCGGTTTTTGTTTGGTTTACATGTAGTTTAAAAATTTTGGGTTACCCGAGGTGTACCACTAGGAAAAGCTTAGCATGGTAGGATTTCGGGCATTTCTTAGTTTTTTTCTTAATTGTAAAAATTAAAATTTTGAGGTAAATTGGTTTATGGCTAGTGCTAAATACTAGTTTGTGGGAGTTTAGCAATATGAATGCTTTGTTTTGGCCCCCAGTACATAGTTTTGTATTTTGGGGGTTTCCCCAAAGGGTTCATTATTTTAAGGGCTGAGATTAAAATTTTTGTTTTTTTGGGCAAAGAAGTGAGTGAGTGGAAGTGTGAAACCCCCAGGTGGTATTGTGTAGGGAGTTGGGGGGGTGTTTCAGGGAGATTTAAAATGTTTTCTAATGGGGGTTTTTTTAAGGTGATGAATGTGTTGCGTTTTAGAGTTCTCAGGTTGGGTATTCCAGATTTTAGGGCCTTTGACATATATTGAATTTTTGTAAAGGGTTTTGTCAGGGCAGGGGGAAAGGGCGTAGAGATGTTCGTGTTGGTGTTTTGCCTGTGGGGTTCTGTCACAAAATATCAAAAAAGCGTTTTAGTTCAAAAGGGTTTATTTAGGTTTTAAAGGCCCCGTAGTGTAGATTGCACAGTTTGTAAGTGTGGATGTATGAAATGGGAGTAAGTTTAGATCTATGAAAATGGGGGGGGGGGGTTGCAGGGATGGGATTTTTTTTGTTTTTTTTCCTTTTTTTTTCTCAAACTTTTTTTTTTTATTTTTTTTTTTTTTCTTTAGGTTTTTTTGCTGCGTTGGGGGAGGACTTTAGGGGTGGGTTTATTGGGTAAAAAAGTGGGAGGTTTGGTTTAGTGGTTTGAGAAAGGGGATTTTGCGGCTTTTAGTACGTATCTTGAGAGGATCCCAACCGTTTTGGAAACTTTTTTAGCTATATGTGGATATGGGGGGGAAAAAAAAGGTTTTTTGTCAAGGTAAAGCTAGGGAAAATTTTTCCCCCTTATTTTTGGTAATTAGAGTTTTTGTCCAAACTTAAAGTTAAATTTTTGATCTCCTGCTCTGCTACCAAAAATAATAAGTAGGTTTTGTCGTGTTAAGCGTAAATTTATTGGGTGTCATCCCAAATCGTATTTTTAAAACAGCTCCTCATTCACAATGGTTTTTGAGGGTGGCCCAAGGGTTTTGGGGAGAAAATGCATAAGTCGTGTCATAGCCCAAAAAGAATGGGTTTAGGTGGGTTTGGGGTACGTTTTTAAAAGGGATTGATGTTATGGGAAAAGCAGGGGCCAAAGGGCCCCTTCCCTGCGGAACTCCCGTATCAAGTGCCGTTTTTGCTGATGCTGTGGTTTTTTAAAGGAGTACTGATAACCCATTTGAATGTAAGATTTGAAATAAGAAACGCATGGCCTCTTATTTCCGAGTGTCAAATTTGTGGGGTAGGATGTCGTGGGTTTCTGTTCAAAAGTTTTTTTAGGTCAATAAAAATTCCTAGTGGATATTCCCTTTTTTTCCAAAGGGTGTGTTTAAAGAGGTCTAGCATTTTTTTTATTGCATCAATTTTGTCTTTTATTTTTCCTGAATCCAAAAATGGAAGGGGGGTTTAGTAAGTTTTTAGGGCCCTTTTTAAAAATGGGAAAACCGTCTCCCGTGCACGAGTTTTTTCAAAGATTTTTTGGGTAGCAATGGTAAGTTGTTTTTGGCTATATTTGGGTTTTAAGTCTGTAGGGTCACCACCTTTATGTATTGGTGTAACCCTTGCCATCTTGAGTAGTTTCGGGAAGGTGCTAGTCTCTATTGACTTGTTAAAAAGTAATGAAATAGCATGCGAAAGGACATGGGCCGCTCGCTTGTACAGTAATGGTGGGACATGAGACAGATTCCCCGAGTTATTTTTAAGTGACTTTATGATCTCAATGACTTCCGTGGGCTCAGTTGGTGCAAGATAGAAGGAATTAGGCAAATTTCCATCTAGGTAGTTGGAACCTGCCAGCCAGTCAGCCTGCCACAGATTACACCATGTTGAACCAGCCAGCCAGTCAGCCAGCCACAGATTACACCATGTTGAACTGCCTCCCAGCACACATAAGGGGGATTACCAACAGACCCCTGGCAGTCTTCAAGCTGGCACTGGACAAGCACCTAAAGTCAGTTCCTGATCAGCCGGGCTGTGGCTCGTACGTTGGTTTGCGTGCAGCCAGCAGCAACAGCCTGGTTGATCAGGCGCTGATCCACCAGGAGGCCTGGTCACAGACCGGGCCGCGGGGGCGTTGACCCCCGAAACTCTCTCCAGGTAAACTCCAGCCAGCCAGTCAGCCAGCCACAGATTGCACCATATTGAACCAGCCAGCCAGTCAGCCAGTAACGGATTACACCATGTTGAACCAGCCAGCCAGTCAGTGAGCCACAGATTACACCGTGTTTAACCAGCCAGCCAGTCAGCCATCCACAGATTACACCGTGTTGAACCAGCCAGCCAGTCAGCCAGCCACAGATTACACCGTGTTGAATGAGCCAGCCATTCAACCAGCCACAGATTACACTGTGTTGAACCAGCCATTCAGTCAGCCAGCCACAGATTACTCCATGTTGACCCAGCCAGCCAGTCAGCCAGCCACAGATTACACCATGTTGAACCAGCCAGCCAGCCAGCCACAGATTACAACGTGTTGAACGAGCCAGCCAGCCAGCCAGCCAGCCAGCCAGCCAGCCAGCCAGCCAGCCAGCAACAGATTACACCATGTTTAACCAGCCAGCCAGTCAGCCAGTCAGCCAGTCAGCCAGTCAGCCAGTCAGCCAGCCACAGATTACACTGTGTTGAACCAGCCAGCCAGTCAACGAAACCAAAAGACTCGGCAGACGATGCAACATCCCCCCAATGAAAAACAGGGGCGTCACTAGCACGTTAAGAGACAGTACAGTAAGTGTCAGGGCCCCGAGACTCTTCAACTGCTTCCCAGCATACATAAGAGGGATTACCAATAGACCCATTGCTGTCTTCAAACAGGCACTGGACAAGCATCTAAAGTCGGTACCTGACCAGCGGGGCGTTGGCTCGTATGTTGGATAGCGTGCAGCCAGCAGTAACAGCCTGGTTGATCAGGCTCTGATCCACCAGGCACTCTCTCCAGGTAAACTCCAGGTAAACAGTCAGCCAGCCACAGATTACACCGAGCTGAACCAGACAGCAAGTCAGCCACCCACAATTACACCGTGCTGAACCAGTCAGCCAGCTACAGATTACATCGTGTTGAACCAGCAAGTCAGTCAGCCAGCCGCATATTACACCGTGTTGAACCAGCGAGCCAGTCAGCGAGCCACAGATTAAACCGTGTTGAACCAGCCAGCCAGTCAGCGAGCCACAGATTACACCGTGTTAAACCAGCCAGCCAGCGACAAATTACACCATGTTGAACCAGCCAGCCAACCAGCCACAGCCAGCCAGTCAGCCAGCCAGCCAGCCAGTCAGCCAGCCAGCCTCAGCCAGCCAATCAGCCACAAATTACACCGTACCAGCCAGTTAGTCAGCCACAGCAAGCCAGTCAGTTAGCCATAGATTACATCGTCATGAACCAGCCAGCCAGACACAGCCAGCCAGTCAGCCAGCCACAGATTACACTGAGTTGAACCAGCCAGCCAGTCAGTCAGTCACAGATTACACCGTGTTGAACCAGCCAGCCAGTCAGCCAGTCAGCCAGTCAGCCAGTCAGCCAGTCAGCCAGCCACAGATTACACTCTGTTGAACCAGCCAGCCACAGCCAGACAGCCATAACCAGCCAGTCAGCCAGCCATTGATTACACCGTGTTGAACCAGCAAACCACAGCCAGCCAGCCAGCCAGTCAGCCTGCCCCAGATTCCACCGGTTAAAACCCTGCCACAGCCAGCCACTCATCCGCCCAGTTTTCCCAACGTTGAAAGCACCCTTCACCCCAGCCACAATTACACCATGTTGAACCCCTAGCCGTCAGCCGGGCGCAGTTTACCCCCTTGTTGAATAGCCAGCCGCCAGCCACAGATTACACCATTTTGAACCACCCACCCACAGATTCCCCAGCTGAACCACCCAGCCAAAATTACCCCCGTGTTAAAAACCAGCCATCGCCCCACCCAAGATTCACAGTGCTGAACCGGGCTTTCCACAGCCCCAGTCGCCAGCCACAGATTACCCAGCTGAACCAGCCACCCCTTTGCCCCACGATTAATGTGTTGAACGAGCGAGCCAGCCACCACAGATTACACAGTGTTGAACCCCCCTGCCAGCCAGCCAGCAGCCAGCCAAGATTCCCCCTGTTGAACCACCAGCCAGTCAGCAAGCCACAGAATTACAACGTGTTGAACCAGCCAGCACCAGCCAAAACAGTTTAACCGATTGAACCACCAGCACAGACCCGTCACCGCCACAGATTACACCTTTTAAACCAGCCGCCTTTTTAAACCCCCCAAAGATTACACCGTGTTGCCCCAGTCACCCACCCAAAGTTTAACCGTGCAACAGTCAGCCAGCCCAGATTACACGGCTGAACCCTACACAGCCGCCAGTCACCACCACAGATTACACCATGTTGAACCAGCGCCATTTACCCAGCCAAGTTACATAGTGTTGAATGAGCGAGCCACCACCCCGATTCACAGTGTTGAACCACCCATGCACAGCACCCAGTCACCCACCCCAGTTAAAGTTGAACAGCACCAGTAGCAGCCACGTTAAAACGTGTTGAACCACCCAGAGCAGCAGCACAGATTACACAGATTGAACCACCCAGCCACACCCAGCCCGTCAGCCACCACAGTTTACCCCATTTTAAAAACCAGCCCCCACAGCCAGCCACGATTAACTGTGTTAAACCCTCAGAGCCAAAAAATTTCACCGTGCTAACCATCAGCCCCAAAATTTAAACCCCCGTTTAAACCAGCGAGCCAGTTCATTACCTCTGTAAATTGTGAGTTCATTACCTCTGTAACTTGCTCAGCTATCAAAACTTTGGAGTCCAGTCCCTGGACCAATTATGTACCTCTGTAATCTTTTGACTACCGCCCACAGGATGGGTATGGGGTGCATAATAAACATATTAAAATAACTAACTAGCCAGTGACAGATTACACCGTGTTGAACAAGCCAGCCAGCCACAGATTACACCATGTTGAACCAGCCAGCCAGTCAGCCAGCCACAGGTTACACTGTGTAGAACCAGCCAGTCAGTCAGCCAGCCAAAGATTACACCGTGTTGCAACCCCTGAATGGGTTGCAATGATTATTATGTATATATATAATTATTATCTTTTCATATAATTTTATATTGCTTATATTTGCGATAATAGCTAAATCGTAAATGTATTGCTTTATATTATTATTATGACTTTTTATGTTTGTTGGGTAGGATTTAAAAATTTTTTTTTGTGCTCAGTTCAAGCTTGTTTTTTTTGCTAACAAACTTTAATAAATCGCTTTTTTCTCCGTTTCCCCTGCCGGTTCTTGCTGGGCATTTCCCGTCCACGGCTATCCCCGTGTCGGGGGGAGGGTGTCCCCACCCCCCTTTAAATTTTTCATTTGTCTAGCCTCCTGGGGGTTTGGGGCCCAGATTTTTCTGTCCCCAATTTATTCTTTTTGGGTTTTCTGTAAAAATTTGTTCACAAAACCTTTGAATAGCTTAGTGTTTTTTCGCCCGTTGAAATGGGGTTGTGTGTCGAAATAGACACTCTGAGTAATTTTTGGCCCTGAGCTTTTAACCCTTTTTAAACCTAACTTGTACGGGTATCTGATATTATAAAACCAGCCCGGGGTTTTGTCTTACGCTAAAACTTAGATTCATTAGTATGGGATTTTTGTGATTTTTTTGTGGGGGAAAATTGCTAATGGCCCCTGCAACTGCCCTTTAAAATTTTAAATCCCCTTGTTTGATTCTGTGTCGCAGTTGCTTGTTATATTGCTTTTGGGCTTAGCATTCTTTTTATTTTTTTCAAAGCAGACTGTTTTTGACTGCCATTTTGGTTTAAAGAAGTTAGTTTATTTAAAGACTTTGTCGTCACTTGTTTTAAGTCTATCGAGTCGTGAACATAAAAAATCCCTTAGAGCCCCTTAAACACTTACCAAACTTACTTGTACTTTTTTGTAATATCTTATTAAATTTTAAATTTTTCCAAACGGTCCCTTAAGAATTTATAAAGTTTTATTTTGCTTTCAGAAACAATAATATTGTACTCGAGAGAAGTGATTTTATTTTAATTACTAAAAATTTAATTTAATTTTAAATTTTTGATAAAAAACCCTTTCTGGGATTTAAAAAATTTTTATTAAATTTTAATTTCTCTGATAGAAAGCCTCCCAGTTATAATCCTGAAGCACTTTTAAAATCAAAATAAATTTCAAAAGGAAAATTTGGAAAAGGATATGACTCCCTTGGTTACAAAAAAACCATTTAACGGGCCTGGGGGCTAGAAGGGGAGTCCTTTCTAGTATTCAACTGGAGTTTTCTCTAAGCCTTTGAATGGGTTTTTTTTGTAAAACACCGAAATTAATCCAGAAAGCCATCCAAAACAAAGGTTTACATGGGGTTTTGATGAGGGAAATGATAAAAAAATTAAAAGATAGGGGATGTAAGTGTAATAAAAGGGGAAAGAGGTGAGTGCGAGGGATAGTGTCACTGGGGAAAAATTTCAAATTTTTTTTCCGAGCTATAGTGCCTAATAGGTGTTTAATGTGTGGGAATGGGTCAAAAAAAAGTATTTGAAAATTTGGGAAAGGAACCAAAGTTTCCCCCTGCACCTGCGCGGGTGTGTGGGGGGAAAAGGTTGACCCCAAAGGGGTTTGGGGGGGGGCGGGGGTGTTTTGAATGTAGTTGGAAAGAGACTTTGAAAAAAGGGGCCCGGAAATTTTGGGGTTCAAGCCTAAGGTTTAAAATAGGCCTCACTTCCAAAAAGGGGAAATGGGGTAACTGTTCCCCGGGGAAGAGTGGGGAATGTGATTTTAAAGGGACCAAACGTTAAAAAAAATGATAAAATGGGGAATAAAGGGGAGGGAAAAGGGGGTGGGCTGGCAAAGTCCCCCATGGAGGGGTGTCCCCCCCGGTTTAAAAAAACCCCTGGTTTTTAATCCACTCTTTGGTTTTTCATAAACTTTAAAGGAGCGGGCCTCCAATGCGTATAATATTAGGAACATTAAACCGTAAAGGTGGGCCCAAGAATAATCGTGATAAAAAACACCAATTTTAAAAGAAAGTGTGAAATGAAATGAGTCGCCCTTTTTCAGAGTGAGCATTTTTTTTATTCGTGTTCCTGTCTCCCGGGGTTGGAAACTTTTTTGGGGTTAAAGACTTCCCAAACCCGGGGCAAAAAACCCCAAAGGATACCTCGTCCTTTCCCCGGGAAAAAGAAACCCTGTCGGTGTAACAGGCGTCGAAAAGAGATGGTGAAGGAGGAAAAAAGGAGCTCTCACCCCCCAAAATTTTTAAATAAAAATTTTAATTAACAGAAATGATACTGCCCAGCTAGGTATGGTTTTTACTTTGTGAAGGGGTTTTCTCCCGCCCCCGTAACAACTTTAGTCAGTTTTCTAATGGGTCCCCCCAGGGAAAATTTTAAGGGGAATAGAAAAGAAAAAAAACTGACAAACAAAACACATTAATTTAGGAAATAAAAAAATAAAAACATTTTAAAATAAAAAATATTGATCCACATTAAAGAAAATGAAAAATAAAAAAAAAAAATGCAACTGAATTTCAACGCTAATTATATAAAACTGGGGCGCTGGTGTTGGTGACACTATGTGCGTTGATCGTAGCCCCATGTATGATGGGGGGGGGGGGTCGCAGGTGTTTGGTGACAACCCACCGGCCCCGTCTTATAGCCTAAATAATCTTTCCAGATACAGGAAATCAGGTTCTTTTTTTTTCCCCCTGCAAAAGAAAGGGGTGAATCCTGATTCTTCATACATGGGCACAGGCAAGTAGAAAAAACATGGGGCGTTCAGGACGATGTCCTCCCTTCAAATTTTACTTTTTGGGTTTGGGAGGTGACAAAAGGACCTTGGCCTGTCTTCCTAGAGAAGTTTTAAAAAATGAAAACCCCAAGAGTCACTGGGAACTTCCCCCAGGCAAACAAAACGGGAGGTAACGAGCCACTCCTTGGTTTTTAAGGGGAAAAAAGTTTTCCTTAAAATGACTTGGAATCGAAGCGGCGCTCAGTCCTCCCATTCAGCGGGAGATAGGGTGGTGAAGAGAGGCTTCACTCCCAGAAGTTGGGATAGATTTCATTTAAATCAGATGTGAATTGTGTCCCACGGTCAGACAAAATTTCTTTTGGGGTCCACTCTGGAGAAGATGGGCTAAAGGGCTTTAGCCCCTCTGTAGATTAGGGCTTAGGGTACGGGTTCAGGGAAACCGAAGCATAATCAAATAAGTAAATTTCTAGTCCCCCCGAAAAAAGTGGAGAAAAAGGACCCCAAAGAGTCAAAAGCTCTCTTTCAAACGGGACCGTAAAGTAGGCATTTTGACCTATACCGCCTGGTACCTGGGGGGATGACAGTTGGGGGAAAATTTACCAAAACTACAATGGTAGTGACATCTGAGGGCATTTTAGGCCCAAAAATACTTTCCCCAAATTTTTTTTAAGGTTTTTCGATGCGAAATGTCCGGGCCCATGGCGGGTCATGAGCATTTTAAAACAATCCTCTGCATTGACTTGGAACAACTAAGATGGAATAGCTATCTCATCTGAATTTTTTTTGAATACTGACTTATACAAGATACCTTTTATATATTCAAATTTATTTAAAAGTTTTTCCTTTGAATAATTTTGATTTTGTTTAGCTTTTTATCAATTCTGAAGGAAAGGGCAATTTCTTGTAAATTGACAAAAAAATCCTTTTATAATCTAAAGGCTTGAAGTCGGGAAAACAAAGGGGTGTAGGAGAAGCCGGGGTTTGGGCTGGTCCTACAAGACATTAAGTATGGGGGTATATCTTTACTTTCATCTAACAAGTGGAACCCGGTGAACCTACCTCGCTTCGAGAGTAATCCCCTGGTTTTTAAACCCCCCAAAAACTCACAGACATTGTCTCATCTGAATTTTCGAGGGCTTCTCTGACTCCCCGGAAGGGATCTGAAAGCTTTTCCACTTTGGGTGATGAAAGGCAACCCAAAGGAAGGATGGCACCTTTACATACCTTTTTAGATGGAGCAAAAGTGAGGGGAGCTAGTCGGCCGCCCAACCTTGGAACCATTTAGACCTAATGTAACAAAGGACTAGGAAAAGTGTCCCTCTTCACTTTTTCCCCGGGTTGTGGTACTGTGTCCAGAAATGGTTATGTACACCCCCTCCGTCTTTCTGGAGCCCCTTCTGTCTCCTCGTGAACAATCTTTGAATCTCTGTTGATTCCCTCACTTACTTCACGGTCATTTCTTGTTGTCTCTCCTCCTTCCTTCCTTGCCGTTTACCGGGTCCTTGAGGGTTGTTTTCCCCTGATGGGCTTATAACGTTTGGGGTTAGATTTGGCTTTTGCGCTATTCGTTTTCTTTTGATTGGGCCCCCCTTTTTACTTGCATATTCTTTCGGGCTCTACGACTGCTCCCCCTTATTCTCCGGGGTCCTTTGCCTTCTATATTTTTTTCCATTCCTAGACACGGGGTTTTTTGCCTCCTTGCATCTTTGGGTGAACCCGGGGCTCATCCGGTTTTTAAATTATTCCGTTACCCTTGGTACAAACCCTCCTCAGCCTCCTTACCATTGTTGCTACATATTCCATCATCCTTTTAACTGGTTTCCCTGCCGTTCTCTGCCCCACTAACCTCATAAAAGTTCCTCATTCCTGTGTAGTCCCCCCTTTCCCGTAGTTTTGGGTTTTATTTTTTTTCCCCGGGCCCCCTGCTTCCCCTTCCACTTGTATTCGAAAACCCCAAAAACCCCCGATCCTGGCCCCCCAAGGGGGCTTTAATGGAGTCCTCATTCTGGGACTACTCAAGATAATACTAAGTCCCGTCTTGCTGGTTTTATCCCCCCTCTCTCTTAGTGTCCCCTTTTGTGTTTGGGACTAAGTTTCCAGTACCCCTCCATCACTTACCCCCATGTATCTTGGCCCCCCGTGGCTCCAAGTTCTCTATTCGATCTCCTTGGGTTAAAATGCCCAGATCAGGAGCTTTGCCCTGCAGCATGACTCTTCGGCCACGCCCCATGTTCAACCATCGCTCTATTGCTCTCGAAAACCCTTCCCTTTGGGCCTCCTGCTGTTCTGTGGGCTTATCCCATCACTGAATTACACCTGGGGACCCCCGAGTGAAGGTTCCCGTAGTAATCATTTTTCTCCCTGTCTCCCCTCCACCATAAAAATTTCCATCGGTGTTTGACAGAAATCCCAACCCCCTCCACCCTCCCTGTTCCTTCTGTTTTCTCAGGTCTGGCCCCCGCTGGAAAGATGGCATCTTTATCATACCTGTAAGTTTGGGTTTCTTTGATTGCTATGATTTGGTGATGCCTCTTTGACTCTTTCGGCCACCTCCCATTTTTGTTATTCCATCACTTTTGTATACCATCCCTTCTTTTTCCTTTCCAAAAACGGGTTTGGGGGGCCTGGGGGGTGGGAACCTGGTAGCATACTGTGGGATTCTAGGGTTGGGGGTTGGGGGGAAAACGGGGGTATGGATTTTATTTTGTTTGGGGGGTGTGATAGGTTGTGGGGTTCTGAGGAAGTTTGTGTGTGCTTGCCCTTGTGCTCTGTTCGCCTGCTGCCCTGCACCCCTTGTCTCCATTTTCCCAGCCCTTTTGCTTTTTTTTTCCTCTCCCTCAGCTGCTGTCCCTTGTTTGTGTTCTGTTCCCCCTGTCAGGAACCTTTTCTTGTACCTTCCGAGCTTTTTTAACCGTGGTTTTTCTTTGGGGGATCCTTCCGCACTGTTCTGTCCCAGAATAAACTTGACGGTCGGTTTTTTTTCCCTTTAAGTACCCCCTATTCTCTGAAAATTTTCAACTCTCAGTTTTCCCCCCCTATTTTTGTGATGATTTTCTCAATCTCCTTTCTTTCTTTCCCCCTTTTTTCGTGGGGTCCTTTTCCCCTCCCCCCGAAGCCCATGGAAAACACTGATTTTGCCCTTTCCCCCTTCCCTTGCCTCTCCCCTGTGACTCCCGGGTTCCCTTTCCCGAAATTTTTTCCGTGGCTCTTGGTACATGGTTGTGCCCAGTTCACCGTCTCCCTCTCCACTGCACCCATCTGGGCCTTCCCTTCCACCCCTGGCCCTTTTTTGCGGTGATATACCTTAGCATAATTCATATCTCCTTCCTTTCCGTTTTGCCTCTCGCTTCATTGGGTGTTTCTCTGGTCACACCCTGAGACTTGCTTCAGCCTGTTTACTTCAAATTCTAGGACCTTTACCCTGGCTACTGCAGTTTTGACTTGTGCCTCCCAATTCTTCGTCTCCATCTCCAACCTCTTTTCCCATTTCACAGAGAGCTCTTTCTCCATTTTTTCAGAATGCTCTCCTAACATTCTCTCCCATTCTTGCTCTATCCTTTTCCACTGCTCCTCCATCCATTCCTCCCTACCAGTACCATTGTCATCTGATCCCTGATTCCTGCGAGTCCCAACCATTTTTTTTTTTAGTGAAAGAGAGAGAGAGAAAAAGAAAAAGGGGCAGAGAGTGAGAGAGAGGGAGAAAGAGAGAGAAGGGGAGCCTAGAAGGAGGGGAAAAGAAGGGAAAAAAGGGGGAAAAAGTGAGAGAGAAGGAAAAGGTAAGAGAGAGGGGGGAGTGACAAGGGAAGAGAGAGAGAGAGAAAAGAAGAGGAAGAGAGAGAGTAAGAGAGGAAGAGAGGAAGAGAGAGAGGGAGAGGGAGAGAGAGAGGAAGAGAGAGAGGAAGAGAGAGAGGATGAGAGAAAGGGGGAGAGAGAGAGAAAGGGAGAGAGAGAGAGAGAGAGAGAGAGGAAAAGAGAGAGAGAGGGGAGAGGAGAGAGAGAGAGAGAGGGAAGAGAAAGGAGGAGAGGGGAGAGATGGGGGGGGAAAGGAAGGGTTAGAGGGTCACTTCACAGGAAGGTATATGTATATGTATATGTGTGTGTGTGTGTCTGTATGTGTGTGTGTGTGTGTGTGTGTACTCACCTAATTGTACTCACCTAATTGTGGGTTTCAGGGGTCGAGGGCTCAGCTCCTGGCCCTGCCTCTTCACTGATTGCTACTGGATCCTCTCTCTCTCTGCTTCCTGAGCTTTGTCATACCTCTTCTTAAAACTATGTATGGTTCCTGCCTCCACTACTTCACTTGCTAGGCTATTCCACTTGCTGACAACTCTATGACTGAAGAAATACTTTCCCAACGTCCCTGTGACTCGTCTGAGTCTTCAGCTTCCAGTTGTGACCCCCTTTTCCATGTGTCCCTCTCTGGAACATCCTATCTTTTGTCCACCTTGTCTATTCCCCGCAGTATCTTGTATGTCGTTATCATGTCTCCCCTGACCCTTCTGTCCTCCAGTGTCGTTACTCCGAATTTCTATTAACCTTTCTTTGTACCCGGCATTCCCTTTTAGCTCTGGGGCTAGCCTTGTTGCAAACCTTTTGTACTTTCTCTAACTTCCCTTTACGTGCTTGCTTACCAGGTGTGGGTTCCAGACTGGTGCTGCATACTCCAGTATGGGCCTAACATACACGTGTACAGTGTTTTTGAACGATTCCTTATTAAGGTATCGGAACGCTATTCTCAGGTTTGCCAGGCGCCCCCTATTTCTGCAGCGGTTATTTGGGTTTATGTGTGCCTCGGTGATGTGCTCGGTGTTATGGTCACCCCCAAAGGTCTTTCTCCTGAGTGAGGTCTGTAGTCTTTTTCCACCTAGCCTATACTCTTCTGCGGTCTTCTTTTTCCCCTCCCCAATCTTCATGACTTTGCATTTGGGTGGATTTAATTCGAGAAGCCAGTTACTGGACCACATGTCCAGCCTGTCCAGGTCTTTTTGCAGTCCTGCCTCATCCTCGTCCGTTTTAATTTTTTCCCATCAATTCACGTCATCTGCGAACAGGGAATTTCGAGTTTTTCCCTTTCCATATGTCGTTCCAATTCAAAAAATACATGGTCCAGAACTGACCCCTGTGGGACCCCGCTCGTAACAGGCGCCCCTGGTCCCTCTTACGTACCATGACTCGTTGCTGCCTCCCTGTAGGTATTCCCTTTCCATGCTTCCCCTTTCCCTTTTTACGTGGCTGATCCTCCAGCTTCTGCCTAATCTCTTGTGGGGAAACTGTGTAAAAGGCCTTCCTGCAGTCTGGGGAAAACGCAATCTACCCAGCCCTCCCCTTTCGTGTTTTAAATTCTTTTCCCTTGTCAAAAAAAACTCAGGGGGTTTGTGAACAAGTTTTGTCTTCCATAAACCCCATGCTGGTTTTCTTTTATAATTTTTTCCCTTTTCCAGGTTTCGACCATTTCCCCTCCTGTTTATTTCTCCATGCTTTGCACACAATACATGTCAAGAACAGGTCTGTAGTTTATGCCCGTTTCTGTTCCTTTTCTTAAATAGGGGGGACTACATTAGCTTTTTCCATTTCTCAGGAGTTGCCCATTTTTTCAAGGTTGTTGAAATTTGTGGTTAGAGGCACACACGCATCCCCGTGCCTTAAGGACCCAGGGGAGATGTTTTTTTCCGGTCCCACCCCTTTGAGGGTCAAGGTCATTTAAAGGGCTTTTTCCCCTCCTCCTCAGTTTTTTCGTAGTCACCCAAAACACTTGTTGGTTTTTTCCCCTCTTGATGTTCCCTTTCTGTGCTGTCTTCCCACAGCCCTTCCTGTCTCTACTTTTAAAAATTCCTTAATTCCCCTGTTCAGCTCCCACATCCTCCTGATCATTTTTTGTGAGTTCTTCACCTTTGTCTTAATTGATACCTGGTCTTTGACGTTGTCTTCCTCCTGATGTGGCTTTAAAAACGTTTCGGGTCAGTCTTGATTTTTCGATGCTATGCATTTTTTACTGTCGCGGGATCCCCCCCCTTTCCTGGGAAATCATTTCCGGCTCTGCCCTGATCTCCCTAGTTTCGTTGTTTTCTGCCTTGTTTTTTCCATTTTATTGATTTTTTTTTGCCCCCTTCACCCTCGGGGGAACCAGGGGGTTTTTCTGGCTTCCCGTTGTTACTGTTGCCCTTGGGAAGAACCTTTCCCCTGCCTCCTTGCTTTTTTTGTACTATTCCTCATTTTATTTAGGCTTTCCCGCCAGTTCTCTGTCCCAGGACCCCCGCAGGGAAATTCTTCAACCCCATGTAGTCCCCTTTTATAGTCAGGCTTTTCCCCTTCTATTGTTTTTCCTCCACTTCGCTCACTAGTATTTAAAGCACGAACCAGTGGTCCCAGCTCCTAGGGGGCTTATACTTATGTCCCAAAGTCTAGCTGCCAGGGGGAACACAAGGTCCAATCTTGCGGTTCATCCCCCTCTCACTTGGGAGTGTCCCTTAAATGTTGGGGCATGAGGTTTTTTCCGACCAGTCCAACATCCTGGGTTTCCTGTTTTGGGACCCCCCATGTGGCTCCAGGTTTTCCCAGTCAATCTCCCTTTTGGGTTTAAACACCCATAACCACAACTTTTCTCTGCTGGAGGAGCTCTTCTTGCCACCTCGCAAAGGTGTCCACCATTTCTCTGTTTCTCTCTTCATTTTCCCCCTCTTGGCCCCTGCAGTTTGTGGTGGTTATACATCACTGCAAAGACCACTTTGTGTTCCCACTGAAGTGTACCTGCTATGTAGTCTTTTTCTCCCGTCTCATCTTTCCTTCCATTTTCTGAATTTTCCCTCTGTTTTTTACGAGCAGAGCAACCCACCTCCCCCCCCGCCCCTTTTTCTTTCCTCATGACTGGACCTGGTGGGAAGATTGCATCGTTTTTGTCTCCCTGGTTTTTTTTTCTGTAATGCTATGATGTCAGGGGGGTTCTCATTGATTTTCTTGCCATTCCTCATGTTTATTCGTTTAAACCTTTGCATTTGTGTACCAAACCTTCAACTTTGTTTTAAACTGTAAATGGGTGCGGGGGGGGGGGGAAACAGAGGGATTTTTGTGATGGTTTGGGTTTTGGGTTGTTCAGTTGCTTGGGGGGGTCGTTTGGCTGGAGTCCTTCTGAGGTGTTTTTTGGGGGTGCGCTTGCCTTCCTTTGATCCTGGGGTTTTTTGCTTCATTTTTCATTCCTCCATTTCTCCTTTCGTTTTTGAACTCTCTCTTTCATTGTCTTCCTTTCGTCCTGTGTTCTGTCTCGGTCGAGGTACACACTCCGGAACTCCTGCTTGCCTCTCAGCCGTGCTTTCTCCTGCAGGATCATGGTTCGGGTTGATTCTGCCTTGAAAATTACTTTGAGAGGCCGATTCCTTTTCTTTGTGAACCACCCAATTCTCCGAAAATTTGCCACCTGGGTCATGTCCCCCTCGCCTATCACCTTCATGATGTCTTCAATCGCTTTTTTCTCCTCCTGCTTTCTTTCATCATAAGTTTCCCCTTTAGCTTCGTCTAGCCCATAGACAAACATGGATCTTTCCCTTTCCACCTCCCACTGTGACTCCCATTGCATCCTCTGATGTGTTTTAGTTCCTTCCCGTGGAGTGTTCCTTCCTTCAGTCCCTTCCCTCGTTATGGCCCCTATGCTTCTTGGTTTATCCTTCCTGCTCACCTGCTCCTGGCCCCCACAGGTATCTGGTAAGGTCCTTGCACATGTCCTAGTTCCTTCAATGTCTTCCAACCTCTCTTTCTGTCCTAGAGTGCTCCCTGTCTTTGTTTTGGCCCCATGTGGGTTTGACAGGACTTCTGCATACAGTTTAGTTTCCATGCTTCCTTCGGACCTGTTGTCTGTGTTCGATGTAGCCATTGCCGATGCTACTTCTGTGATATCTTTATCTCTGTGCTGTTTCAGATGTCTCAGCTCCTCTTCTAATCTCTCTATCTTGATTTCTGCTTCTGTGGCCTGTTGCTTCCACCTTCTGCATTCTGCTGCTAACCTCTCTTCCATCTTCCTTTCCAGCTCATCTAGTCTCCTTCCCCAGTCTTCCTCCCTTTTTTTGAGCTCTATCTCCCATTCCTCCCTCTCAGATTCGTCCTTGGAACCCCTTGTCCTCATCCTGGTTAGGGGGAGGGGAATAGATGGTTAGGAGAGGGGAGGGATGGTTGTGGGGGAGGGGGAGGATGGTTATTGGAGGGGTAGAGATAGTGTGTGTGTGTGTGTGTGTGTGTGTGTGTGTATGCATGTGTGTGTGTGTACTCACCTATTTGTACTCACCTATTTGTGGTTGCAGGGGTCGAGCCCTAGCTCCTGGCCCCGCCTCTTCACTGGTTGCTACTAGTGTGTGTGTGTGTGTGTGTGTGTGTGTGTGTGTGTGTGTGTGTGTACTACAGCTGTTCAAGTGCCTAACAGCAGAGCCTGTTCTCACCTAGTGTGTGTGCATATGTTTATGTAAACAGTCCTTATTTCCCACGTATGTACTACATATGTATTGCATATGTACCCAATCTCTTGGTTCCCACTGTACTGTCTTATGCGTTTATAATTACGTTAAAAAATAAATACACTAGGCTTCGCCTATATGCCGCCACCTCTAAATTCTATTAAATGCCAGTAAATGCTGCTTATTCTAATTCTGGTAGCTCGAGGAGAGTGACCCCCAATTCCCAGAAGCTGAAGACGTTTGATGCTTCTCAGTAATTTTTCCACTAACTTCCTGTATGCACTATAGTCTCTAGCTCTTCTAATTTTTTCACTCACTCACTGTATTTACTGACACATCTATACATATCTCTTATCTCCCTGGTCTTGAGTCGCACTTATTCTTCAAATACCCCACTGCGTTATTATAGCAACACTATTTAGGCCTGACACAACCGTTCACCCTTCCAACGGCCCCCACTAAACACTCAGCCACTATTTCTTTTGTTTTCTTTTCTGTGATCACTTATATTTCCTTTTTTCGGGGCTTAAGTGATTATATGCACTCTTATGCGTGCACACGCCTATATCCCAAACTCTATTCCTTATGGCACAGTCAGAAATTACCACCAAAACACGAGCTCAAACCGCGTGACTCCTCCACGTGTGTGTGTGTGTGTGTGTGTGTGTGTGTGTGTGTGTGCATGCTTGTGTGTATGCATATATTTGTACGCTCATGTGCATATGTCTGTGCGTGCGCCCTCGTGTGTGTATGTGTGTGCGTGCGCGCTCGTGTGGGTGTATGACCCACTTAATATTTGTATTTATAACTCATTACAATTGTGACCAGGTGTGGACACATCAGTGGTTCATTACTTTGTAATTTGTTCATGACTGTAACCATGTATAGGAGTGAGGCTGATTCATTACTTTTGTAACTTGCCATGATTGTGACCAGATCTACCTGGAGTTCATTACCTTTGTAACTTGCCATGATTGTGACCAGATCTACCTGGAGTTCATTACCTTTGTAACTTGCCATGATTGTGACCAGATCTACCTGGAGTTCATTACTTTTGTAACTAGTTCAGCTATCATAACTTTGGGGTCCAGTCCCTGGACCCATTATGTACCTTTGTAATCTTTTGACTACCGCCCACAGGATGGGTATGAGGTGCATAATAAACATATTAAACTAAAACTAATGAAATAGCAGTCACTGAGATATACTAGAACAAAGACAGTTAAGGTGTTTGATGGCGGAAATAGTTCAGCAGACGAGGGAGTGATGAGATTATGTGTCGTAGAGGATAGAGTGTTTTCCATGAAGGCAGAACAATATGGGTTTATCATTAACAATAAAAAGGTGCCTTTTGAGATTAACAGTGAGGCGTCCATCTTGACATTATCAAAAGACTGTGTAGAGGTAGCAAAAGGGCATATTGAACCATGTTCTAGGAGGGTAACTGCATATGATAATTGAAAAATAAACCTTTTGGGAAAGTTTTTTGCCGGTAAGCTATGACAACTTAGAGGCATCACAAGTGTTTTATGTAATGAAGTCCAATAATAGTAACTTGTGTGGAAATGACCTCATGGTTAAGATGAATCTCCCAACATTAACAAACTAGACAGTGCTGAAGAAATGTTAGATAATTTTAAGGTAGATCCTAGTAAACCTATTTCCAGCTTGGTGGCAACAGTTCATGTGAAAAATGATGCTGTCCCTAAGTTTGTGAAAGCGAGGCCGGTGCCATTCTTTTACACAGAAATGATTGAGGCAGAATTAGAAACAGTACAGAAAGGGATTCTGGAGTCTATTACCCATAGTGATTGATCTGTACCTATTGTACCTGTATTAAAGGCTGACTCGAAGTCATTGAGGATATATGGGGATTTTAAATATGTAAATCAGCAACTTCTTTGTGAAAGATATCCTTCACCCAGGATTGAAGAACTGTTATCCATAGTGGGTAATGGCAAGGTATTTGCAAAATAAGATTTAAAAAATGCTTCTTTACAGATACTCATAAGGGACTTTTTAAATATAAGAAACTACCTTTCGGACTTACCTCAGCTCCTGGTATTTTCCAAAGATTTATTTCCCAGTTGTTGGTTAAATTGGTAGGTGTAGCATCCTATTTGGATGATATAATATGTGGTGTCACAGAAGCAGAACATGATGCTAGACTCAGGCAGGTGTTGAATATTTTACAAGAGGATAATGTAATAATGACTGACCTAGAAAATGTACAGAGAACCTTCACAGTGCGCATAACGGAGATAAAACACCTCAATTACTGGGAGCGCTTGAGGTTCCTAAACCTGTATTCCCTGGAATGCAAGCGGGAGATATACATGATTATATACACCTGGAAAATCCTAGAGGGACTAGTACCGAACTTGCACACGAAAATCACTCACTACGAAAGCAAAAGACTTGGCAGACGATGCACCATCCCCCCAATGAAAAGCAGGGGTGTCACTAGCACGTTAAGAGACCATACAATAGGTGTCAGGGGCCCGAGACTGTTCAACTGCCTCCCAGCATACATAAGGGGGATTACCAACAGACCCCTGGCAGTCTTCAAGCTGGCACTGGACAAGCACCTAAAGTCGGTTCCTGACCAGCCGGGCTGTGGCTCGTACGTTGGTTTGCGTGCAGCCAGCAGCAACAGCCTGGTTGATCAGACTCTGATCCACCAGGAGGCCTGGCCACAGACCAGGCCGCTGGGGCGTTGACCCCCGGAACTCTCTCCAGGTAAACTCCAGGTAATACTGAATAAGACTAAGTCAGTAATGAAAACCAGGTCTGTTGAATATCTGGGGTATGAGATTTCAAGGGAAGGTATTAAGCCATCTCGAAAATTAAGGCTATTGTAAAGTTACCATCACCTGAGTCCGTAAGAGAAGTTCAGTCTTCTGTGGGAATGGTGACATATTATTGTAGATTCATTAAAAATTTCTCTTTAATTTTGGCACTGTTGTATGATTTATCGAAAAAGGCGGCTACTTTTGAGTGGTCTTCAGTGGAAGAGGACGCTGTTCAAAGTATTAAAAAACAATTACATTGTTCAGCTTTGTTGACTAATTTTACATGAGATTATCCGTTAATACTTAAGTTTGATGTTTCCTCTGTGGGTGTTGAATGTTTGTTGCTCCAGGAAGTAAATGTAGGTGTTGAATGTTTGTTGCTCCAGGAAGTAAATGTAGGTGTTGAATGTTTGTTTACCTGGAGTTTACCTGGAGTTTACCTGGAGAGAGTTCCGGGGGTCAACGCCCCCTCGGCCCGATCTGTGACGAGGCCTCCTGGTGGATCAGAGCCTGATCAATCAGGCTGTAACTGCTGGCTGCATGCAAACCAATGTACGAGCCACAGCCCGGCTGGTCAGGTACCGACTTTAGGTGCTTGTCCAGTGCCAGCTTGAAGACTGCCAGGGGTCTATTGGTAATCCCCCTTATGTATGCTGGGAGGCAGTTGAACAGTCTCGGGCCCCTGACACTTATTGTATGGTCTCTTAACGTGCTAGTGACACCCCTGCTTTTCATTGGGAGGATGGTGCATCGTCTGCCAAGTCTTTTGCTTTCGTAGTGAGTGATTTTCGTTTGCAAGTTCGGCACTAATCCCTCTAGGATTTTCCAGGTGTATATAATCATGTATCTCTTCCGCGTGCATTCCAGGGAATACAGGTTTAGGAACCTCAAGCGCTCCCAGTTATTGAGGTTTTTTTCTCTCCGTTATGCGTGCCATGAAGGTTCTCTGTACATTTTCTTGGCCAACAATTTCACCTGCCTTGAAAGGTGCTGTTAGTGTGCAGCAATATTCCAGCCTAGATAGAACAAGTGACCTGAAGAGCGTCATCATGGGCTTGGCATCCCTAGTTTTGAAGGTTCTCATTATCCATCCTGTCATTTTTCTAGCAGATGCGATTGATACAATGTTATGGTCCTTGAAGGTGAGATCCTCCGACATGATCACTCCCAGGTCTATGACGTTGGTGTTTTGCTCTAATTTGTGGCCAGAATTTGTTTTGTACTCTGATGAAGTTTTAATTTCCTCATGTTTACCATATCTGAGCAATTGAAATTTCTCATCGTTGAACTTCATATTGTTTTCTGCGGCCCACTGAAAGATTTGGTTGATGTCCGCCTGGAGCCTTGCAGTGTCTGCAATGGAAGACACTGTCATGCAGATTCGGGTGTCATCTGCAAAGGAAGATACAGTGCTGTGGCTGACATCCTTGTCTATGTCAGATATGAGGATGAGGAACAAGATGGGAGTGAGTACTGTGCCTTGTGGAACAGAGCTTTTCACCGTGGCTGCCTCGGACTTTACTCTGATGACTACTACTCTCTGTGTTCTGTTAGTGAGGAAATTATAGATCCATCGACCGACTTTTCCTGTTATTCCTTTAGCACGCATTTTGTGCGCTATTACGCCATGGTCACACTTGTCGAAGGCTTTTGCAAAGTCTGTATATATTACATCTGCATTCTTTTTGTCTTCTAGTGCATCAAGGACCTTGTCGTAGTGATCCAATAGTTGAGACAGACAGGAGCGACCTGTTCTAAACCAATGTTGCCCTGGGTTGTGTAACTGATGTGTTTCTAGATAGGTGGTGATCTTGCTTCTTAGGACCCTTTCAAAGATTTTTATGATATGGGATATTAGTGCTATCGGTCTGTAGTTCTTTGCTGTTGCTTTACTGCCCCCTTTGTGGAGTGGGGCTATGTCTGTTGTTTTTAGTAACTGTGGGACGACCCCCGTGTCCATGCTCCTTCTCCATAGGATGGTAAAGGCTCGTGATAGGGGCTTCTTGCAGTTCTTGATGAACACGGAGTTCCATGAGTCTGACCCTGGGGCAGAGTGCATGGGCATGTCATTTATCGGCTATTCGAAGTCATTTGGCGTCAGGATAACATCAGATAGGCTTGTGTTAACCAAATTCTGTGGCTCTCTCATAAAAAATTCATTTTGATCATCGACTCTAAGTCTGGTTAGTGGCTTGCTAAAAACTGAGTCATATTGGGACTTGAGTAGCTCACTCATTTCCTTGCTGTCATCTGTGTAGGACCCATCTTGTTTAAGTAAGGGCCCAATACTGGACGTTGTTCTCGACTTTGATTTGGCATAGGAGAAGAAATACTTTGGGTTTCTTTCGATTTCATTTATGGCTTTTAGTTCTTCCCGCGATTCCTGACTCCTATAAGATTCCTTTAGCTTAAGTTTTAATGTTTGCTATTTCTCTGACCAGTGTCTCCCTACGCATTTCAGATATATTGACCTCTTTTAGCCGCACTGTTATACTTTTCCGTCGCCTGTAAAGGGAGCGCCTGTCTCTTTCTATTTTACATCTACTCCTCCTTTTTCTTAGAGGAATAAGCCTTGTGCATACATCGAGTGCCACCGAGTTAATCTGTTCTAGGCATAAGTTGGGGTCTGTGTTGCTTAGTATATCTTCCAGCTTATATCGGTTAGGACTTGGTTTACTTGGTCCCACTTTATGTTTTTGTTATTGAAGTTGAATTTGGTGAATGCTCCCTCATGACTAATCTCATTTTGTCGGTCTGGGGCTCCGCGCATGTATGTCTGAACCTCGATTATGTTTTGATCTGAGTATATTGTTTTTGATATGATGACATTTCGTATCAGATCATCATTGTTAGTGAAGATGAGGTCTAGTGTATTCTCCAGTCTAGTAGGCTCTATTATTTGCTGGTTTAAATTGAATTTTGTGCAGAGATTTAAAAGCTCGTGTGAGTGTGAGTTTTCATCAGAGCTGCCTCCTGGTGTTATTACTGCAACAACATTATTTGCTATATTCCTCCATTTTAGGTGCCTTAAGTTGAAATCTCTCAGGAGCAAGACGTTCGGAGCAAGAGCTGGCAGATTTTCCAGACAGTGGTCAATTTTTAACAGCTGTTCCTGGAATTGTTGGGACGTTGCATCCAGAGGTTTGTAGACTACCACAATGACCTGGTTTTGGTTCTCGATCTTTACTGCTAAAACATCCACTACATCATTTGAGGCATTAAGCAGTTTTATGCAAACAAGTGACTCTGCGATGTACAGGCCAACCCCCCCCCCCCTTTTGCCTGTTCACTCTGTCGCATCTGTATAGGTTGTAACCTGGGGTCCATATTTCGTTGTCCAAGTGATCCTTTATGTGGGTCTCTGTGAAAGCCGCGAACATTGCATTTGCCTATGCAAGCTGTCCACGGATGAAAGGTATTTTGTTGTTCGTTGATGGCTTTAGACCCTGTATATTTGCAAAGAAGAATGTCATCGGACTGGTAGTATTGTTGGTACTGTGGGGGGACATTTTTCCGGCATTAGCATCTGTATCTGTTGGTTTGGAGTGGAGGCCATCGACTGTGGTTGCACTCCAGGAATGACTGGATTTGGTGTACAATTTCCGCCATTTCCTGCCAGTTTTTTTTTCCTTCCTGGCACTAAAGAACCTCTCCATCTTGAGTGACTGTGGCTACCCAGGTTTTCCCATGGCCTGGATCTTTTGTATCTTTTTGTTTCCTTTAGATGGTGTGCCTGGTAATTTAAGTTATAGCACAGTCTTTCTACTGAAGAGGGACACATTTCAGGGTGAAAAAGCTTACAGGAAGGCAGTTTGCATTTTCCTGTTGTCATATGTGCACGGCATTTTCTAGGGTTGTCATAGTTGCACGTCCAATCTGTTTTTCCAGATTTCCCATGCCTGCAGATACCAAGTGCATAGTATGTGCACAGGCTTGGTTTCCGTTTGCCTTGGGTTTCTGTGACTGTATTCCCTGTTGGTGCATGTTTACCTGAGTCTTTCCTATCCTCACTAGCACTAACAATGGAGCTCTCAACAGTTGTTTTTGGTAATATATCCTCACTATTGCTAGTGGAGTCCTCTTGTTTGCTATTTCCTGTGGTATTACTAGGTTGTAATATTGGTTTTATCTTGTCCTTGACTACACTTGTTTCCCCATTACAGCTCCTGTCTCCCAAGAGGTCATTTATATGCATTCCCTCCTGCGTATATTTCCTGATTACCTGGACAGCACCTCCAGCTTCACCATTACTGTCTCCCAGGACAGCACCTCCAGCTTCACCATTACTGTCTCCCAGGACAGCACCTCCAGCTTCACCATTTCTGTCTCCCAGGACGGCACCTCCTGCTTCACCATTACTGTCTCCCAGGACGGCACCTCCAGCTTCACCATTACTGTCTCCCAGGACGGCACCTCCAGCTTCACCATTACTGTCTCCCAGGACGGCACCTCCAGCTTCACCATTACTGTCTACCAGGACAGCACCTCCAGCTTCACCATTACTGTCTCCCAGGACAGCACCTCCTGCTTCACCATTACTGTCTACCAGGACGGCACCTCCTGCTTCACCATTACTGTCTCCCAGGACGGCTCCTCCAGCTTCACCATTACTGTCTACCAGGACAGCACTATCAGCCCCACATTTACTGACTAACAGGGCATCACCTCCAGCCTTACATTTTCTAACTACATGGCCAGCACCAAGGGTGATACCATCCAGCCCAGCTCCAGGAAGTAAATGTCGGTGTTGAATGTTTGTTGCTCCAGGAAGTAAATGTCGGTGTTGAATGTTTGTTGCTCCTGAAAGTAAATGTCGGTGTTGAATGTTTGTTGCTCCAGGAAGTAAATGTCGGTGTTGAATGTTTGTTGCTCCAGGAAGTAAATGTCGGTGTTGAATGTTTGTTGCTCCAGAAAGTAAATGTCGGTGTTGAATGTTTGTTGCTCCAGGAAGTAAATGTCGGTGTTGAATGTTTGTTGCTCCAGGAAGTAAATGTCGGTGTTGAATGTTTGTTGCTCCAGGAAGTAAATGTAGGTGTTGAATGTTTGTTGCTCCAGGAAGTAAATGTAGGTGTTGAATGTTTGTTGCTCCAGGAAGTAAATGTCGGTGTTGAATGTTTGTTGCTCCAGAAAGTAAATGTAGGTGTTGAATGTTTGTTGCTCCAGAAAGTAAATGTAGGTGTTGAATGTTTGTTGCTCCAGGAAGTAAATGTCGGTGTTGAATGTTTGTTGCTCCAGGAAGTAAATGTCGGTGTTGAATGTTTGTTGCTCCAGGAAGTAAATGTAGGTGTTGAATGTTTGTTGCTCCAGGAAGTAAATGTAGGTGTTGAATGTTTGTTGCTCCAGGAAGTAAATGGACACTAGAAACCTGTATGTTTTGTTAGTAGTAAGAAAGTTTCTCCAGCACAACAAAATTATTCTCAACTTGATAAAGATGGTCTAGTTTTAGAGTATATTGATAAGAAATTCAGATATATTTTGCTAGGGAGAAAGATTGTTGCTCGCACAGATCATAAACCATTGTTTGGTTTATTTGTTGCTCGCACAGATCATAAACCATTGTTTGGTTTATTTGTTGCTCGCACAGATCATAAACCATTGCTGGGATTATTTGTTGTTCGCACAGATCATAAACCATTGTTTGGTTTATTTGTTGCTCGCACAGATCATAAACCATTGCTGGGTTTATTTGTTGCTCGCACAGATCATAAACCATTGTTTGGTTTATTTGTTGCTCGCACAGATCATAAACCATTGTTTGGTTTATTTGTTGCTCGCACAGAACATAAACCATTGCTGGGTTTATTTGTTGCTCGCACAAATCATAAACCATTGTTTGGTTTATTTGTTGCTCGCACAGAACATAAACCATTGCTGGGTTTATTTGTTGCTCGCACAGATCATAAACCATTGTTTGGTTTATTTGTTGCTCGCACAGATCATAAACCATTGCTGGGATTATTTGTTGCTCGCACAGATCATAAACCATTGTTTGGTTTATTTGTTGCTCGCACAGATCATAAACCATTGCTGGGTTTATTTGTTGCTCGCACAGATCATAAACCATTGCTGCTTTTATTTGTTGCTCGCACAGATCATAAACCATTGCTGGGTTTATTTGTTGCTCGCACAGATCATAAACCATTGCTGGGTTTATTTGTTGCTCGCACAGATCATAAACCATTGTTTGGTTTATTTGTTGCTCGCACAGATCATAAACCATTGCTGGGTTTATTTGTTGCTCGCACAGATCATAAACCATTGCTGGGTTTATTTGTTGCTTGCACAGATCATAAACCATTGCTGGGTTTATTTGTTGCTTGCACAGATCATAAATCATTGCTGGGTTTATTTGTTGCTTGCACAGATCATAAATCATTGCTGGGTTTATTTGTTGCTTGCACAGATCATAAACCATTGCTGGGTTTATTTGTTGCTTGCACAGATCATAAATCATTGCTGGGTTTATTTGGAAAAGGGAAACAGATTCCAGTAAATATAAATGCCAGAGTTCAGCTCTGGGTTCGGTTATTAGCTCAACAATATGATTATGAATTGTTATTTAAAGCTGGCAAGGAAAATGTTATTGCATTACGCTGATTACTGATTGAGCTTTACAGTTTAGTCAGGTGCACCTATGTATGACTATGTATTACCTGGAGTTTACCTGGAGAGAGTTCCGGGGGTCAACGCCCCCGCGGCCCGGTCTGTGGTCAGGCCTCCTGGTGGGTCAGAGCCTGATCAACCAGGCTGTTACTAATGGCTGCACGCAAACCAACGTACGAGCCACAGCCCGGCTGATCAGGAACCGACTTTAGGTGCTTGTCCAGTGCCAGCTTGAAGACTGCCAGGAGTCTGTTGGTAATCCCCCTTATGTATGCTGGGAGGCAATTGAACAGTCTCGAGCCCCTGACACTTATTGTATGGTCTCTTAACGTGCTAGTGACACCCCTGCTTTTCATTGGGGGATGGTGCATCGTCTGCCAAGTCTTTTGCTTTCGTAGTGAGTGATTTTCGTGTGCAAGTTTGGTACTAGTCCCTCTAGGATTTTCCAGGTGTATATAATCATGTATCTCTCCCGCCTGCATTCCAGGGAATACAGGTTCAGGAACCTCAAGCGCTCCCAGTAATTGAGGTGTTTTATCTCCATTATGCACGCCGTGAAGGTTCTCTGTACATTTTCTAGGTCAGCAACTTCACCTGCCTTGAAAGGTGCTGTTAGTGTGCAGCAATATTCCAGCCTAGATAGAACAAGTGACCTGAAGAGTGTCATCATGGGCTTGGCATCCCTAGGTTTGAAGGTTCTCATTATCCATCCTGTCATTTTTCTAGCAGATGCGATTGATACAATGTTATGGTCCTTGAAGGTGAGATCCTCCGACATGATCACTCCAAGGTCTTTGACGTTGGCGTTACGCTCTATTTTGTGGCCAGAATTTGTTTTGTACTCTGATGAAGATTTAATTTCCTCGTGTTTACCATATCTGAGTAATTGAAATTTCTCATCGTTGAACTTCATATTGTTTTCTGCAGCCCACTGAAAGATTTGGTTGATGTCCGCCTGGAGCCTTGCAGTGTCTGCAATGGAAGACACTGTCATGCAGATTCGGGCGTCATCTGCAAAGGAAGACACGGTGCTGTGGCTGACATCCTTGTCTATGTCAGATATGAGGATGAGGAACAAGATGGGAGCGAGTACTGTGCCTTGTGGAACAGAGCTTTTCACCGTGGCTGCCTCGGACTTTACTCTGTTGACTACTACTCTCTGTGTTCTGTTAGTGAGGAAATTACAGATCCATCGACCGACTTTTCCTGTTATTCCTTTAGCACGCATTTTGTGCGCTATTACGCCATGGTCACACTTGTCGAAGGCTCTTGCAAAGTCTGTATATATTACATCTGCATTCTTTTTTGTCTTCTAGTGCATCAAGGACCTTATCGTAGTGATCAAATAGTTGAGACAGACAGGAGCGACCTGTTCTAAACCCATGTTGCCCTGGTTGTGTAACTGATGTGTTTCTAGATGGGTGGTGATCCTGCTTCTTAGAACCCTTTCAAAGATTTTTATGATATGGGATGTTAGTGCTATCGGTCTGTAGTTCTTTGCTGTTGCTTTACTGCCCCCTTTGTGGAGTGGGGCTATGTCTGTTGTTTTTAGTAACTGTGGGACGACCCCCGTGTCCATGCTACCTCTCCATAGGATGGTAAAGGCTCGTGATAGGGGCTTCTTGCAGTTCTTGATGAACACGGAGTTCCATGAGTCTGGCCCTGGGGCAGAGTGCATGGGCATGTCATTTATCGCCTGTTCGAAGTCATTTGGCGTCAGGATAACATCAGCTAGGCTTGTGTTAACCAAATTCTGTGGCTCTCTTATAAAAAATTCATTTTGATCTTCGACTCTCAGTCTGGTTAGTGGCTTGCTAAAAACTGAGCCATATTGGGACTTGAGTAGCTCACTCATTTCCTTGCTGTCATCTGTGTAGGACCCATCTTGTTTAAGGGCCCAATACTGGACGTTGTTCTCGACTTTGATTTGGCATAGGGGAAGAAATACTTTGGGTTTCTTTCGATTTCATTTATGGCTTTTAGTTCTTCCCGCGATTCCTGACTCCTATAAGATTCCTTTAGCTTAAGTTCGATGTTTGCTATTTCTCTGACCAGTGTCTCCCTACGCATTTCAGATATATTGACCTCTTTTAGCCGCTCTCTTATTCTTTTCCGTCGCCTGTAAAGGGAGTGCCTGTCTCTTTCTATTTTACTCTGACTATGTATGACTGTGTATGGCTATGTATGACTATGTATGACTATGTATTCAAATTCAAATTCAATTCAAAGTTTATTCTCTATAAGGATTACAATGCTGAGTTTACAGAAATTTGGTTATTTTGAGGTTTACATGTAGTAAAATTGTGATTACAGAGTGTACCACTAGAACGCTTAGCATGGCTAGGCATTTCGGGCATACTTAGTTTTATTCTTAATTGTAAAATATTACAAAATATGAGGTAAGTTGGTATTATTGCTAAGTGACTAAATACTAGTTTGTGAGTTTAGCAATGTGAATGCTTTTGTTTTGGCACAGTATATAGTTTCAGTATTGGAGTATCACAGGATTCATTATTTTAAGACTGAGATTAATATTTCTGTTTATGGTCAAATGAGTGAGTGAGTGTAAGTGTGAACCACCAGGTGGTATTCGTGTAGTTAGTTGACGGGGTGTATCAGGGAGATAAGATGTTTTCTAATGGTAGTTTTGAAGGTGATGAATGTGTCTGCAGTTCTAGAGTTCTCAGGTAGGGTATTCCAGATTTTAGGGCCTTTGACATACATTGAATTTTTGTAAAGGTTTAGTCGGACACGGGGAATGTCGTAGTGGTGTTTGTGTCTGGTGTTATGCCTGTGGGTTCTGTCACAACTATCAAGAAAGCGTTTTAGTTCAAGGTTGATATTAGAGTTTAAGGCCCTGTAGATGTAGATTGCACAGTAGTAAGTGTGGATGTACTGAACTGGGAGTAAGTTTAGATCTATGAAGAGTGGGGGGGGGTGTGTTGCCAGGGATGGGATTTAGTGATTATTCTTACTGCAGCTTTTTGTTGGGTTATTATTGGCTTTAGGTGTGTTGCTGCAGTTGATCCCCAAGCACAAATAGCATAGGTGAGGTATGGATAAATAAGTGAGTGGTATAGTGTGAGAAGGGCATTTTGCGGCACGTAGTATCGTATCTTGGAGAGGATCCCACCGTTTTGGATACTTTTTTGGCTATATGCTGGATATGGGTGCTGAAATTTAGGTTGTTGTCAAGGTATAAGCCTAGGAATTTTCCCCCATTATTTCTGGTAATTAGAGTGTTGTCAATCTTAATGTTAATTTGTGCATCTCCTGCTCTGCTACCAAACATAATATAGTAGGTTTTGTCAGTGTTTAAGCGTAAGTTTATTGGCTGTCATCCAAGTCGATATTTTAATCAGCTCCTCATTCACAATGGTGTTGAGGGTGGCAAGATTAGGGTGAGAGATGACATAAGTCGTGTCATCAGCAAAGAGAATGGGTTTCAGGTGTTGGGATACGTTTGGAAGGTTTGATGTATATGAGGAAGAGCAGGGGACCAAGGACACTTCCCTGCGGAAACTCCAGTATCAAGTGGCCGTGTGTTGCTGATGCTGTGTCTTTAATGGTGACGTACTGATACCTATTAGTAATGTAAGATTTGAAGTAAGCAAGCGCATGGCCTCTTATACCGTAGTGATCAAGTTTGTGGAGTAGGATGTCGTGGTCTACTGTGTCAAAAGCTTTTCTTAGTCAATAAAAATTCCTGTGGATATTCCTTATTTTCCAATGCTGTGTAAAGCAGATCTAGCATTTTTATGATTGCATCATTAGTGCTTTTATTTTTCCTGAATCCAAACTGGCAGGGGTTGAGTATGTTTTGAGCCGTTATAAATGAATACAGTCTCCTGTGCACGAGTTTCTCAAAGATTTTGGATAGCAATGGTAAGTTAGATATTGGCCTATAGTTGTTTAAGTCTGTAGGGTCACCACCTTTATGTATTGGTGTAACCCTTGCCATCTGAGTAGTTTCGGGAAGGTGGTAGTCTCTATTGACTTGTTAAAAAGTAATGAAATAGCATGCGAAAGGACATGGGCCGCTCGCTTGTACAGTAATGGTGGGACATGAGGACAGATTCTCCGAGTTTTTTTAAGTGACTTTATGATCTCAATGACTTCCGTGGGCTTAGTTGGTGCAAGATAGAAGGAATTAGGGAAATTTCCATCTAGGTAGTCCCCGGCATGGGCATTGGTATGTGGGATTTTACTGGCGAGATTAGATCCTATGTTTGAGAAGAAGTCGTTTATCTTGTTAGCTGTGTCAGTGGGATGTAGTGGTGTTTCATTAGGTTTAGTTAGGACAATATTCTTGGTTTTTCTCAGTTTGTGGGTCCCTAGAATCTGAGAGTGTTTTCCAGGTCTTTTTTATATCTCCTCTAGTGTCTGTGAATCTACTGGAGTAGTATAGTTGCTTGGCTTTTTTTATCACTTTGGTGAGAGCTGATGAATAGTGTTTAAGAGTATCTTTGTGTATTAAGCCCTGTCTATATTGCTTTTCATATTGGTGTTTCTTGTCAATGGATTTCAGAATGGTGCTGGTTAGCCATGGGCAACCAAGCCGTTTGTTTGTGATCTGTTTTGTTTTATAGGACAATGTTTGTTGTATAGTCTAAGTAATTTGTTAAGAAAAATGTCTGTCCAGTCATCAATACCATTGGCCTTGGAGAATTCTGTAGGCCAATCAACAGTCTCTAGGTCAGCTGTGAACTTCCTTACTGAGGCCTCGTCATGGAGTCTAAATGAAACTTTGTTGTATTCAAGTGGTGGTTTACTAATGTTTGTCAGGAGGATGGTAGGGTAGTGGTCTGTAGTGCTATCTGTGATTATCCCTGATTTAAGGGGGGCTAGTATATTGGTCCATATGTGGTCTATTATGGTTGCACTTGTCTCAGTGAGCCTGGTTGGTTTAGTTATTGTTGGTATGAGAAGTGTGTTGTTCATATTGTTGATGAAATCAGTTACAGGCTGATCATCTAGTAAGCCAAGGTTGATGACTGCGTATGACTATGTATAACTATGTATGACTGTGTATGACTGTGTATGACTATGTATGACTATGTATGACTATGTATGACTGTATGGCTATGTATAACTATGTATAAGTATGTATGACTATGTATGACTATGTATGACTATGTATGACTAGTAGAGTCGCTAGATTTTCAAAATTTGTCATTAGAAGACATCAAAGAACATAGTGGGATAGATGGTGTGTTTCCCAAGTGATCAATGATGTTAAATATGGCTGGTGTAAGAGCAGTGTAACTTTATCTGACTGTACTTTAGTCAAATCAGATCTGACTCTTCATCAGGATGTATTATTGTATAGGAATAGAGTGGTAGCGCCAGTGGAACTGAGATGTAAGATATTAGAGCATTTACATGTTGGCCATAATATCAATGCCATGAAACCAGAAGCTAGGAAGTGGGTCTGGTGGCCAAACATTGATCAAGTTATTGCAGAAGTGACCAAGAATTGTTCTATTTGTTTTAAAAATTTTAGACGAATGCCATCTCCTGTACTATCGTGGCCCAGCACTAGGAAACCATGGTCTAGAATTTACATAGATTATGCAAAACCAGTGGAGGGCAAATATTTTTTGGTAACTGTGGATTCCTTTTAAAAAAATTTAGATGTAGATGACATCCACAGTTACTACTGAATTACTGGGGAAACCCTTTTATAATATTGGGTTACCAGACATAGTTGTGTCAGATAATGCTGCATATATTGTATCACAAAAACTGGATGCTTTTTTTTTTTTTTGAACATATTACTCCAGCCCCACCCCATCCATCATCAAATGTTGTGGCAGAGATGCAGTACGGACAGTGAAGGAAGTGTTACACAAATTCACAAAAGGATCTCACAGTACCAGATTATGTATGTTCTTATATAACCAGAGCAACATGGTTCATTTCTCCACTAACAAGACACCAGCGGAAATGTTTAATAGGAATTTTAAATTTCCAGTAGCGGCTGTCAAACGTCATGTTAAAGAAGACAAGTCATTGGCGAATATGCCTGCTGGTGACCTTCTACCAAAGGTGACCCTTTGGTAGATGGGAAGATTGTGTAGGTATTCGGGGTTAGGAATTATAAGGTGCAAGTTAGAGGTTTTGGGTATTTAATATGGAAAAGCATACGTATCAACTAATGGCAAGGTTTAGGAGTGATGAAGAACAAACACTGATTCCAGCAGCACCAGAAACTGTATGGAGCGGGTTGGTAATTGATGGTCAGTATAGGAACAGGGCACCTTTATGGTCACAGGAGCTGCCCACAACAGATACTAGTGGTAATAAACTTGAGGATCAGGTTAGTATGCAGGAAGACACTCCAGGAAGGTTTGATGATGAACACAGCAGTGTGAGAGCAGAGGTTGCACCTCAGGACACTGCCAACCTTCCATATCTCAGGCGTTCCAGAAGAGTAGTTGAACCTCCAGATGGGATGGATTTATAAATAGTTTGGATGATTAGATAATCTTTGTATTATAACGATACCACCTGTGGTGATGCCATAATGTAATTTAGAAGAGGAATATACGGCGTTTATAGCTGTCAGCAGTTTACCTGGAGACCTGGAGTTTACCTGGAGAGAGTTCCGGGGGTCAACGCCCCCGCGGCCCGGTCTGTGACCAGGCCTCCTTGTTATTTCTGTTCTTACTGCTGAACAGCGGCTTAGTGCCGATGAAGGTAGCGTAGGTAGCAATGATACGGCCGTGGACTAGTTTGGCTTTAATTGGGTAGGAGTGAGTACACAACGGGCAGTGTGAGGGAGTGACCGCAAGCCAGTCCGTGGAGGGGGAGCACTTGTGTCTGTCAAGTCGGTCGGCCTAGGAGTGAGGGAGAGGCATGGGCCAGCAGGCTGGCGTGCCTACCTAGAGGCCTGGCTACAGAGGGCAGCACCTGAGTGGCGCGAAATATGAACTAAGCTGGCAGACAGCATGGGCTGTCTGTGCAGACAGTACAGGCTGTCTTCATACGCTCGGCCACCTACCGCGCGTCGTCCCGATGCGACAATACTGGTGGGCCCGTAGGTATAATGGAATTACGTACACTAGCTACCCCAGAGAGGGACTGGCTTTCGCTCACTAGTAAATCAAAAAATGGACATAAAAATGCAACAGGCAAAAAAAAACTCTCCCATCCAGGGGAAGAGAAAAACTGTATGTGAGAGGTAAATTGTATAAATGGTTAACATTGAACAATTTAAATCAATAACAGTGGTGACAGCGGAGTCAACGGCATTGTGAGCCTCTTCAGGGTGGAGGGGTCAACACCATCGGTCGACGCCAGTCAACATCATCCATCGTCATCCAACGCACCTGCTGGCCTAAAGAGTTATCTGTTACTCCCAGCGTCTTGACGGGACCTGAGATAAATCTTCGTCCTAGATTTTTCCCACAAAATCTGGACATAGGCGTCACGGCGTCATCTCCAGCCTTAGCAGTCACGTGTTCACCTCATCACCTTCTCTGCTACGCAACGACGTCCATCTCGCCGTCCATGTGTGTTGTGTTCTTCCCAGTTTCCTCCAAGAAGTTCTACCTGGCTTAACCACGTGGGAACCCAGTTGGCTTAGCCCCTAAGCCAGCTCAGTTCAGCGTCTACAGTAGCTCGTGACTCATCATAGTGTCTACAACTACTCAGCGTCTACGATTGAGAACCTGGAGAAGTTTTGGGACCTCTTCAGGATAGTCTGTCAAAGCTAGATCATCTTCCTGCACTGGCCGGGTGTTGGAAGAGTCAGCAGCAGACTCGCCTGGGAGAACTGCACTCACGAGGAAGTCAGCTGGGGCTTCACCCTCCACTCTCACCGGGAGAGGGAATCTGACAAGGTCGACAAGTGAGGTATTCTTCCGCAGGGAAAATTCTCGACTATGCATGTTGACAACAAGGACTTGCAACTTACCACGTTGCACTGTGTGCAAGGATGGTTCAAGGGAGAGGCCCTTGACTCGGCACGTGTCGTTGTCAACCAGCACATGGTCGAGAATTTCCCCTGCGGAAGAATACCTCACTTGTCGACCTTGTCAGATTCCCTCTCCCGGTGAGAGTGGAGGGTGAAGCTCCAGCTGACTTCCTCGTGAGTGCAGTTCTCCCAGGCGAGTCTGCTGCTGACTCTTCCAACACCCGGCCAGTGCAGGAAGATGATCTAGCTTTGACAGACTATCCTGAAGAGGTCCCAAAACTTCTCCAGGTTCTCAATCGCTGCCACCACTGTTATTTCTGTTCTTACTGCTGAACAGCGGTTTAGTGCCGATGAAGGTAGCGTAGGTAGCAATGATACGGCCGTGGACTAGTTTGGCTTTAATTGGGTAGGAGTGAGTACACAACGGGCAGTGTGAGGGAGTGACCGCAAGCCAGTCCGTGGAGGGGGAGCACTTGTGTCTGTCAAGTCGGTCGGCCTAGGAGTGAGGGAGAGGCATGGGCCGGCAGGCTGGCGTGCCTACCTAGAGGCCTGGCTACAGAGGGCAGCACCTGAGTGGCGCGAAATATGAACTAAGCTGGCAGACAGCATGGGCTGTCTGTGCAGACAGTACAGGCTGTCTACATCCTGGTGGATCAGAGCCTGATCAACCAGGCTGTTGCTGCTGGCTGCACGCAAACCAACGTACGAGCCACAGCCCAGCTGATCAAGAACTGACTTTAGGTGCTTGTCCAGTGCCAGCTTGAAGACTGCCAGGGGTCTGTTGGTAATCCCCCTTATGTGTGCTGGGAGGCAGTTGAACAGTCTCGGGCCCCTGACACTTATTGTATGGTCTCTTAACGTGCTAGTGACACCCCTGCTTTTCATTGGGGGGATGGTGCATCGTCTGCCAAGTCTTTTGCTTTCGTAGTGAGTGATTTTCGTGTGCAAGTTCGGTGGTTGTTGCTTTTACCCGAGGTGAACCATGGAAATATAAACACATATGCAGTATAATGTGATTCTTTATTGACAACGTTTCGCCCACACAGTGGGCTTTATCAAGTCGCAAACAGATGTACCTGGGTGGAAGGTACGTGAGTATTTATATGATGAAGTCATGTTGAGAATGTTGGGTCTGGTGGAGAATGTTGCATGTGACGGCCTACCGAGTAAGGTTGTAGAGGGAATGGTATGGTGATACCGACCTGACCAGCCGGACTATGGCTCGTATATTGGATTGCGTGCAGCCAGCAGTAACAGCCTAGTTGATCAGGCTCTGATCCACCATGAGGCCTGGTCACAGACTGGGCCGTGGGGGCCCAGTCTGTACAGTCTGCACAGTTCAGAACATTTATTAAAGGAAACGTAACACGACATGACACTTCACCTGACTCCTGCAACTATATATATGAGTTTTCTTAGTTTTTTCTGTATTAGGACTGAAGAAGTCACGTGGCGAAACGTTTCCTTAAATAAATGTCCTGTCCAGGAACAGCTATTAAAAATTGACCACTGTCTGGAAAATCTTCCAGCTCCTGCACCCAACATCTTGCTCCTGGGGGATTTCAACTTAAGGCACCTAAAATGGAGGAATATAGCAAATAATATTGTTGCAGTAATAACACCAGGAGGCAGCTCTGATGAAAACTCACACTCACACGAGCTTTTAAATCTCTGCACAAAATTCAATTTAAACCAGCAAATAATAGAGCCTACTAGATTGGAGAATACACTAGACCTCATCTTCACTAACAATGATGATCTGATAAGAAATGTCACCATATCAAAAACAATATACTCAGATCACAACATAATTGAGGTTCAGACATGTATGCGTGGAGCCCCAGACCGACATAATGAGACTAGTCACGAGGGAGCATTCACCAAATTCAACTTCAATAACAAAAACATAAAGTGGGACCAAGTAAACAAAGTCCTAACCGATATAAGCTGGGAAGATATACTAAGCAACACAGACCCCAACTTATGCCTAGAACAGATTAACTCGGTGGCACTCGATGTATGCACAAGGCTTATTCCTCTAAGAAAAAGGAGGAGTAGATGTAAAATAGAAAGAGACAGGCGCTCCCTTTACAGGCGACGGAAAAAGAATAACAGAGCGGCTAAAAGAGGTCAATATATCTGAAATGCGTAGGGAGACACTGGTCAGAGAAATAGCAAGCATCGAACTTAAGCTAAAAGAATCCTTTAGGAGTCAGGAATCGCAGGAAGAACTAAAGGCCATAAATGAAAGCGAAAGAAACCCAAAGTATTTCTTCTCCTATGCCAAATCAAAATCGAGAACAACGTCCAGTATTGGGCCCCTACTTAAACAAGATGGGTCCTACACAGATGACAGCAAGGAAATGAGTGAGCTACTCAAGTCCCAATATGACTCAGTTTTTAGCAAGCCGCTAACCAGACTGAGAGTCGAAGATCAAAATTAATTTTTTATGAGAGAGCCACAAAATTTGATTAACCCAAGCCTATCCGATGTTATCCTGACGCCAAATGACTTCGAACAGGCGATAAATGACATGCCCATGCACTCTGCCCCAGGGCCAGACTCATGGAACTCTGTGTTCATCAAGAACTGCAAGAAGCCCCTATCACGAGCCTTTTCCATCCTATGGAGAGGGAGCATGGACACGGGGGTCGTCCCACAGTTACTAAAAAACAACAGACATAGCCCCACTCCACAAAGGGGGCAGTAAAGCAACAGCAAAGAACTACAGACCAATAGCACTAACATCCCATATCATAAAAATCTTTGAAAAGGTCCTAAGAAGCAAGATCACCACCCATCTAGAAACCCATCAGTTACACAACCCAGGGCAACATGGGTTTGGAACAGGTCGCTCCTGTCTGTCTCAACTATTGGATCACTACGACAAGGTCCTAAATGCACTAGAAGACAAAAAGAATGCAGATGTAATATATACAGACTTTGCAAAAGCCTTCGACAAGTGTGACCATGGAGTAATAGCGCACAAAATGCGTGCTAAAGGAATAACAGGAAAAGTCGGTCGTTGGATCTATAATTTCCTCACTAACAGAACACAGAGAGTAGTCGTCAACAGAGTAAAGTCCGAGGCAGCTACGGTGAAAAGCTCTGTTCCACAAGGCACAGTACTCGCTCTCATCTTGTTCCTTATCCTCATATCTGACATAGACAAGGATGTCAGCCACAGCACTGTATCTTCCTTTGCAGATGACACCCGAATCTGCATGACAGTGTCTTCCATTGCAGACACTGCAACGCTCCAGGCGGACATCAACCAAATCTTTCAGTGGGCTGCAGAAAACTATATGAAGTTCAACGATGAGAAATTTCAATTACTCAGATATGGTAAACATGAGGAAATTAAATCTTCATCAGAGTACAAAACAAATTCTGGCCACAAAATAGAGCGAAACACCAACGTCAAAGACCTGGGAGTGATCATGTCGGAGGATCTCACCTTCAAGGACCATAACATTGTATCAATCGCATCTGCTCGAAAAATGACAGGATGGATAATGAAAACCTTCAAAACTATGGAGGCCAAGCCCATGATGACACTCTTCAGGTCACTTGTTCTATCTAGGCTGGAGTATTGCTGCACACTAACAGCACCTTTCAAGGCAGGTGACATTGCCGACCTAGAAAATGTACAGAGAACTTTCACGGCGCGCATAACGGAGATAAAACACCTCAATTACTGGGAGCGCTTGAGGTTCCTAAACCTGTATTCCCTGGAACGCAGGAGGGAGAGATACATGATTATATACACCTGGAAAGTCCTAGAGGGACTAGTACCGAACTTGCACACGAAAATCACTCACTACGAAAGCAAAAGACTTGGCAGACGATGCATCATCCCCCTAATGAAAAGCAGGGGTGTCACTAGCACGTTAAGAGACCATACAGTAAGTGTCAGGGGCCCGAGACTGTTCAACTGCCTCCCAGCACACATAAGGGGGATTACCAACAGACCCCTGGCAGTCTTCAAGCTGGCACTGGACAAGCACCTAAAGTCAGTTCCTGATCAGCCGGGCTGTGGCTCGTACGTTGGTTTGCGTGCAGCCAGCAGCAACAGCCTGGTTGATCAGGCTCTGATCCACCAGGAGGCCTGGTCACAGACCGGGCCGCGGGGGCGTTGACCCCCGGAACTCTCTCCAGGTAAACTCCTGTGTCTTTTTCCACATAAGGCTGTAGAATCTGATACCTTGGGTAGCTTGGAAGAAAGATTAAATAAGTTTATGTGCAGATCTTCTGCAGTGTTTCTCCATTCTTATGTTCTTATGTGGTGACCTGTACTTAACTCAGTGGTGACCTGTACTTAACTCAGTGGTGACCTGTACTTAACTTCAGTGGTGACCTGTACTTAACTCAGTGGTGACCTGTACTTAACTTCAGTGGTGACCTGTGCTTAACTTCAGTGGTGACCTGTACTTAACTCAGTGGTGACCTGTACTTAACTTCAGCGGTGACCTATGAAGACGTGTCATGTATGCTCTCTGTGAATCGCAACAAGATGTCCTCTCTTGAGCAACTCTATCAGCAGCTAAAGGAAGAACTGAGATAGCGACTGACTGAGGAAAACAAGAAGATTCGTAGTAATCCTCCTGTTGAGAATACTCAAGCCAAGAAAGGAACCTGGACAGTGGCTGGAAAGCATGGGACAAAGTTAAGGATCAAGAGGACGGATGGAGGGGTAGAATCAACAAAGATCCAGGAAACTGTTGTGGAAACATCGAACCCATTCTCCTTGCTACCTGATGAATGTAAGTCGACTACTGTGAACACCATGACGAACGACGCCAAGGAAGGTAAAAACATTGTTGTTGTTGGGGATAGCCAGGTTAGGTACATGGATAGGGCCTTCTGCTTGAGGGATAGGAGTAGGAGGCAAAGGGTGTGTTTTCCTGGGGCTGGGATGAAGGATATTGTTAGCCGTCTGGACGACATCATTAGAGGTAATGGGAGCAATCCTATTATATGTCTCAGTGCTGGAGGCAACGATATTGGCGGACGTAGGAGTGAGGACCTGATTAGCAGGTATAGGTCAGCAATAGAGATAATTAGGAGGAAGGGTGGGAACCCTGTCATATGTGGTATTTTGCCAAGGAGAGGAGTTGGAAATGAATGGTTGTCCAGGGCAATTGGTGTCAATTCCTGACTGGACAAATACTATAAGGAAAATGCGGTAACATTCATTGACAACTGGGACCTCTTCTATGGCAGAAATGACATGTATGCCAGGGATGGGGTTCACTTATCTAGGTCTGGGGTGGGGGCACTGCCAACTGCAGTGGAGGGAGCTGTTAGGACTTTAAACTAGGAATAATCAGTGGTAGGGATTTTGGCAGGAATGCAGTGAAGTCCAAGTGTATTAATATGAGCACTAGGGAAACTAGCAATTGGCTGAATGAGTTGGACATTGGAAAGCTAGTGGTACTAGGTGACAAGTACAGTAATAGGTTTAGTGGAAAAACAGAAATGGGCAGAAAGGGTAAATAAAAGGGAAGGTCTTTAAATATACATTATGCTAATACCTGTAATATTTTTTTCTTATGCCAAATCAAAGTCGAGAACAACGTCCAGTATTGGGCCCCTACTTAAACAAGATGGGTCCTACACAGATGACAGCAAGGAAATGAGTGAGCTACTCAAGTCCCAATATGACTCAGTTTTTAGCAAGCCACTAACCAGACTGAGAGCCGAAGATCTAAATGATTTTTTTTTATGAGAGAGCCACAGAATTTGGTAAAAGCAAGCCTATCTGACGTTATCCTGACGCCAAATGACTTCGAACAGGCGATAAATGACATGCCCATGCACTCTGCCCCAGGGCCAGACTCATGGATAGCTGATTTATTTATTTATTTATTTATTTATTTATTTATTTATTTATTTATTTATTTGAATATGATACAGAGAAGTACAAAAGAATACAGTTAAATGCAGCATGCCAAAGCCACTTGAATGCATAGCATTAAGGGCTGGCTTAAAATTAACTTAAGATTAACTAAGCAATGAAGTATTCAGTGGTAAAACATTATTGTAAACAGATAACAATTAAGCACAAATGAGTATTACAAAAACAGGTCGTATGGTTGCTTGCATTGCTGTACAAACAGTATTTATTTATTTATTTATTTATTTAATTTGAACATGATACAGAAAAGTACAAGGAATACAATTTTTAAAGTGCAGCATGCCAAAGCCCCTTGCATGTGAGCATTATGGGCAGCTTAAAATTAACTTAAGATTACCTAAGCAATAATATATTCAGTGATACAAAAATTATTGTAAAACAGATAACAATTTAGTACAAATGAGTATTACAAAGACAGGTTATATGGACATTACTGTGTTGCTGTGTAATCAGTAGAATGGAGTATTATGTTAGGTAATGAAGTTAAATAGTAACAAAGTTTGATTGGGTCAGAGGTTGACATTTATGAGATACAATAATGAGATACGTATATGAGATACAATTTATGAGATACAATTATTCAGTATTTATTTAGTTGTGGGTGAGTAAGTAATTTTTGAGAAGAGACTTGAATTTATAAACGGACAGTGTTTCTTTTATATTCACAGGTAATGAATTCCAGATTTTAGGGCCTTTTATGTGCATTGAGTTTTTGCATAGCGTGCCATGGACACGAGGAACATCAAAGAGTGATTTGTGCCTTGTGTTATGGTCATGTATTCTGTTGAGGTTGGTAAGGAGATGTTTGAGGGGAGGGTTTATGTCAGAATTAAGTGTTCTATGTATGTAGTAGGTGCAGTAATAAGTATGGATGTTTTGTATTGTGAGTAGGTTTAGAGTTTTGAATATTGTTCGAGTGTGCTGTCTGTAGTGGGAATTTGTTATCATTCTGACTGCAGCCTTTTGTTGGGTGATTAGTGGTCTGAGACGGTTTATTGTTGTTGAGCCCCATGCACAAATTCCATAGGTGAGATAGGGGTAAATAAGTGAGTGATATAGGGCCAGGAGGGCTGACTGTGGAAAATAGTACCATATCTTCGATAGTATGCCCACGGTCTTGGAAATTTTTTTGGAAATTTGTTGATGTGTGTTTGAAATTTGAGTCTATTACCGAGGTGGATTCCTAGGAATTTTCCCTCTGTGAGTTTTGTGATAGGTGATCCATTTATCATTACGTTAAGAGACACATCTACAGCTCGGTTACCAAACTGAATGTAGTAGGTTTTGTTAATGTTTAGAGTAAGTTTGTTGGTCCTCATCCAGGTTGATATTTTCTGTAATTCGGTATTTTCAGTATTGGCTAGCATGACTGGGCTCGGGTGAGAGTAGACTTATGTAGTGTCATCTGCAAATAGTGTGGGTTTGAGTATTTGTGATGCATTTGGTAGGTCATTTATGTATATGAGAAAGTGAAGGGGGCCTAGGACACTTCCCTGTGGGTCACCAACTGTAATTGGCTGTGCAGAAGAGTTTGATAATATAAAAAGCCATCCCGATAAGCACAGCTTGATTAATGTTACTTAGCATGGATTCAGGCGGGGCCGTTCCTGCCTAACTAATTTATTAACCTTCTTCAATAAAGATTATGAGGCCGTTGATCATGATAAAGAATTCGATATTGTTTATTTAGATTTTAGTAAGGCTTTTGATAGAGTACCACATCAGAGACTGTTAAAAAAAGTGGCAGCTCATGGCATTGGGGGAAAAGTGCTGTCATGGATCGAGTCATGGCTCACTAATAGGAAGAAGAGGGTATGCTTAATGGGGTTAAATCCGAGTGGGGATCTGTAACAAGTGGCATACCACAGGGATCGGTCTTGGGCCCGTTGTTGTTTATCATATTTATCAATGACCTTGATGAGGGTATTACTAGTGATATGAGCAAATTCGCCGATGACACAAAGATAGGTAGGATAATTGATTCAAATGTAGATGTTAGGGAACTTCAGGAGGATTTAGACAAACTCTATTCGTGGTCAGAAAAGTGGCAGATGCAGTTTAATGTAGATAAATGCAAGGTTCTGAAGCTTGGGAGTGTCCATAACCCTAGCACTTGAAGGTAAAATAATGTAGAACTTAGCCATACAGATTGTGAAAAGGACTTCTGGGTTATGGTGAGCAGTAACCTTAAACCAAGACAGCAGTGCCTAAGTGTACGTAATAAGGCAAATAGATTACTGGGATTTATATCAAGAAGTGTAAGCAACAGAAGTCCAGAGGTCATACTTCAGCTTTATACATCATTAGTGTGAAGGCTTACCCAGCCCTGTAACAACTTCAGACAGTATTACCAAGGCTGGCTCTTCCTCAGGAAAATTAATGCATAGAAAAATAACAAAAACTGACAAACATAGACATTTTATTATTTAAGAAATATAAAATATAAAACACTTAAATATAAAATATTAATCCTACATTAAAGAAAATGAAAATGAAAAATATAAATGATAACTGAATTCAACGCTAATATAAATAGAACTTGGGTGTCTGGTGTTGGTGACACTGTGTGTGGTTGAAATTGTAGCCGTTGCTGATGATGTGGGGGGGGGGTCGCAGGTGTTGGTGACAACCCACTGGCTCGTTCTTGTGGCCGTAAATAATCTCTACCGATGAGAGGAAATCAGGTTTTGTACCGCTGCAATGATGAGAGGTTACGTCCTGATTCTTCATACATATGCACAGGCAAGTAAATACAACAGAGGACGTCTCCAGGACATTTGTTCCATCTCCCTTCAATTTACTCGTTATTGGCAGGTGGACCCTCTTGTCATCCAAGAGTAGTGCTGGGAGCTGTGGGGTCTAGAAAAATTGATTGCTGTTTGGACCGGAGACCCACACGTCACTTTCGGGGGGGGGAAGAAGGAGGGGATGGGATTAGCGGGAGCTTGACTGACCCTCCTTAACAATGCAGCTGGCAATCATACTAGCACTTTCGGGGTGGGGGAAAAAAGTGGGAATAGTGGGAGCTGGACTTACCCTACCTTTAACAAGTAGCCGGCAATGAAAATATTGTTTACTTATACTCCATCGTACACCTATTTATTGAACTTTTCCCTCACACATTCCCCCATACAAGACTTATAGTCAGGTATAAGAAGTATAGGTGAGGATATAAGTTCTAAACATGTGGAAGTAGTGTAGGCATACAAAATCTTCTACTGCTGTCCGTACTTATACCCAGTCAGAGAAATAATTGGATGAAACCTAATTGATGTACACAATATGGAACTTAAAAGCCTGGAGTGCACAATGTACAACTCCAGTGGCGGGGGACTGTTCGTTCCCTTAAAGTTTTATGGTATATTCAAAGGTTTGTGGTCCAATTTAAAATGGATTTCTTTCCCAGCAAATAAAATTTAAGTTTGGAGATACCCAACAAGGGCCTAAAACATTCCTTCTCTCTTATTCATTGTGGAGTATCTCATTTCTGCGGGAGGAGTTTTCCGGCTTAGGAAGCATAAAGGGGAAGGGAGTACCATAATGGTGTTGTAGTAACACTGCAACCTAAGCAGTATTGGGAAGGTATCAGCTCTCAATCAAAATGTTTTATTAATATCTGGAATCTTAAGTATAGGGGTCTTTCGAAAGTAGACTTTTAATCTTCATTAGGCTTTTCATGAGCTATGTCAGAAAGTTCAAGAGGTTCCTTCAAGGCTTTTTTAAGGAAGTCGGATAAGATGCCTGTAAGGTTCAGTAAGTGTTCGGGATTAAAAGTGCATAAATTTACAGAACCAAGAATGCTACGCATGAGCTTCTTGGTTTGGAAATTTAAAATTCTTTGAAAGCTTTGGCGACCTCTTGGGGAGGGTCGATTTGCTCGTGCAAGCAGAGATCACTGGCAACTTGCTGCTGTTTGCAATGGCTGTCTGCCGAGGAGAGATCAGGCACCTAGCAACATCTGGTTGTTTGGGGCAATGGATGATTCCCTTCTTGTTTGTTTATGCCTCATTACTCTGTATTTTGTCTATGATTGTAATTTATGTCTTAACGTTGTGTATCATTCATTACCTTTGTAATTTGTTCATGATTGTGACCAGCTCTACTGGAGGCTCATTACTTCGTAAATTCTCATGATTTAAAGTGGTTTATGATTCATTACCTTTGCAATTATTCATGAGTGTGGACCAGCTCAACCTGGAGCTCATTCCTTTGTAACTTGGTCATGATTATGACCCAGATTAGTTAATTACCTTTGTAACTTGCTCAGCTATCATAACTTGGAGTCCAGTCCTGGACCTATTATGTACCTCTGTAATCTTTTGATACCGCCCACAGGATGGGTATGGGGTGCATAATAAACATATTAAATAACTAAACTAAGCTTTGATCTTACTGGGGAGGAGGCTGCAGAGAGTCATTAGAAAGTATCAGTCCATGATATCTAATATTTCTTTTCTTTTTCTTGTTATACCAAGGAAGATTTCTTCGGCTTGGCAGGAGGCCTTTGAGCGTAACTACGCAAAACTGATGTTATTGTTTGGATATGTTCGCCCCACGTGGATGTCATTACGTAAATTGTTTATCCAAAATAAACTGAAAATTTGGTATAATTACCCATAGACCTTGTCTCATCAGTCTAGTCGGTAGCACAGGCAGTTACCAAACCGAAGGGAATGTTCTATATTGCATCAGTCCTTGGTGTGTAGGAAAATGCGGTGTACTGCTTAGAAGAAGGATCTAACATTACTAATGATATGCCTGCGCAATTATCAGATCTCTGAAAGAAGGAAGAGTCATTAAAATTTGTGTAGATCACTATCTATTAAGGGCATAGCTCAGCATCCCACCGAAGTTATAGCATTAAGGCCTCTGAAGGTCAATAGCAAGTCTATATGAATTATCATCTTCGTACCCATGATACTGGTGAAATATGAAGATACTGATGGTTCAAGATCTTTAGTTTTAATAATGTGTCTACCTCTCGGTCATATGCATCCCTAAGGTGAACTGGATACTGGGTATAATTTCCGTTTGATCGGATTGTCCGTCAATAGTCAATTTATGTCTACCGTGGAGGTAACACCTGGATTATCAGTAAAGAGTCTGAAAAGTTTTCTCAACATTGAAGTAGTTCATGTTTCTTATGGTCATCCAAAAAAATTCATTATTTTATGTTGGGTTGCGCCGGAGTTGGTCAAGAGTCACCCAAGTCATGTAGTTCTTCATTATAGTCTAAGTTAGAGGTCTCAATACACACACCTTACATTCTTCAGTTGTCTTATCAAGATCGTGTGGATATAAATAAGTCAAAAGTTATAAAGGCAGTTTAAACCGATTTTCTTGGTAATATTTCTTAAGGATGTTGATATGTTAATAGCTTAGGTTTCCTTTGATTTCTATGGGTAGTCAATTTTCCCACTAATTTTTAATACTTTATATGGGTCCTTTCCATGCTACTCTAATTTATAGTCTTGATAGGGCAAAGCACCAGAACTTCATCCCTTACTTCAAAACTTCTCTCTGACTTTTGGAATCAAAAGGGGTTATGTATGGTCACCATTGACAAGCTTAGGTTTTTTTAAACTATGTCAGAGGGTCTCCTCAAAGTTTGGATCTAAGGTAAAGGAGGAAAACTGGGTAAGAAGGCTGAACTCATCATTTACCTCCTCATTTAGTCCAAAAGTCATGAAGGATGGTCAATGGACCATCTGGCCAGTCTTTCCTAGAAAAGTTTCAAAAGGTGAATAACCCCAATAGAGTCATCCGGGGTACTTCCCTCATGGAACAAAGCACAGGGTTGGTAAACGATGCCCACTCCTTTGGTTTAATAGGGGAGATAAGTTTCTTAAAATGCGACCCTTGAGATCGATTGTGGTGCCTCAATCCTCCCATTACAGCAAGGGATGATAGGGTGTGGTGGAGAGAGGCTTCACTCCAGAAGTTGGTTGAGATGTTGATTAAGTCAGATGTGAATGTGTCCCCACGGTCAGACCACAAAAATTTCTCTAGGGATGTCCACTATGGTGAGCTGGACAAATGGGCTTCTGCCACTTCTGTAGTGGTTTATGGCTTTAAGGTTATGGCTTCAGGGAATCTCGATAGCATAGTCTACTAATGTTATATATTATCTATGTCCCCCAGATGAAAGTGGAGTAGAAAGAATCCAACGATGTCAATAATCTACTCTTTAAAAGAGGTACCAGAAAGACTGGCATTTTGACCATAGGGACTCGCCCTGGTACCTCGGAGGATTAACAGTTGGTCAAACTTTATGCGATCTACAATAGGTAGTGACATCTGAGGAAATTTTTGGCCAAAAGTAGGTTTCCCCTAATTTTATTTAAGTTTTACGATGCGATAAATATCCGGCCAATGGCAGGTCATGAGCCATTTTAAGAACAGTCTCTCTGCATTGACTTGGAACATTCTTAGATGGAATAGTCTTTCTCATCTGATTTAATTTGAATACTGACTTGTACAAGATACCTTTTATTATTCATATTTATATTGAATAGTTTTTCCGTTGGATAATTGATTTTGTTTTGCGGCATTATGGCCAATTCTGAAGAGAGGGCTTTATGTTGTAAATGGATCATGGAGTCCTTCGATTTATCTCAAGGCTTAAAGTCAGGGATAAACCAAAGGATGGATAGTAGGTGGATGCCTGGGCTTTGGTCTGAGCCCTAGTCAAGGACATTTATGGTTATCGGAGGTGATATCTTCACTTTCATACTAACTAGTGATTGGGGTGATCCTACTACCTCAGCTTTCGAGAGTGGTATCACATGGTTTTAATCCCACTTGAATCTCACGAGGGCATTGTCTCATCTGAACTTTCGAGGGGCTCTCTGACTCTACAGGAAGAGGATCTGAAAAGTAAGTCCACCATTGGTGATTGAAAGGTAAACCTCAGAAGGAAGAATGGCACCTTTTACATTACCTATTAGTACGGAGACAAGAAGTGATGGGAGCTTGTACGGCTTCAGGACCAACCTGTGAACCATTTAGACCTATTGTAACAACGGATGGTAGGAAAAGTGTCGTACGGCCCAAGTAGTCTGACAGTATTAGCAGAGGAATGAGTTTCTTTAAGGTTAGGGAACAGCTTATCAGAAAAGACTGTTCATGTGCATCCAGTGTCTCGTAAAAGGGTAGATACATTAAGTCCATTAACTGCTTCCTGAACAGAAGGGTGCTGGTCATTAACTCTTTAAAACCATCTTCCCAAACTTTTTGGACCTTCTTAGAAGGACAATTCTGGACGTTTATGTCCCGTTAACACCACACAATTACAAAAGGAATATAAGAGTCAGTTTACTTTCCATAGAGGCTTTGGATTTCTTAAGCTCTGTGAACCTTGCCCTTAGGGTGCGATCCCTTTGAGGTCTTTTTAGGGAATTTGTGAGCCTCAGCATACAGGTCAGCCGCTCAGCAACTTCCTCTGCTTTAATCAGGTTACATTCTCTATGAATGTTCTTATCTGGTGAGGAAAGAGCGTCAGGAACTGGTCAGCAACCAGAAGTCTCTAAGGGATTCATAACTGTGTATCAATTCCTGAACTCTTCTACCAAAAGTCGAACAAACGAAAGAGTGTTACCTGCACCTGCTGAAGTTCTGGACCATGGCTGTAAGGTGGCATACCTGAAATCTTTCCTGTATGTATCAGTGTTTTTTTTGTTATGCTTTATGGATGCCTTCTTTCAGTAGGTTATAAAATTACATTGATTATACCTGCGACAAAGTTGCATAGATATTCAAAGCGGTACCAGAAATAACAGGTCTCCTAACCTAGTAGCCCTGGTGTCAGCAGGCCATTCACAGAGGGATAGCTGTTTTTCGTACCTGACTTTGTATGAAGTTGTTGTCGTCCCTCTCTGTGAAGGGAGGTAAATTAGGTGTTGGAATATGTGCACTAGCTGCACGTTGTTCCATTACTCCTTCATTAATAGCTGTTGTGAGAAAGTTAACTTTTCTATTTTCTAATTCCAAGGCGTGCTTGTTCGAGCTCGCGATCCTTTTCTCTCTCTTATATCATATTTCGTCTATCCTTGCTTTTCTTCAAGTTCCGTTTTTTAGCCTGTTCTCCTCATGTATTTTAGCCTGTTTGTCGCGTATTTTAGCCTGTTCCTCACGCTCTATAGCTCCTTTCTCACGATCAAGTCTATCACGCTCCTTTTTGTCTTCTCTTCTCTTTCTAAACATCTTTCTTGGATTTCTCTCTCAATTCTCTCTCTCTACTTTTTCTCCTGTCTTCAAGTGTCTTTCTCCCTTTCTCTTTCTTTACCTTCTAACTGTCTATCTTCTCTTCATTTCTATCTCGTTTCAAGACTTTCTGGTTCTTAGCATAATGATAGATCCCTTTAAGTTTTCCTGTTATTCCTAACTTACTTCCAGGATTCATCCAAAACTGGATTCCTCCATAACTTGCAAGAATAACTTAAAACTGTCAGGGGAAATGAAACGGGTATTTAAAGAATATGGTGGGTTCAATTTCCTGCTCTGCTCAAACTGTAAATAAACTGGAAGGCTCGATCCCTACTTCACTTAAACAATATATATTATTTAAAACGAGGGTTCTATGCTGGCTCTGAGCAAACAGTAGTAGATGGGGTCACTTGACCATCGAATCTTCTCCAACAAATCAAGAGAGTCCTACGACGTTCCCTTGGATATTTAAAGAGCTCAATGAAGCAAATGGTCACTGGAAATCTCGGGTCCCTAGAGTCTAATCCTCACAAAGAGTTTCAAAGCTCGATCATAAAGGTGGCAGGAATTAAAATTATATCCTGCCTGACATTGACTTACAAAAATTGAGTACGATAAACTACACCAAATCTTTGAATACCTGTACTGTTAGTCCTACCATAGAGAATTACTCATGGCTGGTGGTAACCATCTGTGGTTGCGGAGTGAAGTTCCAATGGTAGATTCGAGATGGTATGGAATCTTGATTCAGTAGAGATGATTCTGCAAAGGTCGCCATTGTGAAGGCTTATGCAGCCCTGTAACGAAACTTCAGACAGTATTACCATGGCTGGCTCTCCTCCAGGAAAATTTGATTGATAGGTAATGAACAAAAAATGACAAACGTAAACACTTTATTATTTAAGAATATAAAATATAAAACACTTAATATGAACATATTATTCCTACATTAAAGAAAAAATGAAAAATGAAAAATATAAATGATAAACTGAATTCATACGCTAAATATAAATAGACTTGGGTGTCTGGAGTTGGTGACACTGGGTGTGGTTGAAATCTGTAGCGGTTGCTGTTGATGTGGGGGGGGGACGCAGGTGTTGGTGACAACCCGCTGGCTCGTTCTTGTGGCCGTATGTAATCTCCTCCCGATGACAGGAAATCAGGTTTTGTACCGCTGCAATGAGGAGTAGTTAGTCCTGATTTCATACAAATGCACAGGAAGTAAAGCAACAGAGGACCATCTCCAGGACATTTGTTCCATCTCCTCAATTTACTCGTGGATTGGCAGGTGACCCTCTCTGTCATCCAAGAGTAGTGCTGGGAGCTGTGAGTCTAGGGATTAATGTTTGACCGGAAGCCCCCACGGCACCTTTCGGGGGGGGGGAAGGAAGGAGGGGAAGGGATAGCGGGAGGCTAGTATGGCCCTCCTTAAAAGCAGCTGGCAATCAAACTATCACTGTCGGGGTTGAGGGAAAAAGGCGGATTGGGGAGCTGGACTTACCTTACCGTAACAAGTAGCCGGCAATGAAACTATTGTTACTACATACTCCATCGCTACTCCTATCTATTGAACTTTCCCTCACAATTAGTAAGGCCTCACCTAGATTATGAAGCTCAGTTCTATGTTCCATATTAGACAGAATTGACATCAATTCTTAGAAAAAACATAAATGCATAGAATGACTTAATTTAAATTACATAGATTAGAAATCTTCTTATGAAGGAAAGATTGAAGGACTCTTAAATTCATTCACTTGTTAGACGAGGAATGAGGGGAGACATGATCGAAGTGTATAGTGGAAGATAGTATTTATAAATGCGGTATTTTTAAGGTCTTGAGGATGGTCCTCTCTCGAAGAGAGAACCCGCAGTAATGGATTTAAATTAGCTAGTTTAGATTTAGAAAAGACCTATTAAAAAACTAAAAAAAAGGGTTAATTCTTTGGGAAATAGGAGTAGTTGTGGAGGTGCGAACAGTCATACCTAGTTCGTTATTGAGACTAGGGACTTTGGGTAGTTTTCAAATTTAGGTTGGATAAATATATGAGTGAGTGGGGTTGGATTTGAGTGGGACTTGCAAATGAGTGGATAGAGTTATCAGAGTATATTTCTTGGGTAGCATTGAAAATTGGGTTGGGCAAATGCTTTGTTAGTGGGATGGATTGTAAAGGACCTGCCTAGTATGGGCCAACAAGCCTGCTGCAGTGGTCCTCCTTTCTTGTGTTCTTATGTTCTTATGGAACTCCGTGTTCATCAAGAACTGCAAGAAGCCCTTATCACGAGCTTTTACCATCCTATGAAGAGGGAGCATGGACACTGGGATCGTCCCACAGTAACAAAAAACAACAGACATAGCCCCACTCCACAAAGTGGGCAGTAAAGCAATAGCAAAGAACTACAGACCGATGGCACTAACATCCCATATCATAAAAATCTTTGAAAGAGTCCTAAGAAGCAAGATCGCCACCCATCAAGATAACCATCAATTACACAACCCAGAGCAACATGTGTTTAGAGCAGGTTGCTCCTGTCTGTCCCAACTACAGGATCACTACGACAAGGTCCTAGATGCACTAGAAGACAAAAAGAATGCAGATGCAATATACACAGACTTTGTAAAAGCCATCGACAAGTGTGACCATGGCGTAATAGCGCACAAAAATGCGTGCTAAAGGAATAACAGGAAAAGTTGGTAGATGGATCTATAATTTCCTGACAAACAGAACACAGAGAGTAGTAGTCAACAGAGTAAAGTCTGAGGCAACTACGGTGAAAAGCTCTGTCCCACAAGGCACAGTACTCACTCCCATCTTGTTCCTCATCCTCATATTTGACACAGACAAGGATGTCAGCCACAGCACCGTGTCTTCCTTTTCAGATGACACCCGAATTTGCATGACAGTGTCTTCCATTGCACACACTGCAAGGCTCCAGGCGGACATCAACCAATTCTTTCAATGGGCTGCAGAAAGCAATATGATGTTCAACGATGAGAAATTTAAATTGCTCCGATATGGTTAACATGAGGAAATAAAAACTTCATCAGAGTGTAAAACAAATTTCAGCCACACAATAGATCGAAAACTAACGTCAAAGACCTAAGAGTGATCATGTTAGAGGATCTCACCTTCAAGGACCATAACATTGCATCAATCGCATCTGACAGAGAAATGATGGATAATGAGAACCTTCAAAACTAGGGATGCCAAGCCCATAATGACACTCTTCAGGTCGCTTGTTCTATCTAGGCTGGAATAATGCTGCACACTAACAGCACCTTTCAAGGCAGGTAAAACTGCTGACCTAGAAAATGTATAGAGAACCTTCACAGCGCGCATAACGGAGATAAAACACCTCAATTACTGGGAGTTCTTGAAGTCCCTGAACCTGTACTCCCTGGAATGCAGGTAGGAGAGATACATGATTATAAACTCTTATCCTAGAGAGACTAGTACCAAACTTGCACACGAAAATCACACCCTACGAAAGCTAAAGACTGGGCAGACGATGCATCATCCCCCCAATGAAAAGCAGGGGTGTCACTAGCACGTTAAGAGACAACACAATAAGTGTCAGGGGCCGAAGACTGTTCAATTGCCTCCCTGCATACATAAGGGGGATTACCAATAGACCCCTGGCTGTCCTAAAGCAGGCACTTGTAAAGCACCTGAAGTCGGTACCTGACCAGCCGGGCTGTGGTTCGTTCGTTGGATTGTGTGCAGCCAGCAGTAACAGCCTGGTTGATCAGGCCCTAATCCACCATGAGGCCGGGTCACAGACCGGGCCGCGGGGGCGTTGACCCCCGGAACTCTCTCCAGGTAAACTCCAGTGCTAGGAATACGATGGATGAGTTGAGATTAGTTGCTAGTGCAAGTAACATTGATGTATTTTACATAACTGAGACGTGGTTTAATTAAAAGAGTCGGAATATGCCTGCAGAATGTCACATTCAGGGTTTTAAATTGTTCCAAGTAGATAGAAGTATCGGTAAGGCGGGTGGGGTGGCACTGTATGTCCAAGATCGCTTGAATTGAAGATTGAGACACTTATGCAACATATGGGAATCTTTATTTAGGAAACGTTTCGTCACACAGTGGCTTCATCAGTCCAATACAAAGCAGAAAGGTGTAAGGAGAGGAGGAGTTTGAGGTAATCAGTCCTCAGCCTGAGTTGGGAAATGTTTTGTCATTATTTGTAGAATGTACAGCATAGGGCGTAGCGTGGCTTATATACTGGGGTCAGGTGAGGCGAAGAGGGGGGCGGGGGTCATAGTGGTACCATCACTAGTTGAAGTAGGTCTTCGTCCAAATGGTGGACAAGTTGGAGAATTCTTTGTATCAAGATCCATGATGTGCAGTGTCTGACAGTTGTGATGAAGGTTTGAAACCGACCAGTTGAGGATAGGACACTTGGGAATCTTTATTTAGGATATGTACGCCCCACAGTGGTTCATCAGTCCGTTTCCCCTATGTTGCATAAGTGCCTCAATCTTCAATTGTCGGTTCAAAACCATTCATCACAACTGTCAGACACTGCAACTTTTGGGATCTTTATCAAAGAATTCTTCAAAACTTGTAACCTTTAGACGAAGACCTACTTCGACTAGCGGATGGGACCACTAAGTCCTGCCTCCTCCTGTTTCACCTCACTGACTACAGTATAAGCCCTCCTGGCCCTATGCTGTTATTCTACAAGATTGATTTGGCCAAAACACATCAACTCAAGACTGAAGGACTGATTCCTCAAAACTCTCCTCTCCTTACAACCTTTCTGCTATTATGTCTGTTCTGACCTAAAAAACTGCTTTAATCAGGTCCTCACTCCTACGTCTGCCAACATCGTTGCCACCAGCACTGAGGAAAATATAATAGGATTGCTCACATTACCTCTCAAGATTGTAGATGAATGGTTCAAAGAACCGACATGTTGTTAAATTAGACACATGTGCAAAATTTTGAGAATCTTTATTGAGGAAAGCTTCGCCACACAGAGGCTTCATCAGTCCATACAAAGGAGAAGTCGAAGATAAAAATTAATTTTTTATGAGAGACCCACAAAATTTGTTTAAACACACCTACCCGAGTTATCCGAGACAAATGACTTCAAGGCGAAAAATGAATGCCCATGCACTTCCCCCAGGGCCAGACTCTGGAACCCCGGTTCTAAAGAACTGAAAGAAGCCCTACACCCCTTTTTTCCATCCTATAGAGAGGGAGCATGGCACGGGGGTGTCCACAGTTACTAAAAACAAAGACATAGCCCCACCCCAAAAAGGGGGGCAGAAAAACAACAGCAAAAACTACGCCCGATGCACTAACATCCCTATCATAAAAATCTTTAAAAGGGTCCAAAGAAGCAAGATCACCCCCATTAGAAACCCTATTACACAACCCCGGGCATCATGGGTTTAGAACAGGCGTCCGTCTGTCTCAACTATTGGGTCACTACGACAAGGTCCTAGATGCATAGAAGACAAAAAAATGCAGAAGTAAGTATCAGACTTTGCAAAAAAGCCTTCGAAAAAAAAAGGGACCATGGTGTAATAGCGCACAAATGCGTCAAAGGAATAAGGAAAAGCGGTCGATGGGTCTATAATTTCCCCTAAAGCACGAGGTAGTCGTCAACAGAGTAAAGTCCGAGGGAGCTAAGGGGAAAAGCTCTGTTCCCCAAAGGACAATCCACCCCAACTTGTTCTTCCTTATCCGACAAAGACAAGGATGTCGCCCCCAGCACCGTTCTTCCTTTGCAGAGACACCCGAATCTGCATGACGTGTCTTCCATTTCGACACTGCAAGGCTCCCGGCGGGGCATCAACCAAATCTTTAGTGGGCGCAGAAAACAATTTGAAGTTTTAACGATGAGAAATTTCTTTTCTAGATATGGGAAACCGAGGAAATTAAACCTTCTCAGAGTCAAAAAAATTCTGGCCACAAATAGAGCGAAACACCAACGTCAAAGACGGGAGTGTTTGTGTCGGTGGATCTCACCTTCAAGAACCATAACATTGATCAATCGTTTTGCTGAAAATGACAGGATGGATAGAGAACCATCAAAATAGGGAGGGCCCAAACCCCTATGCATTTTCAGGTCACTTGTTCTATCTAGGCGGAATTTTCTGCGCACTAACGCACCTTTCAAGGCAGGGGGGAAAATTGCTGACCTAGGAAAAAAGTACAGGAACCTTTTACGGCACGCTAACGGAGTAAAAACCTCAATTTCTGGGGGCGCTT
>NC_069467.1:25547917-25563413 GCF_026875155.1 Cherax quadricarinatus
CAGATCACAAACAAACGGTTTGGGTTGCCCATGGCTAACCAGCACCATTCTGAAATCCATTGACAAGAAACACCAATATGAAAAGCAATATAGACAGGGCTTAATACACAAAGATATTCTTAAACACTATTCATCAGCTCTCACCAAAGTAAATAAAAAAAGCCAAACAACTATACTACTCCAGTAGATTCACAGACACTAGAGGAGATATAAAAAAGACCTGGAAAACACTCTCTCAGATTCTAGGGACCCACAAACTGAGAAAAACCAAGAATATTGTCCTAACAAAACCTAATGAAACACCACTACATCCCACTGACACAGCTAACAAGATAAACGACTTCTTCTCAAACATAGGATCTAATCTCGCCAGTAAAATCCCACATACCAATGCCCATGCCGGGGACTACCTAGATGGAAATTTCCTAATTCCTTCTTCTTGCACCAACCTGAGCCCACGGAAGTCATTGAGATCATAAAGTCACTTAAAAATAACTCGGGGAATCTGTCTCATGTCCCACCATTACTGTACAAGCGAGCGGCCCATGTCCTTTCGCATGCTATTTCATTACTTTTTAACAAGTCAATAGAGACTAGCACCTTCCCGAAACTACTCAAGATGGCAAGGGTTACACCAATACATAAAGGTGGTGACCCTACAGCAGTGGTTCCCAAACTGGGGGTAAATTACCCCCTGGGGGTAATTTAACCATTTTTGGGGGGTAATGGAGGGGTTGACAGAAAAAAAGTTATGAATTCTGAAATCAAGAAAACAATGCGGTACCCGGTATGGGATTATTGTTAACTTTGTCTTAGTATATAAAGTTGTAAAGTAAACCTATTATAAGTAAGTAATAAAGTTAAACCAAATAACAATAAACATCAAAAACTAATATACAGTATTAGAAAAGAAGAAATATATAGCTAAGTGTGTGGAAACCCAAAAGTATTTTGACAAGTATGCTTCAGGACAAAAGTCACTCAGTAGCCCAGATCGACCTGTTCAGTACGCGTCACTCACTTCCTGAGGCTGCCTCTATTTCACACGGTCAGTTTATCTGTGAGCATCAGCCGAGGTAGACATAAGCTGGTACGTTTTGTGTACTGCCCTGTGCAGTATATAGTTAGTATTTACCCACTGTTACTGTGAATTTGTAGCTATTATTAATTTTATATATAATGTATGTGTGGTTCTTACGTTTTCAATGGTTTTGCTAGGATTAGCAGAGTATGCGAGGCTGTATACGTTCACGTTTAGCCATATATATCAATAATAACAACATTTTGTGAAAGGGGTAACATGCTTTATGTGGCATGTTAAATTGGGTAACAAGCTGAAAAAGTTTGGGAACCACTGCCCTACAGACTTAAAAACTATAGGCCAATATCCAACTTACCATTGCTATCCAAAATCTTTGAGAAACTCGTGCACAGGAGACTGTATTCATTTATAATGGCTCAAAACATACTCAACCCCTGCCAGTTTGGATTCAGGAAAAATAAAAGCACTAATGATGCAATCATAAACATGCTAGATCTGCTTTACACAGCATTGGAAAATAAGGAATATCCACTAGGAATTTTTATTGACCTAAGAAAAGCTTTTGACACAGTAAACCACGAAATCCTACTCCACAAACTTGACCACTACGGTATAAGAGGCCATGCGCTTGCTTATTTCAAATCTTACATTACTAATAGGTATCAGTTTCGTCACCATTAAAGACACAGCATCAGCAACACGGCCACTTGATACTGGAGTTCCGCAGGGAAGTGTCCTTGGTCCCCTGCTCTTCCTCATATACATCAATGACCTTCCAAACGTATCCCAACCCCTGAAACCCATTCTCTTTGCTGATGACACGACTTATGTCATCTCTCACCCTAATCTTGCCACCCCCCAACCATTGTGAATGGGGAAAGCTGTTTTAAAAATATCGATTTGGGAAATGACGGGCCAATAACTTACGCTTAACACTGAAAAAAATTTACAAATTTTATGTTTGGTAGCGGCGGGAAAGATGCACAAATTAAAAATTAAGTTTTGAAAAACACTCAAATTACCAGAAATACTTTAAAAATGTGAGGTCTTGTGTGCATGACCCTGTAAAGGTTTCTTATTTGATAATGTATTTTTTTTAAAACAAATGTTTTTCCTGTGTCTTGAAGGTGTGCGGCAAATGTTTTGAAAACATGTTAAGAAAGCTCTGTATTAAGTATGTTGATTTATGTTTTTTTTTTTTTTTTGGATTTTTTTTGGTTTTATTTTTTTTTATTTATTATTTAATACTTAGCACTTCTATGAAGTGATGGTTTGTTTCCTTTAGCGATATTTGCTGTTTTTTAAAGGTGGGGTTTTTAAATACGTTTTTGGAGAGTTTTACAGTGTCTATGTATCCGCTGTTTTTCCATTTGGTTTTTGTACGTATTTTCCCACATGGTTTGCTTTTGTTTTTCCGGGGGTTTATGCAGGAATGGGGTTTTATGTATGAAGCGTTTTTCAGAATTTTTCTATTTTCAACCATTTTAAATTTAAACGGTTTTTTTATAGTTTGGGTTTATGAGGGTTTGACGGCAGATACAGTTTGTGGGGAATAGGGGGGGGGTTGTAGTGTTTTTGCTGTATTCTTATAGAACTATTTGCACAGGGATGTTGCATTCGGGTTGTTATAATGTTTCATTTTAGTTTGCCATGAGCATTGTTTTATTTTTGCTTTTTAAAACTATATGTTTTCCTGGTTTAGTTTTTTTACGTTCTGTTTTTTTGGTTTTTTATTTATATATTGTGAACTATGTTTTTTGAACCACTGTAATGAAAAACATCGTGTTTTGGGTTTTTTTTTTTATTATTTTTTTATAATTTTTTAAAAGTATTATAAAATTTTTCCCTAAACTATAGCTATAGGTCTAGCTAGGGACTTTATAATATCTATTATGGTGGAGGAGATGGGTTTATTAAATTTCTTATGCATGTCTTTTTAGTGCATTTTTTGTGGGAAAGGGGACTATGGGGGGACACAAAGCTTTTATTTGTTTTATAATTATGCATGTTGAACACCCCTAGGTGGGCTCGAGTGTATATAGCGATTTGTCGCAATTTTTGAGCAATTCTTTTGGGTTTGTTTCTGTGGTTATGAATTCCTTTTGGAAAACCTTTTTTTTAAAGGGATGGGGGTTTTTCAAATATAATTTATTTTTTATGTTGTAATATTATTTTTTAAATAAAATAAAAAAAAAAAAAAAATTCCCAAAAAATAATGGGGGGAAAATTCTTAGGCTTATCCCTTGACAATAACCTGAATTTAAAGCCCCCCATACCCAGCTTTATACCCAAAAAAAAAGTATCCAAAAGGTTTGGGGGATCCTCTCCAAAGATACGATACTATTTTGCTGCAAAATCCCCCTTCTCACACTTTTACCTCACTTATTTTTCCATACCTCACCTATGCTTTTTTGTGTTTGGGGGATAACTCCCCGAAACACACCAAAGCCAATAATAACCCAAAAAAAAGCTGCATTTAAGAAATAATCATTTAAAATCCCTTTCCTGGCAGAAACCCCCCCCCACTCTTAAAAAGTTTAAAAAACTTATCCCAGTTCGTACATCCACACTTACTACGGTGAAATTATATTTTAACGGGCCTTAAACTCTAATATCCCCTTTGGGCCCTAAAACGCTTTCTTGATAGTTTTTTTTTTTATTTTTTTTTAAAAACCAAATTTTACAATAAAAAAAAGGGAAAACCATAAAGATGACAATATTGAAACAATAACTAAAAAAAACATTACATTAGTTTATTGAAACATTAACAAAAAACCCTAACAATAAAAAATATGCCCCACCATTACCTAATATAAAATAAGAAACCGAAGCTTAAAATTGTCCTATAAAAGCTACATGTGGAAAGGGAAAACTTTCTTTTAAAAACTTTGCAAACCTATAAAAAACTCTTCCTCAAATTAATCACCCTTGCTTTTAAATTTTTACACTAGAATAAAAAAATTTAAAAAAAGAAAATAATAAAGACCCATTTTTGAATCAAAGAACATTCCAAAATTTAAATCAAAATTTACCCTAACCTAACCCTAGTATTTCATCTGTATTATAAATGTCAAATAAACCCACAAAAAATTTTCCCAAACTTTCCCCCTAAAAAATATTTTTTGGGGTGTACATGTTTAAAACCCTTGTATTCCCTAAGGAGAGAAAAAAAAGAAAAATTTAAAAAAAGGAAAAAAACCCATTCTTCCCCTTAAAAAATCAAACTTCATTTACCATTAGGTACATACTAAAAATTTAAGTATATAAAGTTTTGTTTTTCAAAATTGAACACAATCACTTAAAAAACGCAGTTAAAATTGGCGTAAAATAAACCACGAATAATTCACCCCATTCTTACAACTTCAAGGTTCGAAAAAACTCTTAAATAAAAAAATTTAGTATTGCCACCATCTAGACAAATTAAAAAAAAAAATACAATACTCAAAAAATATCAAAACACACTAGTTTTCTATTGGCCCAAAATTTAATTTGGGGCTTACAAAAATACTTTGGTAAATTAAACTGAAACATAAAACCCCATTTTGAATTTACACATTGTATCAAAATCATAAATGGCATAGAAAAAATGTATTGAATATCATTGAAAATGTTTTTGAGAAAAACCATTAAAGGTATTTTCAAGAAATTTAAACTACATACAAAAAATACATTTCATATATATATATTTTACAAAAACCCCTTTAACTTTACATACATACACATACATCATACACATACACCCCACATACAAAACATGCATTTTTAAAATTATACACATACAAATTTTATAAGTCGTTTAATTTCCAAATTAACAAATTTGTACTTAAAAACACTGGGAAACAAAAAAAGGTTAAAATTGCCCCCCAACTTTAACCCCCAATATAACATTCATAAAAATCATAATGTCCCGCCCATTTAGGAAAACCGGGCCCATTTCTTTCCCCAAACCTCCCTTTTCAACTCCTTTAAATCCCTTTAAAGTAAAAATTTCCTAAAAACCCTCATTTAAATCCCTCCCCCAAAATTCTCCCCCCAAAAACCTCCTTATTTTTTACACTTTGTCCTAAAAAAAAGTTGCTGTTAATGCTTTTAATTTTTTCCCACACACGTTCGCTCCTCTCTCCCCAAAGGGAATAAAATATAATCCGTAATTATTTACCCTCCGGGCATTCTTACCATTGTTTTCCCCCCACCTATGTCAAACCCTTAAAAACCCAACCCCTGCAAACCCCCCCCCCCCCACTAACCTTATTACCTTACCCCCCCAAAAACCCTTATTATTTTTAAATTACATTCGCAAAAATACACTATATGGAAAACGGGTTCCCCCAAAATCCCCCCACAAGCCTTGAATATCCCATCCCCCCGTATTCTCTTTAGGGAAAAAAACCTTCCAGACGGAAAAAATCCCTTTAAAAAAATTCAAATACATTACTTCTCGAAATTTGGGTTTTTTAAACGAAATTTTTGGTTAAAAACGCCCCCAGATATTACCCCAAATCTTTACATGGGAAATAAAAACACCTTTCCCACTGTCCCAAAGGGCCTTCCCTTCCCCCCCTTAAAGGGTTTCCCCAAATTTTAAATTTATTTTGAAGGATCGCTCATGTTTATGATGACCCTTTAACTTTCCCTCACCTATTATAAAACTCCCTACCCACCCCCCCACCGTTGCATATCCTGAATATCTTATGAAGTCCCCCCCTTCCCTCCCCCCCCCCTCCCGCTTTTTAATTTCCCGTTTCAAAATACACCCATAATCCTCTTTTCAACAGCAAATTAAGACCCAGCCCCCCAGGGCCCAAACCGGGAGTGTGAAAAACCGCTTTTACCAAACCCTTTCCCGCTTCCATCCCCCAAAATGAATCAAAAAAGGGCGCTTTTGAAACCTTTGTTTCTCACTACGAAGTATCGGATATATTGCTGCTACAGGGCCAAAGTTTTACTATTTTTAAAGGACATTCTTGTAATTACTCTTTGATGCAAAGTTAAATTTTGCAGCTCGTTTAAAAAAAATGAGGCGCTTCAGTACACCTTTACAATACGCACTGAATTTTTTTGTTTTTGCTAAAATTTATGTCCCCTTACATAAAACGTCCCCAAAATTTAGTAATTGGTCCACCTTTTTCCACCTTTTACCTACTTCACATTCCTCATTAAACCCATCTCCCAAAAATCCCAATTCTTCCCCTTTTCTTTTTCCCTTTTTAAAATTTACATGCCAGAAAACCTTTTTTTAAAAAAAATTTTTCTAACTTTTCCCCCGAGGCAAATCCCTGTTACCACTTTTAAAATCGTTGTGTCATCAACATATCCAAAAAATGCCGCCCCCCCCCCTTTCGTCACCAACCCCATTTTTGCCAATAAGGCCCCAATTCCTCTTAAAAGGGATCTGAAAAAAGCAAAAAAATTTGTGGGGGAAAGGGGGGGCAACCCCCTTTTTCGTGACCCCCGCCCCATCTGAATTTGTTCTCCTAACCTTCCATTTACCTGCACCCGCAAGGAATGTCTTGATAAATTAATTTTGGGCCCCTGTTTTTAATTTTTCCCCTTTTAAACCCCCGCCATCTCATAATCTTCCATAACGCCCTTTCCCCTTTTTACACTAAACATATGGGCCCCCTCCCAAACTATAGGCCCCAAAACCCCCCCCCTCCCAATTTTTTCTTTTTTCTTTAATAAAAATTCTAAACCAAAAACCCTGCCCCTCATACATAGGCCTTCCCGGCCCCCCATATTGTCCCCTTTTCGATCACTTTACCCAAAGGGCCTTTTTTTTTTGTTAGCTAAAATTCTTGCAAAAATCTTATAAACACCACACAATAAAAGAAATAGGGAAAATAGTCTTTAACGTTAATGGCTCACCTTTAGGGACTAAAACGACCCCGCCAAACCGCTGGGTGTGCCCTTAAAAAACCCCATTTCCCCCTTTAAGATAATTTAATAAACTTACCAAAAAATTTTTTTTAAAAAAGCTCCCAAATTTTTTAGGGTAAAAGTCAATGGGAACCCATCAATTCCTGGTTGGGCCCTTTCCTAATTGCGGCCCCCGGGTAAAAACCCTTCCCCTGTTCAACTCCGTTATCGGCCCTTCCAAAACAATCGGGTTTTGCTCTGTAATCCCCACTGCACAAACCTTCCAATTGACGTAATGCTATTTCATTATTCCCAAAACTTTTTCGTTTTCAACTTAACCCCCAAAACAATATACCCCCTCATAAACCCCAGTCGTCTTAAACCGGTCCCTTTTTTTCCCCTTTTAAACCCACCTGAACATTTTAAACCCCCCTTAACTCCAATTTCCTTGCGAGTGTGTGTTGGGTCCGCAACCCCAAAACGGGCCCACGGCCGATCTCCCCCCCAAAACCTCCTCAAATCCCGCCCTTAAGGGCCCTTTTCCCCCTCAAACCTCTCTTTTGTAAATTCCCGGGTTATTTTTCCCTTTAAATTTCAATTTCAATAAAAAGGATAATTAGCTTAAATTTTTGCATAACAGTCGCGCCAATTTCCCCTCTTTTTAAAATTTTTGGGAAAAAAGTATTTTAAACTGATTAAATTTTTTTTTTTCGGTTTTTTTTTTTTCCTTTTTAACCTTTTTTTTTTTTTTTTTTTTTTTAAAATTTTTTTTTTTTTTTTTTTCCCTAAAAAAAAAAAAAAGATTTTCCCCCCAATTTAATTTTTTTCCAAAAGAAACCCAAAAAACTATCCTTTTTCCTTTAATAACTTTACATTTAAATTTTCCAAAAAAAAAAAGGGTTTTTGGGCCCCCCCGAGGCCCCCACCCTCAATATCCCCATCCCATTTCCACTCCTCTATGATCCGAAAAAAAAACCCCCTTTTATCAAAATCACCTGACAGTAACCGCCACATAGGCCCGTACTTCGGTTTCCCAAACCCCGCCGCATAACCCGTTTAATGAAAGGGATGCCCCTACCATCCCCTCCCCCCCCCCACACCCTCCCTTTTCCCCCCCCCCGGTCAATATATCCCCCCAAAATAACCCCAAAAAAACCCCGCACCTCTGGGTCCCCCATCTTTACGACGTATCACGCCCAAATTTCCCAAACTCCCCCTATTATTGAAAAAATTCGGTTAAAACCCCGTAAAAAATAGACCAGCACGTCCCCGAACAAATTTAGTTTTAATACTACGTTTCCCCTCAGCCGGACCATTTACACCCTACTAAACTAATGGGAACCCTTACCCCAAGTTTTCCCTCCCCCTAATTACCCCCCCCTCCCCCCCCCCACTTCGCCTTCCCAAAAAACGGGGTAGTTTCCCTTTTCCAAAAGGCAGCCCCCCCCTTTTTAAAGTGTCGCGTGTTCCCTGTTCACATTATAACCCCTCATATCCAAATCATAACCAGGCCCCAAAATTATGTTCCGTAAGAATACCCCAAACCCCCACCAAGTTGCACCAAATACTCATTAAACCCCTTAAACTTCCTTCAGCTTCAACCCGTTAATATTTATAGTAAAAAACCTTTGAATTCAACAAATGGTTTTCCTTTTTTCCCCGGCATTGACTTTACCCCCGTTCTTTTGCAACCCTCTGTTTCCCCCCCCCCTTTGTTGGGAATCACCTTTGCAAAACCCTTGATCCTTTTGTTCACCCTTCCCTCTCTTCTGTACCCCCCCACCCAAAAACCCTTTTTCCCCGGGCGTTGGGGGAGGAGTTTGCCAAAAAATCGAATCCCATGGGGCTGCAGTCCTCTTTCGTGTCCCGCCCCCCCACCGCATTTTTTAAAATCTGAAGCACCGTCCTGATGCACCCCCACCTCTACTTTCATGCCCCCTTCCCAAACCTGTAGACTCTCTCGTCGAAAAAACCGTCATCTTTGCCCTACCATCATTCCCCCGCCTTCCCCAGAACAGTGGGTTCTTCCACCGTTTTAGGACCGATTCCTCTAACAATTCATCCAAAGCCTTTTCCAAAGGGGCCCCCGCCACTTTTTCACCCCCATTAGGTAGTCTTCCTCAAAAAAACCCTTTTTGTATGTCCCAAAGGGGGGCCCTTTGGGAAAGGGGTTCTCCTTGTAGCGTTACAACTGGCGTTAAGCTCCTTTTCTTTTTTTAAACCCCCTCACTCCCTGACAACCGTTGTTGGGGCGGGTTTTAGCAAGAGGGTGTTCTCGCTCATCGCCAACCTCTCCCTGGGTGCGTTGCTGCTTTTTTGCTGTTTTTGTGTTGCCCCGTTTCTGTGTTTTGTTGCTGCGTTTTCCGTTTCTGTTGGGGCCCGGGTACCCCCCTTCGTTTTCACACTGCGCCCCGTGTTTTGGGCATATGGCCCCCCATAGCCGACACGTACGTTGTTGCCCCGCTACGTTACATAGACTTGAGTCCTTAATTCTTTCAACACCCAAAATATTTAAGGAATAGGGTGGGAAGAGTCATTTTTTAAATGGGATTTCGGGGCCTTCCAGCGCACCTTCATACGGTCCAGTTGCCCATCTCCCCCGCTGTGGCTCGTGAAACCCCTCCCCTAAGTACGCAGTTCAATTGGGAATATCAAAAAACAGTCGCCTCAAAAGGCACATTCCTGATTTTCACCCAAAGGGGTAAAGTCGGGGATTAAAACATTTAAGTCTCAACCCACCCCAGCTGGTTTTTAAACCTGTATGGGTGGTTTTCCTGATTTCTTGTCGACCCTGCCTCCCTTTGACTTGTGCAGGGCGTAAATTTTAAGAAGATTCTTGTATTTCCCTTTAATGCGACACCAAAATATCTCCCCATTTGCTATACCATAGGTATCGCGAATGATCGCTGGTTTTTTTTAAAAAATCCATGTTGGAAACCCTTGGGCAGCACCAAGGGTTTATCTCAATGCAGGACAGTGTTGATTTCTTCTGCTTTTTCAGCGCCTGTTGGGGGGAAAAAAAAAGTTTCCAAACCCCCAAACGTAGGGGCAGCTCAAACAGGTAAACTGCGCAAAACAAACTCAAACGGAGCGTCTGCGCAGCTCGTTTCCCACGGCTCGGAGGGGGATGAGGACAATTTAAAAAAAATTTCTTGATAGTTGTGACAGAACCCCCCAGGCATAACACCAGAAAAAAAAACATCTTACGACATTTTCCCCCTGTCCGACTAAAAAACCTTTTTCAAAAATTTTAAGGTATGTCAAAGGCCCTAAAATTTTGGAATACCCTACCTGGGAAAAATCCCAGGAACTGCAGGGCACATTTTTCACCTTTTAAAAATACCCTTTGAAAACATCTTATCTTTCCCCGATACACCCCCTCAACTAACCCTTTGAATTCCAAACCGGGTTTGGTTTTACACTTACACTCGCTCACTCATTTGACCATAAACCGAAATATTTAAATTCCCGTCTTAAAATTTAAAAAATTTCCCGTGATAACCCCAAAATGAAACTATATACTGGCAAAACAAAAAACATTCACATTGCTAAACCCCACAAAAATTTTTTGTCACTTAACCATAATACCAACTTAAACCCCATAATTTGTAATATTTTACATTTAAGAATAAAAAATAAGTATGGGCCCCAAAAAGGGCCCAGGGCCCTTTTAAGCGTTTAAATGGTAAAACTCTGTAATCTCAATTTTACTACAGTAAAACCAAAAAAATAACCAAATTTCTGTAAACTCACATTTTTAAACCCTTTTTAGAGAATAAACTTTGAATTGAAAATTTAATTGGGAAAGTAAAGTTGATATGTTAGCCAAGAATGTGAGGGGGAAAAATAGGGTTTTAAGTGGGGGGTTAAGGGTTTTTCGGGCAACCAGGAAACCCTTAGTTTTCGTCGCGTGCACCCCCCCCCCCCTGGGGGGCTGGGGCGAAATAGTTCCCGGGGGTCCGATTTGTTTTTGTTTCTATCCTGGTAATATTTTACCCTTTCCTGGTTTTGGGGTTTTAAATTTGGAGGTCACTTCAAATTCCCCTATTCTCCCAATAGGTAGGGTGAAAAATACCAGGAGTAAACACTATTGGTTTTTTATTTTGTTTGCTGGTTACCCGTAAGATTTTGGCCCTTTTTCATTCTTTTCAATTTTTTTAAAAGTTATATTAAACATGAATTGGGTAACCAGTTTATTTTTTTTATTACCAAACTCTGTTCCTGGCGTTTGGGCCTTTTCCGGATAGACGCCAGAAAAAAAGGAGCAAGGGGCAAATTTTTTAATAATATTTATTAACATTTTTCTACTACTCGGCCCTTACCCATTCTTTCTTGTGGTGCTCCATCCAAGTGGTTTGGAGATTTTTAGAACCCTCGGATTTTTACCAAACTGCCCCGGATAAATAATAAATAAAAAATCAGGGATCTATCCAGGGCCATACCTTCTCCTGCCCAACTACAAGAACTGAAGGTCATTTTTTTTTTATTATATTTAAATTTTAAGTAAAATTCTCAAAAATCATTATTCTCATTTTTCCTAAGTTATTTCTTTATTTATTTTTCCATTAATTTCTTTTGTTCAGTTGGAAGGCGTTCCACTGACAAAGAAGAGTATCGAGAAGTAGAATGTAGAATATAACTTTGGTATAACTGTCTAGCATTAGGAATAATATTAGAGAAGTAAATAATGAAAATGATTGTTATAGGAATGCAGTTAGAAGCCTGAGTAGATCTATAACCCACTATGATAACATGAACGTAGATAAGTATGTTTATGGAGCAACTTGCAATGTGAACAGACTGACTGATGTTTGTAGTGGCCAGGCTTAGGCTTGGTTACAAGTACTTCTGGCAGTTTGGGAGACACACAAATGATGATCAAACTAAATGTAAATTATGTGATCAGGCATATGGTCACTCTCTTGAACACTGTGCTTAATTGTCCACTTATTGAGGAATACAGAGACAGACAGTATAATAACCTTTGTGACATGTCAAGATATCTTATTAATGAAATTAAGATACCAGATATACTAACCAAATTTCCTAAATTTGCTTGTAACAGATAAGTGAACTATAGATATGTATTATTATTATAATCAAGGGGGAAGCGCTAAACCCGGAGGATTATACAGCTATAGATATGTAGATATAAATCCATATGTATTCCTGTTAACCCTTTGGGGCCTAGTTCCTAGGCCTTTTGTGTATCCATATGCTCTCGCGCTACCGTCCACAGGATGGATATGGGGTGCACAATAAACTAGCCACTTCGGTTGCAAAATCTAATCTAAAAAATCTCCAGCCTTACAGTTTCTGACTACATGGCCAGCATCAAGGGCAGTACCATTCAGCCCAGACTTTTTATGTTCCCATCTGTTGTAGAAAGCTTCCAGGTTTTCTATGAAAGCAGCTTTGATGTTTACCTCTTTTAATACCCTTGTGATTTTAGTCCACAGATTTATCTCATTTTGGCATACCCAAAAACACTTCCCTGTTTTAATACTGCTTGTAGCTAGTTCTTGGATATCTGCACAAGGGGCGTGACACCAATTTCCACAAAAATGACAATTTATGCATGTGGAAGCCCGTTTGTTTGACCAGACTACACACAGCTTCATAATGATTTGAATGGTTGATTTACTGCAATTCTACTAGCAACCTCTTGAAAATTCTATTAATAACCTGCTAGGTAGTGCACAACGAAACAGTTTGAAACCAGTCCAAGGTTCGGACCAGTCAAGGGTTCGGACCAGTCAAGGGTTCGGACCATCATCGCCAGTCTATCTGAAGTCTGGATCAGTGGGTCACTTATTTTAACCATATGGTCGTGATTTGAGCTAACACATGAAGGATCTACTGGAATTATCTACACGAGTAATATGTGATTGATTGGATTACACAAGTATAACTTGCGTGTTGAAGGAAATCGGTGACTGCTGGCACTCCTACAATGACGAACGGTCGACCTCAACCTTGTTTATCAATCGCTGTATCTAGCTTTTCTATTTTTTTTCCGTCTCCACCACAATAAATGCTATATTATCACTATAGTTGACTGGTGGAAATTTTGGAGGAAGGACGCTTTTTCTGTAGTAATAATTGCTTCTCGTAGTGTATATTGCGACCGCTGGTAACTACAGGTTATATGAAATTCACAGTATATGTCTGGTATTTCAAGAAAAAAGAAACTAATGAAAGTCACTCCACTAAGTACCACTATAATACTGGTTAGTTGCTACTACAACACTGTATTCTGCTATTCACTTGTATCACTAGATTATATGCGAGTACACTAGCAAGCCAGGAAGATTATTAAAACAGTTGACCTGTGGTAAGTTTCTGGCGACTTCTGGCACCTGCCTCTATAGCTTATCACTTCCTTTACAAATTCACCTGTTTTCAAATGACACTTTAGCCTTTATCATCAATATACTAGGGAGCCACTGTAGTATACACTATACACTATGTATACTCAATGTTAGAGGGAGACTTTCTTTCCTCTGACACAAAGTTCAATTATTATTATTTTTTCACACGGGACACAGGCCTATGATTCCCCTCTGGCAGTAAACTCTGCTAGGTAGTGCACACTAATTCTCCTTTTTTGACTCGGTATATAATGTTTTCCGCCCAAGATTGGTCCAGGCGCTAGAGGGATGTATCGATAGGATTGATGACACAAATTAAAGTTCTAGCACGTAAGAGCGACCGTGAAAACACCAGAAAACCCGAGCACAACGAGGCACGCTGACACTGTCACGCTTAGTGACAGAAATACACACTGCAGTCTTACAAGACAGTCTAGTCTTAAAAGACACACTACAATCTTACAAGACACACTATTGTCTTACAAGACACACTACAATCTTACAAGACACACTATTGTCTTACAAGACACACTATTGTCTTACAAGACACACTATTGTCTTACAAGACACACTAGTCTTACAAGACACATTAGCCCATACAAGACACACTACAGTCATACAAGACACACTGCAGTTCTTACAAGACAGTCTAGTCTTACAAGACACACTACAATCTTACAAGACACACTATTGTTTTAAACAAGACACACTACAATCTTACAAGACACTCTCTAGTCTTACAAGACAGTCTAGTCTTACAACACACACTACGTTTTGCAAGACACACTACAGTCTTACATGACACACTACAGTCTTACATGACACACTACAGTCATACAAGACACACTACAGTCATACAAGACACACTGCAGTCTTACAAGACAGTCTATCTTACAACACACACTACGTTTTGCAAGACACACTACAGTCTTTACATGACACACTAACAGCTCTTACATGACACACTACAGTCATACATGACACATACAGTCATACATGACACACTACAGTCATACATGACACACTACAGTCATACAAGACACACTACAGTCATACAAGACACACTGCAGTCTTACAAAGACAGTCTAGCCCTTACAAGCCCACATTACAGTTTTTACAAGACACACTACAGTTTTACAATACAAACTACAGTCTTACAAGACACACTACAGTATTGTCTTGCAAGACACACTACAGTATTGTCTTGCAAGACACACTACAGTATTAAGACACACTGCAGTCTTACATGACACACTCCAGTCTTACAAGACACACTACACTACAGTTCTTACAAAAACACATCTTACAAAAAGTCTTACAAGACATACTCCAGACATACAAGACACACTGCAAGCTTACAAGACACACTACAGTTTTACAAGGCACAGTCTAGTCTTACAAGACACACTACAGTTTCACAAGACACACTACAGTTTCACAAGACACACTACAGTTTTACAAGACACAGTCTAGTCTTACAAGACACAGTCTAGTCTTACAAGGCAGTCTGTAGTCTTACAAGACACACTACGGTCTTGCAAGACACACTACGGTCTTGCAAGACACACTACAGTCTTACAAGACACACTATAGTCTTACAAGATACACTACAGTCTTACAAGACACACTATAGTCTTACAAGATACACTACAGTCTTACAAGACAGACTACAGTCTTACAAGACACACTGTAGTCCAACAAGACAAACTACTCTCTTAAAAGACACACTACAATCTAGTCTTACAAGACACACTACAGTCTCACAACTTGCACTACAGTCTTACAAGACACACTACAGTCTTACAAGACATAGTCTAGTCTTACAAGGCACACTACAGTCTTACAAGACACACTACAGTCTTACAAGACACACTGCAGTCTTACAAGACAGTCTAGTCTTACAAGACACAGTCTAGTCTTACAAGACACACTACAGTCTTTCAAGACACACTATTGTCTTACAAGACACACTGCAGTCTCACAACTTGCACTACAGTCTTACAAGGCACACTACAGTCTTACAAGACACACTACAGTCTTACAAGACACACTGCAGTCTTACAAGACAGTCTAGTCTTACAAGACACAGTCTAGTCTTACAAGACACACTACAGTCTTTCAAGACACACTATTGTCTTACAAGACACACTACAGTCTTACAAGACACACTACAGTCTTACAAGACACACTACAGTCTTACAAGACACACTGCAGTCTTACCACACGA
>NC_069467.1:25563913-25600449 GCF_026875155.1 Cherax quadricarinatus
TAAAAAAAATTAAAAAATCCTACATTAAGAAAATGAAAAATGAAAATATAAATGATAACTGAATTCAACGCTAATATATATATGGGTGTCTGGTGTTGGTGACACTGTTGTTGAAATCGTAGCCGTTGCTGATGATGGGGGGGGGGGGGTCGCAGGTGTTGGTGACCACCACTGGCTAGTTCTTCACAGATTATCGCCGTGAGTAGTATCCCGATGACAGGAAAGCAGGTTCTTTACCGCTGCAATGATGTGGGGTTACGTCCTGCAATTTCATACAGGTGTACAGGTAATTAAATCCAAAATGGGACGTCTCCAGGACGTTAGTCCATCTCCTGTTCTTCTCGTTGATTGACAGGTGACCCTCACTGTCATCCAAGCTGAAAAGATAGACAGGTTACCCACTGCTTAAAGAATCACTCTCCATGGCAAGTACAATACTCAAAAGACGTGGTGATTATTACAACAGTCAACCTAGAGCAAGACTGAAAGGACTAAGATTATTATTTTTCAAAAGTGAAGCTTTTAACTAATAAATCCACTAGAATACAAGGCAGGCATGTACTTACAGTAGTGTTGGGAGCTGTGAGTCGAGTGATTTACTGTTTGACCAGAGCCCCACACGTCACCTTTGGGGGGGGAAGAGGGAGGGGAAGGGATAGCAGGAGCTAGACTGACCCTACCTTAACAAGCAGCTGACAGTCAAACTATCACTTTCAGGGAGGGGGAAAAAAGGCGGGAAAAATGGGAGCTTGACTTACCCTACCTTAACTAGTAGCCGGCAATGAAACTATCACTTTAGGGGAGGGGGAAGAAAGGCGGGAGCTTGACTTGCCCTACCTTAACTAGTAGCCGGCAATGAAACTATTGTTACTATATTGCTACTCCTATCTATTGAACTTTTCCCTCACAACGAGGGTTTGCAACTTGATCTGACAACAGGAATTTAGGATCCATGTACTTATTGACATTGTGGATAACAATAATCACTTTAGGTGATCTTGGTGGGGCAGCTTGGAGTTGGATGTTAGCATATTTATGAGTAAGAAGTTTTTCTATGAATGTTGGGTCGTTAGTAACAAAAACGTAATTATCCTCGTCATGACGCAAGCGAATCCGAAGGTTTTCCTCTGGGTTGTCTAGTGAAGCTTCGTAAAACCATCTAAACTTGACCTCAAACTCAGTGTTAGCAGGGAAATCAAGCCTAACCGTTTTGCGATGGTTGTTGTTGCTCTCGTTGTTTCTTGCAGCAAGTCTCCTTTGAAATCCTCTCTCTTTTTTCAAAGCTCCCTTACTTCTAAAATGTACGAATTCGCCTTCACCATCATTTACTTCGTTCACATCCATAGGTCACTTCTAGTTCAGCTGCTTGAGGTGTAAGAGTTAGTCTGTTACTTTTGGATCAGCGAAACCGCCTTTATTCCATAAGAGAGAAGGGACAAGGAAGGGATATTCTCCTCGCTAGACACAGGCAATATGGGTGTAGTGGCCTGCGGGTCGCAGTGCGATTTTCAAGGTCATTCACTGGGCCCACAGTCATCTCGAGAGTTACCAACACTGTACTACTTGTTAATTACTCCAAATCCGCAGCACTTAACACATCTAGCACACGTGTCTTGGAATGACAGACAAATTTTCACTACCTAAGAACTAATTCTCACAACACCGAAGGTACGGCCGGAACAATGTAGAACATTCACAAAGGCATTCTGGGACTCAGAACAGATGTAGCTGCAGTGTAACTTGGCCTTCATTAGCTGGCTTGGAGCGCTGTTTAGCCTGGATCAGCTAAACTTGACCTTATCCCATATGTAGATAATGGCGACTAGTTAAGGGATACCTGTGAATAGGGAAGTCGAGGAAGGGACATTCACCTCACTAGACACATGCAGTATGGGTGTAAGTGGCATGCGGGTCTTATAGTGCCATTTTCAAGGTCACCCAGCAGGCCAGACATTCCTCACTCATTTTAAGCCTACGTAGGTACTGATGGTAGCACAATGTCCTAAGTCAGCGTAATCCACTCGTGCAAATAGTTCCAACAAACCTGCAGCACTTGCGGAACTCACATATTCGAGTACCAGCGGAGCAGCAAAATACACTGCACGTTGATAGAGGCGAATGACTGAGTTTAAAGGCGGAGAGCTGGGGACACAGGAGAACAGCAGGGGTAACTGAGCACGCACATTCGCCTTTTTTCACATAGTCAATATGGGCGAAAGTCTCAGGCAGGTGATGCAGTGCCTCGCTCAAGGTCACTGACTGAGGCAGACTTCTCAAGAGTTACCAAACACTGTAATACTCATACAAATAATTACTCACTCCAAACTTGCAGAACTTCTAGCACACGTGTCTTGGAATGGAAGACAAATTTTCAGTGTGTGGACACCTGGGTTACCAACTCACGTAGGACTGCACACTAATCGTTATTCCTCAGGTTGATTAAGGGATGAGTTGTGAGCATTTTCAGAAGCACGAGTAGCAGTGGACTAGCAAAATTCGCCTCTACGCTGTATGTTGATAGAGGCAAAAGGCTGAGGTCAAATGAAAGGCAGAGGGGAAGCAGAGGCCTGTGAGGGCCTTTTCAAAAGGAAAACTATTTCAGTGTTTCATAGGTATACCCCTAGTCACAACTCGCACATAAGAGTTCTCACAACACTGAAGCTGTCTTCCAACAGTAAGAGTTTTAATGATGACTTATCAGTCGGGAGAAATGGGTAGGCCTGCGAAAAAAAAAAAGAAATGAACAGTACGAGACAATGCAGCAGAATTGTTAAGGGGCTTATTTAACTTGCAAGGAAGAGGAGCTGGAAAACTTAGATCCACGGGCGGTGACGAAAGATCCGCCTCTGAAGGAAGAACGGCACCTTTAATGTTGCCCACTATTGTAGAACAAGTAATTGGGGCTAGTGCCGCATTAGTCCAACCGGTGAACCATTTATTTTTCAAGTAACAACGTATTGTAGGGAAAGTATTTTCATGACCCAAATAATCTGAAAGAATAGAGGACACACGAGAGGTTTTAAAGTAAGGGAACAGTTTGTCCGAAATTACGATGCACGTACATCCAGTGTCACGTAATATGTCTGAGACTTTTATACCATTAACTGCTCCTGAACAGTAGGGTGCTTGGTCATTACCGTCAACAAAACATCTACCAACTTTCTCTATTTTCTTGGAAGGACAATCTGGACGTTTATGTCCGATACCACCACACCGATGACATGTTGGTATAATAGGTGGTGACTTTGTTTCTACTGTAGGCTTCTTAATCTTTGGTTCAGGTGAACCATTGCCCTTAGGGTTCGATCCCTTTAGGTCTTTATAGGAATTGTGAGCCTCAGCATACAAGTCAGCGGCCTCAGCAACTTCCTCAGCTTTAATCAGGTTACGTTCTCTAATGAATGTTCGTATCTGGTGGGGAAGAGCTGTCAGGAACTGGTCAGCAACCATGAAGTCTCTAAGAGATTCATAACCGTGATCAATTCCTGAGCTCTCTATCCAAAAAATCGAACAAACGAAAGAGTGTTACCTGTAACTGTTGAAAGTTTTGGCCAGGCTGTAAGGTGGCATACCTGAAATCTTTCCTATAAGAATTTGTGGTTTTTTGATATGCTTTAAGGATTGCCTTCTTCAGTAGGTTATAATTACATATGAAATTGTTACAAAAAACACGATTCTAAAAGCTTAGAGATCTCCAGTGAATACTAGAAAGGACTGCCCTTCTAGCATCCAGCCTGTTACTGGGTTTTTGTAACAAGTAGTCAGTATCCTTATCCAATTATCCATTAGAATTCAGTATAATTCAATAGAGCTTCAGGATTACAACTGGTAGGCTACTAACTAGAGAAATTAAAATTAATAAATTTATTAAGTCTAGAGGTATATTATCAAATTAAATTAAATTAAATTAATCACAGTAATCAAAATAATATCACTTCTCTCGAGTACAATATTATTGTGCTGAAAGCACATATCACATTTATAATTCTTAAGTACCGTCTGGTACATTAACATTTAATAAGATATTACAAATATGTAAAAGTTTGTGTATGTGTGTAAGTGCTCTAAGTAGTTCGCTATGTCTCAAGACTCGACTAGACTTAAACAAGTGAAAGACAAAGTCCTCAAATAAACTAACTTCTTGACCAACTGCCAATCAGAACAGTCTGCTTGTACAATAACAAGAATGCTAAGCCCAATAGCAATATAACAAGCTACTGCGACACAGAATCAGGAACAAGTATATAATATAATGACACTAAGTAGGGACCATCTGCAGATCCTCCACAAAAGTCACAAAACTCCCATACTACTGAATCTAAGTTCAGCATAAGAAAATCCCCGACTGTGATAATACACAGATACCAGTACAAATTAGGTCAGAAGCTACAGCTCAGGACCCCGAGTTGATTAGAGTGTCTATGCGACACACAAACTCAGTACAACGTCGAAAATCACTGGAGTTTACCTGGAGAGAGTTCCTGGGGTCAACGCCCCTGCGGCCCGGTCTGTGACCAGGCCTCCTGGTGGATCAGAGCCTGATCAACCAGGCTGTTGCTACTGGCTGCACGCAAACCAACGTACAAGCCACAGCCCGGCTGGTCAGGAACCGACTTTAGGTGCTTGTCCAGTGCCAGCTTGAAGACTGCCAGGGGTCTGTTGGTAATCCCCCTTATGTATGCTGGGAGGTAGTTGAACAGTCTTGGGCCCCTGACACTTATTGTATGGTCTCTTAACGTGCTAGTGACACCCCTGCTTTTCAATGGGGGGATGGTGCATCGTCTGCCAAGTCTTTTGCTTTCGTAGTGAGTGATTTTCGTGTGCAAGTTCGGTACTAGTCCCTCTAGGATTTTCCAGGTGTATATAATCATGTATCTCTCCCTCCTGCATTCCAGGGAATACAGGTTTAGCAACCTCAAGCGCTCCCAGTAATTGAGGTGTTTTATCTCCGTTATGCGCGCCGCGAAGGTTCTCTGTACATTTTCTAGGTCAGCAATTTCACCTGCCTTGAAAGGTGCTGCTAGTGTGCAGCAATATTCCAGCCTAGATAGAACAAGTGACCTGAAGAGTGTCATCATGGGCTTGGCCTCCCTAGTTTTGAAGGTTCTCATTATCCATCCTGTCATTTTTCTAGCAGATGCGATTGATACAATGTTATGGTCCTTGAAGGTGAGATCCTCCGACATGATCACTCCCAGGTCTTTGACGTTGGTGTTTCGCTCTATTTTGTGGCCAGAATTTGTTTTGTACTCTGATGAAGATTTAATTTCCTCGTGTTTACCATATCTGAGTAATTGAAAATTCTCATCGTTGAACTTCATATTGTTTTCTGCAGCCCACTGAAATATTTGGTTGATGTCCGCCTGGAGCCTTGCAGTGTCTGCAATGGAAGACACTGTCATGCAGATTCGGGTGTCATCTGCAAAGGAAGACACAGTGCTGTGGCTGACATCCTTGTCTATGTTGGATATGAGGATGAGGAACAAGATGGGAGCGAGTACTGTGCCTTGTGGAACAGAGCTTTTCACCGTAGCTGCCTAGGACTTTACTCTGTTGACGACTACTCTCTGTGTTCTGTTAGTGAGGAAATTATAGATCCATCGACCGACTTTTCCTGTTATTCCTTTAGCACGCATTTTGTGCACTATTATGCCATGGTCACACTTGTCGAAGGCTTTTGCAAAGTCTGTATATATTACATCTGCATTCTTTTTGTCTTCTAGTGCATTTAGGACCTTGTCGTAGTGATCCAATAGTTGAGACAGACAGGAGCGACCTGTTCCAAACCCATGTTGCCCTGGGTTGTGTAACTGATGGGTTTCTAGATGGGTGGTGATCTTGCTTCTTAGGACCCTTTCAAAGATTTTTATGATATACAATGTTCTGTGAACAGAGTTCTTCAGAACTAACAAGAATAATGAGACAGACAATCTGTCCAACCACCAAGTGAGTCTAGACCAGGCTGAATACTTCAGGTGAGGTGAGGACACCCCCCCTCCCTCGATCACATAATAGCTCCGTGGGTTGCTGCAGCTCAGAAACAGAAGCCGGCAGAGTAACAAGCAAAGAGCGATAATTACGGTAGTTAGACAATCAAGATTTGAACTGAGCACATTATTATCGCAAATATAAGCAGTATAAAATTATATGAAAAGGTAATATACATTATATTCATAATCATAATATACATTATATATATTGCAACCCATTCAGGAGTTGCAACAGATATCCTGCGACAAAGTTGCACAGATATTCAAAGCTGTACCTGAAAATAACATTCCTAACCTGGTAGCCCAGGTGTCAGCAGGGTAGCGGTATTTTCAAACCTGATAATGTATGAAGTAATGTCTTCACCCTCTGTGAAGGGAGGTAAATTAGGTGTTGGAATATGTGCACTAGCTGCATTATGTTCAATTACTCCTTGTTGTGTAAGAGTTAACTTTTTATTCTCTAATTCAAGGCGAGATTTTTCGAACTCGCGATCTTTTTTTCTCTCTCTCTTAACTCATGTTCTCTATCTTTTGCTCTTTCCTCAACTTGTTCCTCACGTACTTTAGCTCTCTCCTGACGATCAAGTCTATCACCCTCCTTTTTGTCTTCTCTTTCGATTCTTTCTCTCTTCTTTTTCTCCTCTCTCTCAAGGTTCTCTCTCTTCTTTCTTTCTCTTTCCTGGATCTTAGCACTAATGAAAGCTTCTAAATTCTTCCCCGTTATTCCTAACTTACCTGGAGTTTACCTGGAGAGAGTTCCAGGGGTCAAACGCCCCTGCGGCCCGGTCTGTGACCAGGCCTCCTGGTGGATCAGAGCCTGATCAACCAGGCTGTTACTGCTGGCTGCATGCAAACCAACATACGAGCCACAGCCCGGCTGGTCAGGAACCGACTTTAGGTGCTTGTCCAGTGCCAGCTTGAAGACTGCCAGGGGTCTGTTGGTAATCCCCCTTATGTGTGCTGGGAGGCAGTTGAACAGTCTCGGGCCCCTGACACTTATTGTATGGTCTCTTAACGTGCTAGTGACACCCCTGCTTTTCATTGGGGGGATGGTGCATCGTCTGCCAAGTCTTTTGCTTTTGTAGTGAGTGATTTTCGTGTGCAAGTTCGGTACTAGTCCATCTAGGATTTTCCAGGTGTATATAATCATGTATCTCTCCCTCCTGCGTTCCAGGGAATACAGGTTTAGAAACCTCAAGCGCTCCCAGTAATTGAGGTGTTTTATCTCCGTTATGCGCGCCTTGAAGGTTCTCTGTACATTTTCTAGGTCAGCAATTTCACCTGCCTTGAAAGGTGCTGTTAGTGTGCAGCAATATTCCAGCCTAGATAGAACAAGTGACCTAAAGAGTGTCATCATGGGCTTGGCCTCCCTAGTTTTGAAGATTCTCATTATCCATAATGTCATTTTTCTAGCAGATGCGATTGATACAATGTTATGGTCCTTGAAGTTGAGATCCTCCGACATGATCACTCCCAGGTCTTTGACGTTGGTGTTTCGCTCTATTTTGTGGCCAGAATTTGTTTTGTACTCTGATGAAGATTTAATTTCCTCATGTTTACCATATCTGAGTAATTGAAATTTCTCATCGTTGAACTTCATATTGTTTTCTGCAGCCCACTGAAAGATTTGGTTGATGTCCGCCTGGAGCCTTGCAGTGTCTGCAATGGAAGACACTGTCATGCAGATTCGGGTGTCATCTGCAAAGGAAGACACGGTGCTGTGGCTGACATCCTTGTCTATGTCGGATATGAGGATGAGGAACAAGATGGGAGCTAGTACTGTGCCTTGTGGAACAGAGCTTTTCACCCTAGCTGCCTCGGACTTTACTCTGTTGACGACTACTCTCTGTGTTCTGTTAGTGAGGAAATTATAGATCCATCGACCCACTTTTCCTGTTATTCCTTTAGCGCGCATTTTGTGCGCTATTACGCCATGGTCACATCTTGTCGAAGGCTTTTGAAAAGTCTGTATATATTACATCTGCATTCTTTTTGTCTTGTAGTGCATTTAGGACCTTGTCGTAGTGATCCAGTAGTTGAGACAGACAGGAGCGACCTGTTCTAAACCCATGTTGCCCTGGGTTGTGTAACTGATGGGTTTCTAGATGGGTGGTGATCTTGCTTCTTAGGACCCTTTCAAAGATTTTTATGATATGGGATGTTAGTGCTATTGGTCTGTAGTTCTTTGCTGTTGCTTTACTGCCCCTTTGTGGAGTGGGGCTATGTCTGTTGTTTTTAGTAACTGAGGGACGACCCCCGTGTCCATGCTCCCTCTCCATAGGATGGAAAAGGCTTGTGATAGGGGCTTCTTGCAGTTCTTTGGGTGAACACAGAGTTCCATGAGTCTGGCCCTGGGGCAGAGTGCATGGGCATGTCATTTATCGCCTGTTCGAAGTCATTTGGCGTCAGGATAACATCGGATAGGCTTGTGTTAACAAATTTTGTGGCTCTCTCATAAAAAATTCATTTTGATCTTCGACTCTCAGTCTGGTTAGCGGCTTGCTAAAAACTGAGTCATATTGGGACTTGGTAGCTCACTCATTTCCTTGCTGTCATCTGTGTAGGACCCATCTTGTTTAAGTAGGGGCCCAATATGGACGTTGTTCTCGATTTTGATTTGGCATAGGAGAAGAAATACTTTGGGTTTCTTTCGATTTCATTTATGGCTTTTAGTTCTTCCGCGATTCCTGACTCCTAAAGGATTCTTTTAGCTTAAGTTCGATGCTTGCTATTTCTCTGACCAGTGTCTCCCTGCGCATTTCAGATATAATTGACCTCTTTTAGCCGCTCTGTTATTCTTTCCGTCGCCTGTAAAGGGAGCGCCTGTCTCTTTCTATTTTACATCTACTCTCCTTTTTCTTAGAGGAATAAGCCTTGCGCATACATCGAGTGCCACCGAGTTAATCTGTTCTAGGCATAAGTTTGGGTCTGTGTTGCTTAGTATATCTTCCCAGCTTATATCGGTTAGGACTTGGTTTACTTGGTCCCACTTTATGTTTTTGTTATTGAAGTTGAATTTGGTGAATGCTCCCTCGTGACTAGTCTCATTTTGTCGGTCTGGGGCTCCACGCATACATGTCTGAACCTCAATTATGTTGTGATCTGAGTATATTGTTTTTGATATGGGGGACATTTCTTATCAGATCATCATTTTTTGTGAAGATGAGGTCTAGTGTATTCTCCAGTCTAGTAGGCTCTATTATTTGTGGTTTAAAATTAAATTTTGTGCAGAGATTTAAAAGCTCGTGTGAGTGTGAGTTTTCATCAGAGCTGCCTCCTGGTGTTATTACTGCAAAAAATATTATTTGGTATATTCCTCCAGTTTAGGTGCCTTAAGTTGAACCCCCCAGGAGCAAGATGTTGGGTGCAGGAGTGGAAGATTTTCCAGACAGTGGTCAATTTTTTTAAACAGCTGTTCCTGGAATTGCTGGGATGTTGCACCCGGAGGCTTGTAGCTACCACAATGACTAGGTTTTGGGTTCTCGACCTTTACTGCAAAAAATTTCCCCACTACGTCATTTGGGGGCATTAACCCAGTTCTGTGCAAACAAGGGGAATCTGCAATTTTACAGGCCAACCCCCCCCCTTTTGCCTGTTCACTCTGTCACATCTGTATAGGTTGTAACCTGGGATCCATATTTCGTTGTCCAATGATCCTTTATGTGGGTCTCAGTGAAAGACGCGAACTTTTGCCTTTGCCTCTGCAAGCAGTCCACGGATGAAAGGTATTTTTGTTGTTTGTTGCTGACTTTAGACCCTGTATATTTGCAAAGAAGAATGTTATCGGACTGGTGGTATTGTTGGTACTGGGGGGAGATTTTTTTTTTTTTTCCGGCATTTGTATCTGTATCTGTTGGTTTGGAGTGGAGGCCATCGACTGTGGTTCCACTCCAGGAATGACTGGATTTGGTGTACGATTTCTGCCATTTCCTGCCAGTTTTTTTTCCTTCCTGGCACTAAAAAACCTCTCCCTCTTGAGTGGCTGTGGCTACCCAGGTTTTCCCATGGCCTGGATGTTTTGTATCTTTTTGTCCCCTTTAGATGGTATGCCTGGCAATTTAAGTTATAGCACAGTCTTTCCTGTACTGAAGAGGTACACATTTCAGGGTGAAAAAGCTTACAGGAAGGGAGTTTGCATTTTCCTGTTGTCATATGGGCATGACATTTTCTAGGGTGGTCATAGTTGCATGTCCCATTTGTTTTTCCAGATTTCCCATGCCAGCAGATACCAAGTGCATAGTATGTGCACAGGCTTGGTTTCCGTTTGCCTTGGGTTTCTGTGACTGTATTCCCTGTTATATTATCTCCTTGTTCCTGATTCTGTATCACAGTTGCTTGTTATATTGCTATTGGGCTTAGCATTCTTTTTATTGTTCAAGCAGACTGTTCTGATTGGCAGTTGGTCAAGAAGTTAGTTTATTTGAGGACTTTGTCAGTCACTTGTTTAAGTCTAGTCGAGTCGTGAGACAAAGCAAACTACTTAGAGCACTTACATACACACAAAATTACTTGTACATATTTGTAATATCTTATTAAATGTTAATGTACCAGATGGTACTTAAGAATTATAAATGTGATATGTGCTTTCAGTACAATAATATTGTACTCGAGAGAAGTGATATTATTTTGATTACTGTGATTAATTTAGGAGTCTGTGGAGACAAAGAACTTTGTCCTTGGAGGCAAAGAGGGGAATGTATGAGAGTATAGTTTTACCAACGCTCTTATATGGGTGTGAAGCGTGGGTGATGAATGTTGCAGCGAGGAGAAGGCTGGAGGCAGTGGAGATGTCATGTCTGAGGGCAATGTGTGGTGTGAATATAATGCAGAGAATTCGTAGTTTGGAAGTTAGGAGGAGGTGCGGGATTACCAAAACTGTTGTCCAGAGGGCTGAGGAAGGGTTGTTGAGGTGGTTCGGACATGTAGAGAGAATGGAGCGAAACAGAATGACTTCAAGAGTGTATCAGTCTGTAGTGGAAGGAAGGCGGGGTAGGGGTCGGCTAGGAAGGGTTGGAGGGAGGGGGAAAGGAGGTTTTGTGTGCGAGGGGCTTGGACTTCCAGCAGGCATGCGTGAGCGTGTTTGATAGGAGTGAATGGAGACAAATGGTTTTTAATACTTGACGTGCTGTTGGAGTGTGAGCAAAGTAACATTTATGAAGGGATTCAGGGAAATCGGCAGGCCGGACTTGAGTCCTGGAGATGGGAAGTACAGTGCCTGCACTCTGAAGGAGGGGTGTAAATGTTGCAGTTTAAAAACTGTAGTGTAAAGCACCCTTCTGGCAAGACAGTGATGGAGTGAATGATGGTGAAAGTTTTTCTTTTTCGGGCCACCCTGCCTTGGTGGGAATCGGCCGGTGTGATAATAAAAAAATAAAAAACCTCTAGACTTAATAAATTTATTAAATTTTAATTTCTCTAGTTAGTAGCCTACCAGTTGTAATCCTGAAGCACTCTTGAATCATACTGAATTCTAATGGATAACTGGACAAGGATACTGACTAATTGTTATGAAAACCATTTCGTCTCTCGACCTGCGGGGAGAGAGGACGCTTCTGCAGTTTCTCTTGCACACCACCTGGTGAGGAAAACATAGCATTAGCACCAAGATGGCGGACCGAATGAACCGGCGCATAAATACTGTCTGCATTGAGCTGGTTAGAGGATCTTTAAGCATCGCCACGATGAACGTTCTCCTGTCAAGCATTATCAGGGACTGTTATGGCATCCCCAATGAAGAGCTGCATGGTGTGGCACTGAATTGTATGTCAAGGGTCTTCGTGAAGTTCATGAGAGCTGACTTCTACTCTACCATCGTCGTCGAATTTCAAGAAAGGAGGATGAGTATCAATTCGGCAGTGGAAGTATGCTTGCATGATGTGTCTAAGTATTTTACTTGGGTGAAGGTAAGGAATGTACCTTTTGAGGCAACAGCATACAGCCTACAAGATGTGTTCAGTGGTTATGGGACTGTACACTCGGCGAGCATGGGAATGTGGAGGGACGGCCCTTACAAGGGGATGCCGGAAGGATCCTTCACACTGAAAATGACCCTGAGGAGGCCGATACCATCATATGTCACATTGCATAGCCATAGAACACAGGTTTTTGTACACTATGTAGGGCAGAGGAAGACGTGCCATTTATGTGACTCTTATGAGCACATGGTGGCACAATGCCCCAGGAGACAGGGCCCTAGGCGTCAGGAGACAGCTTCTGAGGATACGCCATTAGAAGCTGCGGACGTTATGACGGGTGAAGTGGAAAGCCGAGGTAAACCCCTATGGAGTGAGGAGGTCGACAGAGCAGAGGTGGTTTTGAATCGTGTGTTACACTACCAGTGGAAACGGGGGGGGGGAGGGAATATCGCTGTTAGACAGACTGTTAGGTACTACAGATTCAGCTCAGGAAGGGATTTTGGAGGCTGTGCTGAAGGATTTTTTGGAAGAGTCGGAGCATGGTGTGGAAAGTGATGTGAGGTCAGGTGATGTCAAGGTGATGGATGAACAGAAGCGGGGTAAGGAAGACTTGAGTGAGGTTCGAAAGGAGAGCAATGTGGTGGTGGAGGTCCATCAAGAAGATGTGGTTGCAGAAGATATGTGTGTAGAGGGTAGCTCCCGCAAGAGATCAGCGGAGGCATCAGACATGGACGAAGTCCTCACACCAGCGCAAAGGCCTGGGAAGATGTGGGCAGCTGTGGTAGCAACGGCAAGTCCGGGAGGAGGGGGGGGGGCAATGGGAAGCTCGGCGGGAAGGGACAGGGAGGGGTTGGCGGGCAGGAACGAGGGATTGATAGAGAAGGACCGAGACCTATGAAAGGAGGACCAAGTAAGCCTCAGTGGCACAGGGGTAAGCCGCCATTCTTGTAAAATTCAGGTGTGTAACTTTCAATGTAAATGGTCTTAAAAACCGAGGTCAAGAGGGTATGGTTAGAGTGGGTTTTGAGGAGATTTAGTATAGATGTCTGTTTTTTGCAGGAACATAACCATAGGTTAGGAGGTGAGTTGTTGTTGAAAGGTTATAGGTTGTTTACCAGTGATGCTTTCAGGTTGAAAGGAGGTGTGGCTGTGGCGGTAAAGGAGACCAGTCCTTTGCATATCCTGGGTTGGGAGGAGGGGGGTGGGAGGGTTGTCAGGGTGGATGGGTTTTGGGGTGCCAGGAGGGTTAGTTTTGTAGATGTGTACATGCCAGCAACTAGTAACGCTAGAGTGAAGGTGGATTTTGTACGTGATGTTCTGGTATATCACTTGAGAGGTTTACCTGCTTTTACGGTGATTGGTGGCGATTGGAAATGTGTCATTAGGAATTGTGATGTGGTTCTGAGGGGGGGGGGTTGTGTTTTGGGGGTTCTGCAGGATGTTTTGCGAGATGTTGGAGTGGTAGATGTGGTGGGAAGTAGGGGATATGGAGTGGAGCACACTTTTATTCGTAGGGGATATGAGGCACTGTTAAATAGGATTTATGTTAGGCAGGGCATAGGTGTGGAGAGGGTGAGGACTATCGATGTGGGTTTTTCTGATCATCGTGCTGTTATAGCAGATTTGAGGGTAGATGGCATAGTGAGAGTTTATGCAGGATACTGGAAATTAAATGTGAGGCTACTTAGGGACGAGGGTGACCCTATAGGTTTTGAAGATTGGTGGAAATCCTTTTGGGAGACTAGGAATATGGAAATGGATTTGCTGGATTGGTGGGAAATGAGGGCTAAAGTTGAAATCGCGACATTTTTTAAAGTACGGGGTAAGGGGATGGCGAGGTGGAGCTATGGTCTACAAAATTATCTTGAGGGTCAGTTAAATGACTGTTATGCAGAGGAACGGGTGGGGCGGAGTGAGGACATGGAACGTTTGCGAAATAGGTTGGCGGAAATTCACAATGAAAAATTTGAGGCAATTCGAGTTAGGGCGGGGTTGGAGGATGTTTTAAGGGGGGATAGGCCATCGGGTTTTGTATTAAGGAGGTTTAAGGAATGGCAGGCGAAAACCAACTTGGCGTATATTGAGGCAGGTACGGGGGGGGGTGGCTTTGAGGAGGGTCAAGGCCTATTTACCACGGAAAATATTAGTTTGTATGCAGATTTTTGGTTTAGGGAGAAGTGGAGGAGGGTTGGCGGGGGAGTGGGTGAGGGACGTTTTGGGAATGAAGGGTTTAATAGGGTATTAAGTGAGCAGGACAGTGACAGACTCGAGGGTAGTATTAGTGTAGAGGAGGTGGAGGAGGCAGTTTTTGGGATGTGCCAGGGTAAAACCCCAGGCATAGGTGGCATACCAAACGATTTTTATAGGTGTCATTGGGGAGTGTACGGCATTGTCTGGTGGGGGTTTTGAATTGTATGTTAAGCAGTGGGAGGATGGGGAAATCGCAAAGAACGGGTGTCACGGTTTTAGTGCCCAAAAAGAAGGAATGCCGAGTTTTGAATGATTACCGTGCGATTACGTTAATGTGCTCGGATTACAAGGTTTTTGCTAAGGTTTTGGGAAACAGAATGAGGAAAGTGTTGGGTTTAGTGTTACATAGGGGGCAGTTGGGAATTCCGGGAAGAAGGATGAGGGATGGACATGGTCAGATTAGGGATTTTCTAGAGAGATGTACGGGAGGGGGAATACTAGGTTTAGATTAGGTGAATGCATATGATTGCGTGGACAGAGATTTCTTAGGGGCTTGCTTAGAGAGGTTGGAGTTTCGGGAGGGGGTAGTGAGGTGGGTGCACACCCTGTATGCTGAGGCAGAGGTGAGGGTACAGGTTAATGGGAGGTTGGGTGAAAGTGTACCGATGGAGAGAGCTTTGAGGCAGGGCTGTCCGATGTCACAGCTGCTCTTTGCATGTGTGCAGAATCCTTTTTATGAGTCTGTTGAGAGAGTGATGGGCAAACAGGAGATGGAGGGGGGGGGTGCAAAGGGGGCATCGATGGGTATGCGGATGATACTACTGTTTTGCTATGGGGTAAGGAGGAATTAAGGAGGGTGGGTAGAGTGATTCAGATGTTTGGTATGAATACCGGAATGCGAGTTAATATGGTGAAATCAATGTTACTAGAGGTCAGTAATTGGATAGAGGGGGGGCTTGGGGATGGGGTTAGGATGGACAGTGGTTGACAGAATCAGGGTATGTGGGATATGGTATATGGCGGAAGTGCAGGCATGCAGAAGGGTAAATTCGGAGTCTGTCACAAGTAAGGTTTTAAGTAGACTAGGAGGTTTAAGTGTGAGGGACTTAGCTTTACTTCAGAGGGTAGCGGTGGCAAATTCACTTGTCTATAGCAAGGTATGGGGGGTGGCAGAGGTTTTTTCCTTAGAGGTATGGGATATTGTGGAAATGCAGAGGAGGGTGCTGAAGTTTGTGTGGGGATTTGGGAGGGCATGGTTAAGTAAGGAGGTAGTTATGACGGATGTTCGAAGAGGGGGTTTAGGTTTGTTGCCTTTAGGACTGAGAATAATGGCTGTATATATCAAGCGGAGGTATATAAGGGAAGGGGGTGTGAGGGGCACTAAAGTAGGAAGAGTTATGGAGGAGGCACATAAATGGTGGAGTGGGAAGGAATTGAGGTTTTGTGAAGATATGTTGAGATTTTTATTGACAGTGCAACAGGTGGATAACATCAAAGTGAAAAGGTTGGTGAGGGTAGTGAAAGGTCAGGGAATTTTGCAAGGGGTAGCCGTGTATCCAACGTATGATTGGGGGGTTATTTGGAAAGATTTTAGTAAGCTTAGGATACCGGCTAGAGTAAGAGAATTAGTGTATCGTTTTATCATGGGGATTCTGGCTTCCAAGGAGGTGTTACGTTTTATGGGGTTTGTGGAAGAGGCTTTTTGTCAGTTTTGTGGTGATGTTGAAACGGCGTTTCATGTGGTCTTCTTTTGTACCTCCTTGGAGGGGGTGAGATCATGGATGGGTGGGGTTATCAGACTGTTGGGGGGGTCGTTTGCCGCTTTTAAGGGCTTTATTACTAGATGTAAGGGGAGTGCCTAGGGATGTTGGAAGGGCTATAATGTATATCATAGTAGATTATCTGGATATCTCATGGGGAATGAGGGGATTAAGGGGTGATACGAGGATAAAAGCGTTTGCAGCTAGATTCTATAGGACGAAGTGTAGAAATATGCTGGTTTATGGGGCGTCCTGGGAAAAAAGTTTCCCGGAAGGTTATAGGAACCTCACTGTGGGTTCCCTTTGTCGGGGTCCCTGAGGATGGACAAAGGAGTGGTCTCCTTATGGGGGGATGTAAAGGGGATGGTTTGTTTTTCTCTGGAGCTTATGTCGTGTGTTAGAGGAAGGTAGTGAGAATTAGGTATGGATGGTACGCAATGTTTCACGAGAATGTTTGTCATAGTGAGATATAAGTGTGGTTTCCAGGGTTAAATTTCTAAGCCTGATGGTTATGTTCACTGTGTTTAAAATTTCCTTGATAGCCAGGATACCGAGCCCTTAGGATCTCGTTTTTAAGCAATTAGATTGGCAAGTTGGTTTCAACAACAAATTTTCTGAGATACGTGTCAATTCTTTTGGGACTGGCAAATTACAGCAGCCTTATCCTTATTACTTCTCTTGTCTTATGTTTAACTTTTATTGTCTGATGAAGGTTCTATGGGAAAAAATTTAAGTGTATGTATAGGTTTGGGTCTATACCATGTTTTTATGGGGTTATACCAAAAAAGTCTTGTGGGCAAGATTTTCGGTTTATATACATATGTGGGAGGTTTATGTATAGGGTTTGGTTTTAAACCCTTTAATGTGCCGAGATTTTGTTATAAAAACTTGTTTTGGGTTATTTTATTATTGTATGTTACATGTATGTTGTTCTGTTTTCTGTATCAGAATTATTGTATTTGAGGGTTTAAAATATTAATAATAGTAAAATACTGTTTCTCTATGGTTATTGTGCATAAGGAATCATACGTTCCTTCCGAATTCCTATTGGTTAGGATCTAATGTAACATAACTTAACCAATACTCTGTACCCTGTCATAGCAGGTATGTTAGGGTTTTGTCTTGTTTTGTAGTTATGGTAGCTTTGGTTAGGTTTTTTTTTTTTACTTTACTGACATGATATGTGTAGTACATATATTGTGTGTTAAAGGTGGTTATGGTTTTAGTCGTGTGTGAAAATTTCAACTTTAGTAATCTTGTGATGTTGTACATTTGTATGATGTTTTTGTTGTAATAGGATATGTCAGGTATTCATTTATATTGTTAAACTATGTAAAGTTTCATTTGGTGTGTTTTCTGTGGGTACAATGGCTTGGCGGCAACTATTAATAACTGTTATACTTTAGTGAGGTATGTCTTAGCGTGTATTGTTTGCTATAACAAGTTGTTATAATGCTTGTTCCCGCCAGGAATAACCTGGTACTAGTAGCACAAAAGAATGTTTTGTATTCCTGTACTATTATTATGCATCCTTTGTACTTTTGTAAGGTTTCTAATAAAAATATAAAAAAAAATTGTTACGAAAACCCAGTAACAGGCTGGATGCTAGAAGGGCAGTCCTTTCTAGTATTCACTGGAGATCTCTAAGCTTTAAGAATCGCGTTTTTTGTAACGTCCATCGACCGACTTTTCCTGTTATTCCTTTAGCACGCATTTTGTGCACTATTATGCCATGGTCACACTTGTCGAAGGCTTTCGCAAAGTCTGTATATATTACATCTGCATTCTTTTTGTCTTCTAGTGCATTTAGGACCTTGTCGTAGTGATCCAATAGTTGAGACAGACAGGAGCGACCTGTTCCAAACCCATGTTGCCCTGGGTTGTGTAACTGATGGGTTTCTAGATGGGTGGTGATCTTGCTTCTTAGGACCCTTTCAAAGATTTTTATGATATGGGATGTTAGTGTTATCGGTCTGTAGTTCTTTGCTATTACTTTACTGCCCCCTTTGTGGAGTGGGGCTATGTCTGTTGTTTTTAGTAACTGTGGGACGACCCCCGTGTCCATGCTCCCTCTCCATAGGATGGAAAAGGCTCGTGATAGGGGCTTCTTGCAGTTCTTGATGAACACTGAGTTCCATGAGTCTGGCCCTGGGGCAGAGTGCATGGGCATGCCAATTATCGCCTGTTCGAAGGCACTTGGCGTCAGGATAACCTCGGATAGGCTTGTGTTAATCAAATTCTGTGGCTCTCTCATAAAAAATTCATTTTGATTTTCGACTCTCAGTCTGGTTAGCGGCTTGCTAAAACTGAGTCATATTGGGACTTGAGTAGCTCACTCATTTCCTTGCTGTCATCTGTGTAGGACCCATCTTGTTTAAGTAGGGGCCCAATACTGGACGTTGTTCTCGACTTTGATTTGGCATAGGAGAAGAAATACTTTGGGTTTCTTTCGATTTCATTTATGGCTTTTAGTTCTTCCCGTGATTCCTGACTCCTATAAGATTCCTTTAGCTTAAGTTCGATGCTTGGTATTTCTCTGACCAGTGTCTCCCTACGCATTTCAGATATATTGACCTCTTTTAGCCGCTCTGTTATTCTTTTCTTCGCCTGTAAAGGGAGCGCCTGTCTCTTTCTATTTTACATCTACTCCTCCTTTTTCTTAGAGGAATAAGCATTGTGCATACATCGAGTGCCACCAAGTTAATCTGTTCTAGGCACAAGTTGGGGTCTGTGTTGCTTAGTATATTTTCCAGCTTATATCGGGTAGGACTTGGTTTACTTGGTCCCACTTTATGTTTTTGTTATTGAAGTTGAATTTGGTGAAATGCTCCCTCGTGACTAATCTCATTATGTCGGTCTGGGGCTCCGCGCATACATGTCTGAACCTCAATTATGTTGTGATCTGAGTATATTGTTTTTGATATGGTGACATTTCTTATCAGATTATCATTGTTAGTGAAGATGAGGTCTAGTGTCTTCTCCAGTCTAGTAGGCTCTATTATTTGCTGGTTTAAATTGAATTTTGTGCAGAGATTTAAAAGCTCGTGTGAGTGTGAGTTTTCATCAGAGCTGCCTCCTGGTGTTATTACTACAACAATATTATTTGCTATATTCCTCCATTTTAGGTGCCTTAAGTTGAAATCCCCCAGGAGCAAGATGTTGGGTGCAGGAGCAGGAAGATTTTCCAGACAGTGGTCAATTTTTAACAGCTGTTCCTGCAATTGCTGGGATGTTGCATCCGGAGGCTTGTAGACTACCACAATGACTAGATTTCAGTTCTCGACCTTTACTGCTAAATCTTCTACTACATCATTTGAGGCATTAAGCAGTTCTGTGCAAACAAGTGACTCTGCAAATGTACAGGCCAACCCCCCCCCTTTTGCCTGTTTACTCTGTCACATCTGTATAGGTTGTAACCTGGGATCCATATTTCGTTGTCCAAGTGATCCTTTATGTGGGTCTCAGTGAAAGCCGCGAACATAGCCTTTGCCTCTGCAAGCAGTCCACAGATGAAAGGTATTTTGTTGTTTGTTGCTGGCTTTAGACCCTGTATATTTGCAAAGAAGAAATGTCATAGACTGATGGTATTGGTTGGAACTGGAGGGGATTTTTTTTTCCGGCATTATATCTGTACTGTTGGTTGGGCGTGGATGCTATCGACTGTGTTCCACTCCAGAAATTTTGGGGAAAACTTGGGCATTTTTTTTTTGGGGGGGGGGGGAGTTTTTTACATTTCTGCCATTTTCCTGCCAGTTTTTTTCTTCGTGGCACTAAAAACCACTCCCACTTGAGTGGCAGTGGCACCCAGGTTTTCCCATGCCTGGATGTTTTGTTCTTTTTGTCCCTTTAGATTGTGTGCCTGGCAATTTAAATTATAGCACAGTCTTCCTGTACTGAATAGGTACACATATCAGTGAAAAATCTTATCAGGAAGGAGTTTGCAATTTCTGTTTGTCCATAGGGCACGGCATTTTCTAGGTGTCCAAAGTTTCACGTAAAGTCTGTTCTTCCAGATTTCCCATGTCCTGCAGATACAAGAGCATAGTTATGTGCACGCTTGGTTTCCGTTTGCCTTGGTTATCTGTGACTGTAATCCCTGTTGTGCATGTTCCCTCTATTCCTATCCTCCCCTAGCACATCACCAACCAATGGAGCATTCCCCCAGTTGTTTTTGGTATATATCCTCACTATTGCTAGTGGATCCCTTGTTTTGCTATTTCCTATGGTATTTCTTAGTTTGCAATATTGGTTTTTAATCTTATTTCTTTAGACTACACTTGTTTCCCTCCCACTACGGCCCCTTCCCAACTATGAGGACATTATAATGTATATTCCTTCCTGCATATATTCCCGACTACCTGGACAAAATCACAGCTTCTCCATTACTGTCTCCCAGACAGCAACCTCCAGCTTCACCATTACTGTCACCCAGGACAGCAACTATCAGCCCCACATTACTGACTACCAGGACATCACCTCCAGCCTTTCAGTTTGTGACTACAAGGCCAGTTTATCAAGGCAGTAACCATTCAGCCCAAGACTTTTATGTTTCCCATCGTGTGTAGAAAGCTTCCAGGTGTCTATGAAAGCAGCTTGTAGTTATCCTCTTTAATGCACATTGTGATTTTAGTCCACAGATTTATCTCATTTGGGCCTACCCAAAAACACTTCCCTGTTTTAATACTGCTTGTAGCTAGTTCTTGGATATCTGCACAAGGGGCGTGACACCAATTTCCACAAAAATGACAATTTATCCATGTGGTAGCCCGTTTGTTTTGATTGACTGCAGACTACTTGTCACACAGAGTGATGGCTCTCATAAAGTAATTGGAGCACGCATCAATAACTGGGCCTCTACCCTTCAAACAGAACTGTTTGCCATACTCCTTGCACTCAAATGTGTCCATGTATCTAAGGTTAACACTTTAATTGCAACTGATTCTCTGTCATCCATAAATGCTCTCAACTCATTAAGTATAAATTGTGGCATGCTTGTGTCAGAAGAATGACACAGGTATGGTAAGACTGTGGACAGTTGAGTCAGAGTGCACATGCTGTGGATTCCATCTCACATTGGTCTTCAGATGCATGATAGAACTGATAATTGGCTAAGCTGTATGCTTTCAAAGAGGGAGTATAATACAATCTGGGTTTCAGTTAGCATTTGAGAACAATAATACGAAAAGAACTTCAAATGAACTTTATTGCCTTAAGACTTAGGGAGAATGAACACAAGTCCTCCATCTATCATCATTCCCTCATGCAGGAGGAGCCACATGTCTTGGTGCATCCAACAAGAAAGAAGACTCTTGGATGACACTACCGCCCGACTCCGGCTGGTTACAAGTATCTATGGCAATGTTAAATCACCACCACCAGATGTAGACCAAAAACGAAATAATAAACTTTTGCCAGATGGACAATTGCCACACCTTGCATCATATGGTAATGGAGTGTGACCAAATTAATGAATTTAGAAACAACTCACTCAGAAATGGTTCAAGAAATGCAAGAGTAATTATACCCCAGAGGTATAATACGACCTCAGGAGAAAACCCTGACTTTGCTAGCTGTAAAAAAATGCATACCCGAGGTGGTGAGTGTGTGTGTGTGTGTGTGTGTGAGTGTGTTGTGCGTGTGTGTGTGTGTGTGTGTGTGAGTGAGTGTGTGAGTGTGTGTGTGTGTGTGTGGGAGTGTGTGTGTGTGGGTGTGTTCTCACCTAGTTGAGGTTGCGGGGGTCGAGTCCGAGCTCCTGGCCCCCTCTACACCTTGATCGCTACTAAGGTCCCCTTCACCTAGCCGTGAGCTTTATCATACCTCTGCTAGAACTAATGTATGGATCCTCTCCACTACATCACTTCCCAAACTATTCCACTTACTGTACTACTCTGTGGCTGAAGAAAAACTTCTTACATCCTGTGATTCATCTGTGTCTTCACTTCCAACTGTGTCCCCTTGTTACTGTTCCCAATCTCGAACATCTGTCTTTGTCCACCTTGTCATTCCTCCATTTTTGTATGTCTCGTTATCATGTCCCCCCTATCTCTCCTGTCCTCCAGTTCGACAGGTTGATTTCCCTTAACCTCTCCTCGTAGGACATACCTCTTAGCTCTGGGACTAGTCTTGTTTGCAGCACCTTAGCACTTCTCTAAGTTTCTTTAACGTGCTTGGCTAGGTGTGGGTTCCAAACAGTGCCGCATACTCCCAATATGGGGCCTAACGACACATTGTAACAGGGCTGAATGATTCTTTATAAGATGTCGGAATGCAGTTCTGAGGTTTGCTAGCCGCTCAATGCTGCAGCAGTTATTTGGGTGATGTGCACTTCAGGAGATGTTGCCTGGTGTTATACTCCACCCAAGATCTTTTTCCTTGAGTGAGTTTGTATCTCTGGCCCCCTAGACTGTACTCCCGTCTCGTCTTTCTTGCCCTTTCCCCAATCATCATCGACTTTGCACATGGTGATTGAACTCAGGAGCAATTAGCTGTACCAGAACAGCAGCCTGTCCAATCTCTTTGTAGTTCTGCTGGTCTTCGTTCGAATCGATGAAATTCTCTCATCAACTTCACGTCATTCTGCAAACAGGGACAACCTCAAGTCTAATTCCTTCATCATGTCGTTCACAAATACCAGAAACAGCACTGGTCCTAGGACTGACCCCTGTGGGACTCCGCTGGTCACAGGTGCCAGGTGTGTGTGTGTGTGTGAGTGATTGTGTGTGAGGTAGTGTGTGAGGGTGTGGGTGTGGAGTGTGGTGTGTTGTGTGGTGTGTGTGTGTGTGTGGGTGTGCGTCTTGTGTGAATGCATATAAAGATGTACGCTCTTGTGCACATGTCCGTGCGGTGCGCCCTCGTGTTGCTTATGTGTGTGTGCGCGCGCCTAGTGTGTGTTTGATCCCACTTAATATTTGTATTTATAACTCATTACAATTGTGACCAGGTGTGGACGTATCATGTATCTTACTTAGTAATTTGTTCATGACTGTAACCATGTAATGGATGAGGCTGATTCCATTACCTCTGTAACTTGCCATGAATGTGACCAGATCTTACCCTGAGTTCATTACCTTCGTACTAGTTCAGCTCTCATATCTTGGGTCCATTCACTGGTCCCATTATGTACCATTGTAATCTATGACTACGCCACAGGATGGGTATGGGGAGCATTAATAAAGGTATTAAACTTAACTGTGTGGTGTGAGTGGGTGTGTGTGTGTGTTGTGTGTGGACTCACCTATTTGTACTCACCTATTTTGTGGTTGCAGAGGTCGAGTCACAGCTCCGGCCCCGCCTCTACGCTGATGCTACTATGTCCTCTCTCTCCCTGCCCCATGAGCTCTATCATAACTCGCCTTTAAACTATGTTAATCGTTCCTTCGCCTCCACCCACATCACTTTCTAGGCTATTCCCATGGCCTGACTACTCTATCCTGAAGAAATACTACTTTCTAACATCCCTTTATTCAACTGAGGGTCATCAACTCCAATTGTGACCTCTTGTGTCCTGTGTCCCATCTCTGAACATCACCGTCTTGACCACCTCGTCTATTTTCCGCGCAGTATTATATATGTCGTTTATCATTCTCCCCTGACCCTCCTGGCCTCCGTGTCGTCAGCCGATTATCCCCAACCTTTCTTCATAGGACAATCCCCGTACTCAGGGACTATCTTGTTGCAAACTTTGCACTTTCTCTAATTTTCTTGACTGTGCTTGACTAGGGTGTGGATTCCAAACTGGTGCTGCATACTCTAGTATGGGCTACGAGATGGTGAACAGAGTCTTAAACGATCCTTACTGATGGTAGCGAAACGCTATCCGTAGGTTTGCCAGGCGCCCGTATGCTGCGCAGTATCTGATGATGTGCGCCTCAGGAGATATGCTCGTGTTATACTCACCCCCAGATCTTTTTCCTTGAGTGAGATTTGCAGTCTTTGGCCATCTAAACTATATTGTGTCTGCGGTCTTCTTTGGCCCTTCCCCAATCTTCATGACTTTGCAATTTGGCAGGTTAAATTCAAGGAGCCAGTTGCTGATCCAGCTTGTAGCCTGCCGATCTCCTTGTAGTCTGCCTGATCCTCGTCCGATTCGATATTCTCATTAACTTCACATCGTCTGCAAACAAGGACACTTCTGAGTCCAATCCCTTCCGTTATGTCGTACACGTATACCAAAACAGCAACAGGACCTAGGACTGACCCCTGTGGAACCACCGCTTGTCACTAGGCGCCCACTCTGACAACCTCGTCCGCGTACATGACTCGTTTTGCCTCCCCTGTCAGATATTCTCTGTTCCATTGCAGTGCCTTTCCGTTATGTGTGCCTGTCCTCTAGCTTTTTGCAGTACCCTCTTGTGAGGAACTGTGTCGAAAGCCTTCTTGCAGTCCAAAAAATACGCAGTCGATTCCACCTCCCTCTCTCTCCTTGTCCTTACTCTGTCACCTTGTCATAAAACTCTAGTAGGTTTGTGAACACTGGATTTTCCTTCCCTGAAACCGTGCTGGTTGTCAGACTATACTCTTGTTTCTTTCCCAGTGCCCCACCACTCTTCCTCCGATGATCTTCTCCATGACCTTGCATACTAATACACATAGTGATACCGGTCTGTAGTTAAGTGCTCATGTCAGTCTCCCTTTTTAAAATTGGGACACATTTGCCATTGTTTCCCTCCCTCAGAGTTGCCCAATTTCAATGATGGGTAGAAGACTTTTGTTAATGGCTCACACAATAATCTCTGCTCCCCTCTTAAGGACCCATGGAGAGATGTTGTCTGTCCCACCGCCTTTGTGTGTGTGTGTGTGTGTGTGTGTGTGTGTGTGAGTACTTCACCTATTTTGTGGTTGCGTGTGTTGTTGTGTGTACTCACCTATTTTGAGTGGTTGCGTGCGTTGTGTGTGTGTGTGTACTCACCATTTTGTACTCACCTAATTTGTGGATGCAGGGTCGATCCTAGCTCCTGGCCCGCCTCTTCATCCGGTTGCTACTAGACCCTCTCTCTCCCCGCTCCAAGAGGCTTTATACAAACCCGTCTTAAAACTGTGAATGGTTCCAGCCTCCACTACGTCATTTCTAGGCTATTCCACGCCTTACAACTCTATGACTACAGTAGAAATACTTCCTACTATCTCTCCTGACTCATTTGTGTCTTCAACTTCAATTGTGGCCTCCTTGTTTCTGTGTCCCCCTCCCGAACATCCGTCCTTGTCACCTTGTCTATTCACTGCAGTAATTTTATATGTCGTTATCATTCTCCCCCCTGACCCTCCTGTCCCTCCAGTGTCGTCAGCAGATTTTCCCCTTAATCTTCTTCATAGGACATTCCCCCCATAGCTCTGGAATAACCATGTTGCAAACCTTTGTACTTTCTCTAGTTCTGACGTGGCTTTATCCAAGTGCGGGTTCCAAACAGGTGCTGCATACTCCAGTATGGGCCTGAACATACACGGTGTACATGTCTTGATGATTCTTTACTAAGGTGTCGGAATGGCTGTCTCAGGTTAGCAGGCGCCCATATGCTGCAGCATTATCTGATTGAATGGTGTGCTTCCGGAGACATGCTCGTTGTTATACTCACCCCAAGATCTTTCTCCTTGCGTGAGGTTTGCAGTCTTTGCCACCTAGCCTATACTCTGTCTGGTCTTCTGGCCCTTCCCCATCTTCATGACTTTGCATGTGCAGGATTAAATTGAGAAGCCATTTGCTGGACCAGGTGTCCATCCCTGTCCAGGTCACTCTTTGAAGTCCTGCCTGGTCCTCATCATATTTATTCACCTCATTAAACTTCACATCACTGCAAACAGGGACACTTCTGATTCTAACCCTTCCGTCATGTCGTTCACATATACCAAAAAATAGCATCTGTCCTAGGACCGACCCTGTGGACCCCGCTCGTCACAGTGCCCACTGTGATACACATTACGTACCATGACTCGTTGTTGCCTCCCTGTCAGGTATTCGCTGATCCATTGCAGTGCCCTTCCTGTTAATAATGCGCCTGATGCTCTAGCTTCTGCAACTAATCTTCTTGTGAGGAACTGTGTCAAAGTCTTCATGCAGTCCAAGAAGATGCCAATCAAACCCACCATCTCTCTCTGTCTTACTTCTGTTATTTTATCATAAAACTCCAGAATGTTTGTGACACAGATTTGCCTTCCGTGAATCCGAGGCTGGTTGGCATTTATACTCCTGTTTTTCCGTTCCAGGTGTGTGTGGTGTTGTGGTGTGCGTGAGTGTGGTGTGTGTACTCCACCTAGTTGACTCACCTAGTTGAGGTTGCGGGGTCGATCCTGACTCCTGGCCCCGCCTCTTCACTGATCGCTACTAGGTCACTCTCCCAGAGCCTTGAGCTTATCAACCTCAGCCTTAAAGCTATGTATGGTTCCTGCCTCCACTCATCGCTTCCAAACTATTCTCTTACTTGACTACTCTGTGGCTGAAGAAATACTTCCTAACATCCCTGTGATATCTTCTGTGGTCTTCAGCTTCCACTGTGTCCCCTTGTTACTGTGTCCATTCTCTGGAACATCCTGTCTTGTCCACCTTGTCAATTCCTCTCAGTACTTGTATGTCCGTTATCAATGTTTCCCCCTATCTCTCCTTGTCCCACCAGTGTCGTCAGGTTGATTTCCCTTAACCTCTCCACGTATGACAAACCTCTAGCTCTGGACTAGTCTTGTTGCAAACCTTGCACTTTCTCTAGTTTCCCTTTACGACTTGCTCGGTGAGGGTTCCAAACTGGTGCTGCAATACTCCAATATGGGCCTAACGTACAACCGTGTACAGGGTCCTGATATTCCTTATTAAGAAGTCGGAAAAGGCGTCTGAGGTTTGCTAGGCGCCCATATTCTGCACAGTTATTTGTTGATGTGCGCTTCAGGAGCTGTGCTGGTGTTATACTCACCCCAAAGATTTTCTTTTTCCTTGAGTGCGGTTTGTACCTCTGGCCCCCTAGACTGTACTCTGTCTGGCGGTCTCTTTGCCCTTCCCCAATTCTTCAATGACTTTGCACTTGTGGGATTGAACTCCAGGAGCCATTGGCTGACGTCTGCGCCTGTCAGAATCCCTTTGTATTCTGGCCTGTCTTCGACGAGTTGTTGTGGGTGTACTCACCTAATTTACTCACCTAATGTGTTGCAGGGTCGAGAACTCCGCTCCCTGGCCCGCCACTTCACTGATCGCTTCTGGATCCTCTCACTACTGTCTTGCTTCCAGACTTTGTCATACCTATTCTTTAAACTATGTAATGTTCCCTGCCTCCACTACTTCACTTGCTAGGCTATTCCACTTGCCTGACAACTCATGACTGAAGAATTACTTCCTAAACGTCCCTGTGACTCGTCTGAGTCTTCAGCTTTCCATTGTGACCGCCCTTGTCCCTGTGTCTCCCCCTCTCTGGAACATCCTATCTCTGTCCACCTTGTCTATTCCCCGCAGTATCTTGTATATCGTTTATCATGTCTCCCTGACCCTTCTGTCCTCCAGTGTCGTCAGTCCCGATTTCCCTTTAACCTTTCCTCGTACGACAGTTCCCTTGACTAGCCTTGTTGCTAACCTTGTACTTTCTTTTAACTCTTGACGTGCTTGACCAGGTGAGGGTTCCAGACTGGTGCTGGCATACCCAGTAATGGGCCTAACATACACAGTGGTACAGTGTCTGAACGATTCCTTATTAAGGTATCAGAACGCTCTCTCAGGTTGCCAGGCGCCCGTTTGCTGCCGAAGCGGTAATAAGGTTGATGTGCTCCGAGATGTGCTCGTGTTATGGTCACCTCACCCAAAGTCTTTCTCCTGAGTGAGTTCTGTAGTCTTTGTCCACCTACCATACTCTGTCTGCAGTCCTTCCTTTGCCCCCTCCCCAAATCTGAGCGTAGGAGGGGTATACTTATGGTTCTAGAGAATGGGGGGGGGTGGGATCAGTTGCTGTGATTGAAATCGCGAAGCCAGTTGCTGGACCACATGTCCCGCCGTCCAGGTCTCTTTGGCAGTCCTGCATCATCCTCGTCCGATTAATAATTCTTCTCATCAACTTCACGTCATCTGCGAACATGGACACTTCAAGTCTATTCCTCCACATGTCGTGCACATATGATCACAAATAGCACTGGTCCTAGAACTGACCCCTGTTGGACCCCTCTCGTAACAGGCCCCACTGTGATACCTCTTCACGTACCATGACTCTTTGCTGCCTCCCTGTCAGGTATTCCTTAACCATTGCAGTGCCCCTCCCTTTACGTGCGCCTATCCCTCCACTTCTGCACTAATCTCTTGTGGGGAAACTGTGTCACAGGCCTTCCTGCAGTCTAGAAAACGCAATCTACCCACCCCTCCTCACTCGTGTCTTACTTCTGTTACCATTGTCATAAAACTCAGGAGGTTTGTGGATACAAGATTTGACTTCCATGACCCATGCTGGTTTCATTTATAATCGTGTTCCTTTCCAGGTGTTCACCCCTCTCCTCCTGATAATCTTCTCCATGACTTTGTCACACAATACTTGTCAGAGACACAGTCTGTAGTTTAGTGCCTCGTTTCTGTTTCCTTACTTAAATATGGGGACTACATACTTCTTCCATTTTCTCAGGTAGTTGCCCAGTTTCAAGGGATGTGTGTGTGTGTGTGTGTGTGTGTGTGAGTGTGTGTGTGTGTGTGTGTGTGTGTGTGTGAGTGTGATGTGAGTGTCAGTGTCAGTGTCCCAGTGAAGTGTGTGTACTCCACCTATTTGTAACTCCACCTATTTGTGTTGCAGCGGTCACCGAGTCACACTCCTGGCCACGCCTCTTGCTGATTGCTACTTAGGTCCTCTCCTCTCCCTGCCCATGAGCACTATCATACCTCGCCTTAATACTATGTATGGTTCCTGCCTCCACTACATCACTTTCTAGGCTATTCCATGGCCTGACTACTCTATGACTGAAGAAATACTTCCTAACATCCCTTTGATTCGTCTGAGTCTTCATCTTCCAATTGTGACCTCTTGTGTCTGTGTCCCATCTCTGGAACATCCCGTCTTTGTCCACCTCGTCTATTCTGCGCAGTATTTTATATGTCGTTATCATGTCTCCCCTGACCCTCCTGGCCTCCAGTGTCGTCAGGCCGATTTCCCTCAACCTTTCTTCATAGGACAATCCCCATAGCTCTGTGACTAGTCTTACCTGGAGTTTACCTGGAGAGAGTTTCGGGGGTCAATGCCCCCGCGGCCCGGTCTGTGACCAGGCCTCCTGGTGGATCAGCGCCTGATCAACCAGGCTGTTGCTGCTGGCTGCACGCAAACCAACGTACGAGCCACAGCCCGGCTGATCAGGAACTGACTTTATGTGCTTGTACAGTGCCAGCTTGAAGACTGCCAGGGGTCTGTTGGTAATCCCCCTTATGTGTGCTGGGAGGCAGTTGAACAGTCTCGGGCCCCTGACACTTATTGTATGGTCTCTTAACGTGCTAGTGACACCCCTGCTTTTCATTGGGGGGATGGTGCATCGTCTGCCAAGTCTTTTGCTTTCGTAGTGAGTGATTTCGTGTGCAAGTTCGGTACTAGTCCCTCTAGGATTTTTCCAGGTGTATATAATCATGTATCTCTCCCTCCTGCGTTCCAGGGAATACAGGTTTAGAAACCTCAAGCGCTCCCAGTAATTGAGGTGTTTTATCTCCGTTATGCACGCCGTGAAAGTTCTCTGTACATTTTCTAGGTCGGCAATTTCACCTGCCTTGAAAGGTGCTGTTAGAGTGCAGCAATATTCCAGCCTAGATAGAACAAGTGACCTGAAGAGTGTCATCATGGGCTTGGCCTCCCTAGTTTTGAAGGTTCTCATTATCCATCCTGTCATTTTTCTAGCAGATGCGATTGATACAATGTTATGGTCCTTGAAGGTGAGATCCTCCGACATAATCACTCCCAGGTCTTTGACGTCTTGTTGCAAACCTTTGCACTTTCTCTAATTTCTTGACGTGCTTGACTAGGTGTGGATTCCAAACTGGTGCTGCATTCTCCAGTATGGGCCTGACGTAGATGGTATACAGAGTCTTAAACGAATCCTTACTGAGATGTGTGTGTGTGTGTGTGTGTGTGTGTGTGTGTGTGTGTGTGTGTGTGTGTGTGTGTGTGTCTCAACAATCAATATTTGCACCAATAACTCATTACAGTTGTGACCGGGTGTGGAAGTGTGAATTGCTCATTACACTATAATTTGTTCATGATTGTAGCCATGTATAAACGTAAGTAACCATTCTTACAGAATTCATTACCTTTGTAACTTGTGAGCTCATTACCTTTGTACCTAGTTCAGCTATTAAAACTTTGGGGGCCCAGTCCCTTTACCCATTACGTACCTCTGTAATCTGTAAATACCTTTGTAACTTGTCATGATTGTGACAAGACCTACCTGGAGTTCATTACCTTTGTAAATTGTGAGTTCATTACCTTTGTAAATTGTGAGTTCATTACCTCTGTAACTTGCTCAGCTATCAAAACTTTGGAGTCCAGTCCATTGGACCCATTATGTACTTCTGTAATCTTTTGACTACCGCCCACAGGATGGGTATGGGGTGCATAGTAAACATATTAAACTAACTAACTGCAGACTACACAGAGCTTCATAATGATTTGAATGGTTGATTTACTGTAATTCTACTTGCAACCTCTTGAAAACTCTATTAATAACCTCCTTAAACGAAGCTCTAGCTATTTGTATTTCTATTTCTAACTGTACTTGTATATTGGACAGCTTACCGTGTACGTTCCTGATTTATATTTATTGTTTGTGTTTGATAAGGGCGCCTACAACCCCATCCGTTTACAGTCTGCTTTATTGTCCAACGAATCCGTTTAAAACCAGTCAAGGGCTCGGACCAGTCAAGGGTTCGGACCAGTCAAGGGTTTGAACCAGTCGAGGGTTTGGAACCAGTCTGATCTGATCAGTGGGTCACTTATTTAAAACATACTGGTCGGTGTTCATCCAAAACTAGTATTCCTCCATACTTGCAAGAATAGCTTAAACTACCAGGGGAAAATGAAACGGATATATCAAAGAAAACAGAGGGTTCAATTCCTGCTCTGCTCAAACTGTAAATAAATCGGAGGGTTCGATCCCTGCTTCGATTAAACAGTATGTGTGAATGAAAACGGAGGGTTCTATGCCGGCTCCGAGAATGGGGTCCCTTGACCATCCAATCTTCTCACCAGCAAATCAAGAGTGACCTACGACAGTTCCCTTGATATAATAAATAGAGCTCAATGAAATAACTTGTCACTGGATCGTACACCGGTAAGCTGTCCTTAATATACAAGTACAGTTAGAAATAGAAATACAATAGCTAGTGCTTCACTTTAAGGAGGTTATTAATAGAGTATTCAAGAGGGTGCTAGTAGAATTACAGTAAATCAACCATTCAAATCATTATGAACCTCTGTGTAGTCTGCAATCAATCAAACAAATGGGCATCCACATGGATAAATTGTCATTTTTGTGGAAATTGGTGTCACGCCCCTTGTGCAGATATCCAAGAACTAGCTACAAGCAGTATTAAAACAGGGAAGTGTTTTTGGGTATGCCCAAATGAGATAAATCTGTGCACTAAAATCACATTGGTAATAAAAGAGGATAACATAAAAGCTGCTTTCATCGAAAACCTTGAAGCTTTCTACAGCAGATGGGAACATAAAAAGTCTGGGCTGAATGGTACTGCCCTTGATGCTGGCCATGTAGTCAGAAACTGTAAGGCTGGAGGTGATGTCCTGGTAGTCAGTTAATGTGGGGCTGGTAGTGCTGTCCTGGGAGACAGTAATGGTGAAGCTGGAGGTGCTGTCCTGGGAGACAGTAATGGTGAAGCTGGAGATTTTGTCCAGGTATTCGGGAAATATACGCAGGAAGGAATACATATAAATGACCTCATGGGAGAGAGGAGCCGTAGTGGGGAATCAAGTGTAGTCAAAGATAAGATAAAACCAATATAGCTAACTAGAAATAACACAGGAAATAGCAAACAAGAGGACTCCACTAGCAATAGTGAGGATATATTACCAAAAACAACTGGTGGGAGCTCCATTGTTGGTGCTAGGAAGGATAGGAATAAGACAGGTAAACATGCACCAACAGGGAATACAGTCACAGAAACCCAAGGCAAACGGAAACCAAGCCTGTGCACATACTATGCACTTGGTATCTGCAGGCATGGGAAATCTGGAAAAACAGATGTGACGTGCAACTATGACCACCCTAGAAAATGCCGTGCCCCTATAAAAACAGGAAAATGCAAACTCCCTTCCTGTAAGCTTTTTCACCCTGAAATGTGTACCTCTTCAGTACAGGAAAGACTGTGCTATAACTTAAATTGCCAGACACACCATCTAAAGGGGGCATAAAGATACAAAACATCCAGGCCATGGAAAAACCTGGGTAGCCACAGCCACTCAAGAGGGAGAGGTTTTTTAGTGCCAGGAAGGAAAAAAAACTGGCAGGAAATAGTAGAAATTGTACACCAAATCCAGTCATTCCTGGAGTGGAACCACAGTCGATGGCCTCCACTCCAAACCAACAGATACAGATACTAATGCCGGAAAAAAAATCCCCCCCCCCAGAACCAACAATACCACCAGTCCGATGACATTCTTCTTTGCAAATATACAGGGTCTAAAGCCAGCAACAAACAACAAAATACCTTTCATCCGTGGACTGCTTGCAGAGGTGAAGGCAATGTTCACGGCTTTCACTGAGACCCACATAAAGGATCACTTGGACAACGAAATATGGATCCCAGGTTACAACCTATACAGATGTGACAGAGTGAACAGGCAAAAGGGGGGGGATTGGCCTGTACATTGCAGAGTCACTTGTTTGCACAGAACTGCTAAATGCCTCAAATGATGTAGTGGAAGTTTTAGCAGTAAGATGCAAAATCCCAGCAATTCCAGGAACAGCTTTTAAAAATTGACCACTGTCTGGAAAATCTGCCAGCTCCTGCACCCAACATCTTGCTCCTGGGGGATTTCAACTTAAGGCACCTAAAATGGAGGAATGTAGCAAATAATATTGTTGCAGTAATAACACCAGGAGGCAGCTCTGATGAAAACTCACACTCACACGAGTTTTTAAATCTCTGCACAAAATTCAATTTAAACCAGCAAATAATAGAGCCTACTTGAGTGGAGAATACACTAGACCTGGGAGTGATCATGTCGGAGGATCTCACCTTCAAGGACCATAACATTGTATCAATCGCATCTGCTAGAAAAATGACAGGATGGATAATGAGAACCTTCAAAACTAGGGAGGCCAAGCCCATGATGACACTCTTCAGGTCACTTGTTCTATCTAGGCTGGAATATTGCTGCACACTAACAGCACCTTTCAAGGCAGGTGAAATTGCCGACCTAGAAAATGTACAGAGAACTTTCACGGCGCGCATAACGGAGATAAAACACCTCAATTACTGGGAGCGCTTGAGGTTCCTAAACCTGTATTCCCTGGAACGCAGGAGGGAGAGATACATGATTATATACACCTGGAAAATCCTAGAGGGCTAGTACCGAACTTGCACACGAAAATCACTCACTACGAAAGCAAAAGACTTGGCAGACGATGCACCATCCCCCCAATGAAAAGCAGGGGTGTCACTAGCACGTTAAGAGACCATACAATAAATGTCAGGGGCCCGAGACTGTTCAACTGCCTCCCAGCACACATAAGGGGGATTACCAACAGACCCCTGGCAGTCTTCAAGCTGGCACTGGACAAGCACCTAAAGTCAGTTCCTGATCAGCCGGGCTGTGGCTCGTACGTTGGTTTGCGTGCAGCCAGCAGTAACAGCCTGGTTGATCAGGCTCTGATCCACCAGGAGGCCTGGTCACAGACCGGGCCGCGGGGGCGTTGACCCCCGGAACTCTCTCCAGGTAAACTCCAGGTAAACAGACCTCATCTTCACTAACAATGATGATCTGATACGAAATGTCACCATATCAAAAACAATATACTCAGATCACAACATAATTGAGGTTCAGACATGTATGAGCGGAGCCCAAGACCGACATAATGAGATTAGTCAGATATCAGACAAGACAAGAAAAGAAAATAGAGTAGCAGCCCAGCCACAGTGGAGAGAAGACGTCGTCGTTCCTGCTCTTCAGCTGATCAACTCTGAACACTGTTGCTCGAGATTTTTCTTGAGTTATCCTGAGTAATTCTTCACCAGAGCTGAGAGGAAACTTGCTTGCAGTCACTTCGAGCCCCATCCCATCAAGAGGGTAAGGCGGTGACTTGCTTGCTTGTTCACCCCTCTCATCCCCATCCCCCCATCCTTCCCCATCCTCCCCTCACCCAAACATCAACACTGGCCCACACACTAACACACTACATACATTGCTATCCTTCTGACTTTCCTATCTTCTTCTTTTTCGGCAACTTCGCTTCGGCGAGTTAACACAAGGCATTTTGACCATCCGGTAGCCCGTGTGGTTTTTTAAAATCCGGCCGATCTTTGCCTTGGGCCCTTTCCCCTCACCACTCGAGGGTTTACCTGGAGTTTACCTGGAGAGAGTTTCGGGGGTCAACGCCCCCGCGGTCCGGTCTGTGACCAGGCCTCCTGGTGGATCAGAGCCTGATCAATCAGGCTGTTACTGATGGCTGCACGCAAACCAACGTACGAGCCACAGCCCGGCTGATCAGGAACTGACTTTAGGTGCTTGTCCAGTGCCAGCTTGAAGACTGCCAGGGGTCTGTTGGTAATCCCCCTTATGTGTGCTGGGAGGCAGTTGAACAGTCTCGGGCCCCTGACATTTATTGTATGGTCTCTTAACGTGCTAGTGACACCCCTGCTTTTCATTGGGGGGATGGTGCATCGTCTGCCAAGTCTTTTGCTTTCGTAGTGAGTGATTTTTCGTGTGCAAGTTCGGTACTAGTCCCTCTAGGATTTTCCAGGTGTATATAATCATGTATCTCTCCCTCCTGCGTTCCAGGGAATACAGGTTTAGGAACCTCAAGCGCTCCCAGTAATTGAGGTGTTTTATCTCCGTTATGCACGCCGTGAAAGTTCTCTGTATATTTTCTAGGTCGGCAATTTCACCTGCCTTGAAAGGTGCTGTTAGTGTGCAGCAATATTCCAGCCTAGATAGAACAAGTGACCTGAAGAGTGTCATCATGGGCTTAGCCTCCCTAGTTTTGAAGGTTCTCATTATCCATCCTGTCATTTTTCTAGCAGATGCGATTGATACAATGTTATGGTCCTTGAAGGTGAGATCCTCCGACATGATCACTCCTAGGTCTTTGACGTTGTTGTTTCGCTCTATTTTGTGGCCAGAATTTGTTTTGTACTCTGATGAAGATTTAATTTCCTCATGTTTACCATATCTGAGTAATTGAAATTTCTCATCGTTGAACTTCATATTGTTTTCTGCAGCCCACTGAAAAATTTGGTTGATGTCCGCCTGGAGCCTTGCAGTGTCTGCAATGGAAGACACTGTCATGCAGATTCGGGTGTCATCTGCAAAGGAAGACACGGTGCTGTGGCTGACATCCTTGTCTATGTCGGATATGAGGATGAGGAACAGGATGGGAGCGAGTACTGTGCCTTGTGGAACAGAGCTTTTCACCGTAGCTGCCTCGGACTTTACTCTGTTGGCGACTACTCTCTGTGTTCTGTTAGTGAGGAAATTATAGATCCATCGACCAACTTTTCCTGTTATTCCTTTAGCACGCATTTTGTGCGCTATTACGCCATGGTCACACTTGTCGAAGGCTTTTGCAAAGTCTGTATATTACATCTGCATTCTTTTTGTCTTCTAGTGCATTTAGGACCTTGTCGTAGTGATCCAATAGTTGAGACAGACAGGAGCGACCTGTTCTAAACCCATGTTGCCCTGGATTGTGTAACTGATGGGTTTCTAGATGGGTGGTGATCTTGCTTCTTAGGACCTTTTCAAAGATTTTTATGATATGGGATGTTAGTGCTATTGGTCTGTAGTTCTTTGCTGTTGCTTTACTGCCCCCTTTGTGGAGTGGGGCTATGTCTGTTGTTTTTAGTATCTGTGGGACGACCCCCGTGTCCATGCTCCCTCTCTGTAGGATGGAAAAGGCTCGTGATAGGGGCTTCTTGCAGTTCTTGATGAACACAGAGTTCCATGAGTCTGGCCCTGGGGCAGAGTGCATGGGCATGTCATTTATCGCCTGTTCGAAGTCATTTGGCGTCAGGATAACATCGGATAGGCTTGTGTTAATCAAATTTTGTGGCTCTCTCATAAAAAATTCATTTTGATCTTCGACTCTCAGTCTGATTAGCGGCTTGCTAAAAACTGAGTCATGCTGGGACTTGAGTAGCTCACTCATTTCCTAGCTGTCATCTGTGTAGGACCCATCTTGTTTAAGTAGGGGCTATCTTAGGGGCTGACCTTCATAAGTCAGCTGAAATAGGATGCTAGTATAACATTAAGGAAAGTTCCCTTTTTGTTAAGAAACTCCTCTGCCAGATGTTCCTTCCTAGACATCATGGCGAGGATTCGAGTAAGATTACGTATTAATGGAAATCAAATGTCGATGAAAGAAATTCTAGCATTTATTTGCTCGAACTCAACTGTTGCTCCAGTGGATGTTTTTCAAACCCACGCTGGAGCAGTACTTCTCCTCTCTTCGGAAGAAGAGTTACTTCAACTGCTGAAGCATGATGTCCTTGAAAAACTGAAGACTTCTGGTGTTACCCCATT
>NC_069467.1:25600949-25618112 GCF_026875155.1 Cherax quadricarinatus
AGTTATTACGAGCATCGCCACGTAACGTAACCAAGTGACGTTTGAAGGGTATTTGGCGAAGTGTTCAACTCTAGGGTTCCATGTAAAATTTGGGCGGGACGGCACTTAGGGAAAACCCCATTCCCATGCCGATTTGTTTGTAGAGCTTGTTAGAAAAAAAAACAGTTGAAGTTAACACAGATTCAATCAAGTCAACAAAATCTCCGGGGGGTAAAGGAAGATTAAGGTCCTGGTTGACTTACGTCGTAGAACCTCGGGGCTTTTTTGGTAGGATTTTTGTGAAGAGGGAAGTCACTCCAAACTGTTTATTTCTTGTTACGGATGGAGAGTTTACGGATGGGTTTGAAAAGGGTCCCGATGTTTAAAGGGGCGGGGCTGAGGGTCCCCAGGGCGGGGAAAGATGTTTGGCAAGAACCCCGGCTTTTTTGTGGGGAGCACTGCCTTTTCCTGACGGACGTGACCCATAACACAATATTCCTCTAAACCCAAATCACGTCGGGAAAAGGCATGCCCACAAAAACTAGCCAACACGAAAAGGTACCCCATATTCACCCACTCTGACCTTTTATATAACCCCCTTTTCCCATGTATTTTTTAATGGTTTGAAAAGCTCCGGGAGAGCAAACGTTGCTAAATAAATGTACTTTATTGCACTTGTGCCTTTTACTTTACATTTGTGGGAATTTCTCCCCCAACTTTTTTACAATTTTTTATTGTGGGCGTTTCGCCATCCAGGGGCTTTATAAATACAGATTCTACCGGGAGTTTACCTGGAGAGAGTTTGGGGGGCAACCCCCCCGGGGGCCCGGTCTGTGACCAGGCCTCCTGGTGATCACGCCTGATCAACCGGGCTGTTGCTGCTGGCTCCCGAAAAACCAACGTACGACCACAGCCCGGCTGACGGGAAACTCCCTTTAGGTGTTTGTCCATGCCACTTGAAGATCCCGGGGGTCTGTTGGAAATCCCCCTTATGTGTGCGGAGGCCGTTGAACGTCTCGGCCCCCCCGACACTTATGATGGCTCTTAACGTCAGTGACACCCCGTTTTTCATTGGGGGGAGGGGGCATCGCTGCCAAGTCTTTTGCTTTCGATGATGATTTTCGTGTGCAAGTTCGGTACATCCCTCAAATTTTTTCCAGGTGTAAAAATTCATGTATCTCCCTCCTGCGTTCCAGGGAATACATTTTTAGAAACCTAAGCGCCCCATAATTGAGGTTTTTTTATCTCCGTTAGCGCGCCGTGAAATTTCTCTGTACTTTTCTAGGTGGGGCAATTTCACCTGCCTTGAAAGGGCTGTTAAGGCAGCAATATCCAGCCTAATAAAAAATGACCTAAGAGGTCATCAGGGGCTTGCCCCCAGTTTTGAATTTTCTCTTATCCACCTGTCTTTTTCTAGCAAGCGATTTATACAATTTATGGCCTTGAAGGTGAGATCCCCGACATAATCCTCCCAGGTCTTTGACGTTGGGGTTTTCGCTCTATTTTTTGGCCAAATTTGTTTTGTACTCTATGAAGATTAATTTCCTCATGTTTAAACCCTATCTGATAATTAAATTTCCAGTTGAACTTCATATTTTTTCTCAGCCCACGAAAGATTTGGGTTTTGTCCCCGGAGCCTTTCAGTGTCTGCAATGGGAAAACACGTCATGCAATTCGGGGGTTCATCTGCAAAGGAAACACGGTGCTGTGGCTGACATCCTTTCTATTCGGTAGAGGGGTGAGGAACCCAAAAAGGGGGGCTATACTGTGCCTTGTGGGCAGACTTTTCACCGTAGCTGCCCGGACTTTAAAATCTTTGACGACTACTCTCGTGTTTCTGTAGTAGGGAAAAATAGACCATCGACCAAATTTTCCTGTTTTTTCCTTTAGCGCGCAATTGGCCTATTTTCGCCCTTCACACTTGTCGAAGGGTTTTTTCAAATCTTTTATATTACATCTGCATTCTTTTTGTCTCTAGTGCATTTTGGGGCCCCTTTCGATGATCCAGTATTTTAGACAGACAGGAGCGACCTGTTTAAATTGAAATAGTAGGACTATTACGTAAAAAGATAATCAGTATTAAGAGAAGTTTGTTTAATATGTTTATTATGCACCCCGAAGAGAAATTAAGAGATTTTGCCCCGAAGTGGCTATTATTGTGCACCCATATCCATCCTTGACGGGTTTCCCCAAGAGCATAGGGTACACAAAAGGTTAACAGGTGTAATTTGATTTTATCTACGTTCACTTATTTCTTACAAGCAAAAATTTTGGAAATTTGCATAGCATTTAGGATCAATTTCTTAATAAGATATCTTGACATGTCACAACTCATTTTAGCAAGCCACTAACCAACGAGAGTCGAAGATCAAAAATTTTTTTATGAGAGACCACAAAATTTGATTAACACAACCCATCCGTGTTATCCCCACCCAAATACTTTTGAACAGGCGATAAAAACATCCCATGCACTCTGCCCCAGGCCAGACTCAGGAACTCTGGTTCATCAAGAACTGCAAGAAGCCCCCATCACGACCCTTTTTTATCCTATGGAGAGGAGCATGGACACGGGGGTCGTCCCTCAGTTACTAAAAAACAACAGACATAGGCCCCACTCCATAAGGGAAAAAACAAAGGGGGCAGTAAAGCAACAGCAAAGAACTAGCAGACCAATAGGCACTAACATCCCATATCATAAAAAATCTTTGAAAGGGTCCTAAGAAGCAAGATCACCACTGCATCTAGAAACCCACCAGTTACACAACCCAGGCAACATGGGTTTAAACAGTCGCTCCAGTCTTCCTCACAATAGTAATCACTACGAACAAGGTCCTAAATGCAATTGAAACAAAAAGAATGCAGATGTATAATATACAGACCTTAGCAAAAGCTTCGACAAGTGAGACCATGCTAAGTAGCGCACTAAAAGCGTGCTAAAGGAATAACAGGAAAAGTCGGTCGAATGGTATCAATAATTGCCTCACTAACAGAACACAGAGAGTAGTCGTACAACAGAGTAAAGTCCGAGGCAGCTTACGGTGAAAAGCTCGTTTTTCCACAAGGCACCGTACACTCCCATCTTGTTCCTCCATCCTCATATCCGACATAGACAAGATGGTCTGCCACAATCACCGTGTCTTCCTTTGCAGATGACACCCGAATCTGCATACAGTGTCTTCCATGCAAGACACTGCAAGCTCCAGGCGGAACATCAACCAAATCTTTCAGTGGGCTGCAGAAAACAATATGCAGTTCAACATGAGAAATTTCAATTACTCAGATATGTAAAACATGAGGAAATAAATCTTCATCAGAGTACAAAACAATTCTGGCCACAAAATAGAGCGAAAACACCAACGTCTAAGACCTGGGAGTGATTAATGTCGGAGATTCTCACCTTCAAGGACTCATAACATGTATCAATTCGCTATCTTCTAGAAAAATTACAGGATGATTTAAAGAGAACCTCAAAACTAGGGAGGCCAAGCCCATGATTGACACTCTTCAGGTCACTTGTTTCTATCCTAGCTGGAATATTGCTGCACTCTAACATCACCTTTCAAGCAGGTGAAATTGCTGACAGCTAGAAAATGTACATAAACTTTCGACGGCGCGCATAACGGCGATAAAGCACCTCAATTTACTGGAGCGCTTGAGGTTCTAAACCTGTATATGCCCTGGAACGCAGGAGGGAGAGATACATGATTATATTACACCTGGAAAATCCTAGAGGGACTAGTACCGAACTTGCACACGAATATCACTCAACTAGCGAAAGCAAAAGACTGGCAGACGATGCACCATCCCCCCAATGAAAAGCAGGGTGTCACTAGCCGTTAAGAGACCATAACAATAAGTGTCAGGGGCCCGAGACTGTTTCACTTCCTCAGCACACATAAGGGGGATTACTCAACAGACCCCTGGCAGTCTTCAAGCTGGCACTGTGGACAAGCCCTAAAGTCAGATCCATGATCAGCCGTGCGTGGCTCGTACGTTTTTTTGCGTGCAAGCCACGCAACAGCCTGGTTGATCATTCTGATCCACCAGGAGGCCCTGGTCACAGACCGGGCCGCGGGGGCGTTGACCCCCGAAACTTTCCCAGGTAAACTCCCAGGTATCTATTCTGTCTATCTCGTATTCAACTCAATAAGTGGACCAATTAAAGCACATAGTGTTTCAAGAGAGTGACCGTACTGCCGATCACATAATTTACATTTATTTGGTCATCATCTGTGTTGTCCTCCCAAACGGCCAGAAGTACTTTTAACTCCAGCCTAAGCCTGGCCACACATCATCATTCTTTCACATTGCAATTTGCTCCATAAACATACTTAATACGTTCATGTATCATAGTTGGTGTATAGAACTACTCAGGCTTTCTAACGCGTTCCTATAACAATCAATTTCATTATTTACTACTCTCCTAATAAAATTCCTAAATCAAGACAGGTATTCCAAAGTATAATCTACATTCTCCTTCTGGTTTACTCTCCTTGGCTAAAATATCAACTTTTATAATCATGAATGGGGAGGATAAGTCCATTAGTGATTGGATCCAATAGCAATTGTCCATTAAATCTTGTCCCGGATTTTTGAGTTTCTACACCTGGCTTCTCCAATGAGTCTGTTGTTGGAGTCATTATATGAGCCAAGAGCCTTCAATGTTGACATAGAATCAGTATGATAATAAGTCAAGAGCTCAGTGTCATAGGTTATCTTTAGCGCCATTAGGATTGCAGTGTAAAACGCCCAGTTGTTAATTCTTATGCCTAACTTCAACAAATTATTATCGTTCTTAACTAGGGGAGGTGCAAACAAGAGCAGATGCAGCCCTGCCAGAAGACACCTGTTTAGATCGCAGTGTATATAACTTGTGGTAACTTGTTACAACCACTTGGTGAAAATTTCTTCTTGAGCATTTGCTCTAACAAGTAGATTTAAGAAGGGATTACATAGCAAGAGCTTCTTGGACGAGAACTTGTAGGTATGTGAAATTAAATGAACACACCTTCTCCATGGAAGGGGTGAAATGCCTTGTAGTCTAACAGTGGGTATACAGTTCCATGCAGGTTATAAAACTTAATGTAATTGGCATGTTTTCACAATCCATTTTAGATCGTGTGTATTTATTCTAGAACGCTTATTAAGCTGCAGTGTAACAGTGTCGATTCATTTCTTAACCTCTAATACCGAGTACAGTGTTAAACTCAATAATCCTATCAATAATTCTAGAAATACCAGCTCCTTCTCATATTAAGAACATTGTAGAATTGAGACAGCAAGAATAAATCTGAATAGCCTTTATTTTGCATTAACTCCAAGGGTCGGAGAGAACTTTCTCTAGCTAATATCAACATGGGAGCAGCAATAATAATCAATCATGGACCTAACATAGGCCATATACATCATCTCGCGATACTCACATTAGACACCATAGTTAGAGTTGTAGCCAGCAACATTCGCACCATAAGTTGGGGTTTAGCCATCAACAATTAGCGCCATAGTTGGGGTTTGTAGCCAGCAACATTAGCACCATAGTTGGGGTTGTATCCATCAACATTATGCACCATAGTTGGGGTTGTAGCCAGCACATTAGCACCAAAGTTAGGTTGTAGCCAATAGCAACATTAGTCACCAAAGTTTGAGGTGTAGGCCAGTCACATTACCACCATAGTTGAGTTGTAGCCAGCAACATTAGCACCATAGTAGAGGTTGAATAGCAAGCAACATTGAGCACCAAGTTGTGGGTTGTAGCCAGCAACATTAGCACCATAGTATGAGGTTGTAGCCAGCAACATTAGCACCATAGTTGAGGGTTGTAGCCAGCAACATTATAGCACCATAGTTGAGGTGTAGCCAGCAACATTACACCAAGTTGAGGTTGTGCCAGCAACATAGAACCATAGTTGAGGTTGAAGGCCAGCAACATTAGCAACATAGTTGGGGTTGTAGCCAGCAAATTAGCACCATAGTTTGGGTTGTAGCCACAACATTAGCACAAGTTGGTTGTAGCCATCAACCATTAGCACCATAGTTGGTTGTAGCCAGCAACATTACACCAAAGTTTGAGGTTGTAGCAGCAACAACATTAGCACCATAGTTGGGTTGTTAGCCAGACAAACATTACCACCTATAGTTGAGGTTGTAGCCAGCAACCATTAGCCACCATCGTTGAGGTTGTAGCCAGCAAACATTAAGCACCATAGTTGGGGTTTGTAGCCAGCAACATTAGCAACCATAGTTGTGAGTTTGTAGCCAGCAACATTAGCACCATAGTTGAGGTGGTAGCCACAACATTAGTCACCATAGTTGAGGTATTGTGCCAGCAACAGTTAGCACATATTTGAGGTTGTTAGCCAGCTAATAAACAATATTCACCATTAGTTTGAGGTTGAAGCCAGCAACATTAGCAACATAGTTGATGTTGTAGCCAGCAATAGCTTAGAGAGCTTTTAGTCTTATCTTGCATTTCTTATTAGTAGTGTATAGTGAATCTTTTAAATGTCACATCTACACCAAGATATCTGAAAGTTTTAACGAAGCTAATGTTTTTCACCTGCAAGCAGTTGATATTGATAAAGCCGGCAAAAGATCGTCTACAATAAAGATACCAGATGATTGCACATATGTCTATATTTTCACAATATACGAATGAACTTTAGTACAACTTTCCCCGAGAATCCAAGACAATAAATTTCATTGAGGCCCGTACATCCCTCCAACCTGAGTCCAAGAAATACATTAGCCCTACATGCAAATAAACTGGAGATTCTATGGTAATCAGGTTTGCTGCCCAAAACCAAACCTATCCGTGGTAGGAACTAGTTACTACTTACTCCCCCTTCAACCATGACCATTTTCATTAAAAAAACATTTCGAGTCTTGACCAGAATTAACCTGGAACAGACAGTCGCTCCTGTCCTGTCCTCAACTATTGGAATCACCTCGACAAGGACCCTAAATGCACTAGAAAGACAAAAAGAAAGGGGGGGCAATGTAATAGATACAAGACTTGCAAAACTCTTCACAAGTTGACCATGGGCGTAATAGCGCACAAATGCGTGCTGAAAGGAATACAGGAAAAGTCGTCGATGGATCTATAATTTACTCACTAACAGAACACGAAGAGAGTAGTCGGCCACAGGTAAAGTCCGAGGCAGCTACGGTGAAAGAGCTCGTCCACAAGGCACCAGTACTAGCTCCCATCATGTTCCTCATCCTCATATCCGACTAGACAAGGATGTCAGCCACAGCAACCGTGTCTTCCTTTTGCAGATGACCACCCGAATCTGCATGACAGTGTCTTCCATTGCATCACTGCAAAAGGCTCCAGGCGGACATCAACAAAATCTTTCAGTGGGCTGCGAAAACAATATGAATTTCAACGATGAGGAAATTTCCAATTCCTGCAGATATGGTAAACATGAGAAATTAAATCTTCATCAGAGTACAAAAACAAAATCAGGCCACAAAATAGAGCGAAACACCAAAGTCAACGACCTGGGAGTGATTTATGTTCGGAGATCTCACCTTCAAGGACGCATAACATTGTTTCAATCGCATCTGCTAGAAAAATGACAGGATGATAATGAGAACCTTCAAAAACTAGGGAGGCCAAGCCCATGTATGCACTCTTCAGGTCCACTTGTTCTATCTAGGCTGAATATTGGCTGCACTCGTAACAGCACACCTTTCAAGGCAGTGAAATTGCCGACCTAGAATATGTACAAGAACTTTCACGCGCGCATAACGGAGATAAAACACCTCAATTACTGGGAGCGCTTGAGGTTTCTAACCTGTAATACCTGGAACGGCAGGAGGGAAGAGATACATGTATTATATACACCCGGAAAATCCTAGAGGGACCAGTACCGAACTTGCACACAAAAATCATCATCAACGGAGAAGCAAAAGACTTGGCAGACCGAACACCGAACCCCCCAAATGAAAAAAAGCAGGGGTGTCACTAGCCACGTTTAAGAGACCATACAAAAAGTTGTCAGGGGCCGAGACTGTGCAACTGCTCCCCAGCACACATAAGGGGATTAACCAACAGACCCCTGGGGCAGTCCTTCAAGCTGTCACTGGACAAGCGACCTAAATCAGTATCCTGATCAGCCGGGCTGTGCTTCGTACGTTGGTTTGCGTGCAGGCCAGCACAACAGCCTGCTTGACTCAGGGCGATTCCAGCCCGGAGTTCTGGTCACAGACCGGGCCGCGGGGGGCGTTGACCCCCGGAGCTCTCTCCAGGTAAACTCCAGGTAAACCCCAAATGATGTAGTTGAAATTTTGGCGGTAAAGATTGAAAACCAAAACCTTGCCATTGTGGTAGTATAGAAGCCTCTAGGTGCAACTTCCCAGCAATTCCAGGAGCAGCTTGAGAAAATTGACCAGTGTCTGGAAACTCTCCCAACTCCTGCCCCAAACATCTTACTACTAGGACATTTCAACTTGAGACACCTAAAATGGAGTATAGCCTGGAGTTTACCTGGAGTTTACCTGGAGAGAGTTTCGGGGGTCAACGCCCCCGCGGCCCGGTCTGTGACCAGGCCTCCTGGTGGATCAGCGCCTGATCAACCAGGCTGTTGCTGCTGGCTGCACGCAAACCAACGTACGAGCCACAGCCCGGCTGATCAGGAACTGACTTTAGTTGCTTGTCCAGTGCCAGCTTGAAGACTGCCAGGGGTCTGTTGGTAATCCCCCTTATGTGTGCTGGGAGGCAGTTGAACAGTCTCGGGCGCGGGCCCCTGAACCACTAATTGTAAGGTCTCTTAACGTGCCTAGTTGACAACCCCTGCTTTTCATTGGGGGGATGTGCAATCGTCAGCCAAGTCTTTTGCTTTCGTATGAGTGCTTTTTTTCCGTGTGCAAGTTTGGTACTAGTCCCTCTAGGATTTTCCAAGGGTGTATATAATCAAGTATCTCTCCCTCCGCGTTCGTCCAGGAATACAGGTTTAGAAACCTCAATGCGCTCCAGTAATTGAGGTGTTTTTATCTCCGTTAAGCGCCCGCCGTGAAGTCTCTGTACTTTTCTAGGTCGGCAATTTCACCTGCCTTTGAAAGGTGCTGTTTAGAGTGCAGCAATATTCCAGCCTATATAGAACAAGTGACCTGAAGAGTGTCATCATTGGGCTTGGCTCCCTAGTTTTGAAGGTTCCTCATTATCCATCCCTGTCCCATTTTCTAGCAGATGCGATTGATGACAATGTTATGGTCCTTGAAGTGATATCCTCCGACAAAATCCTCCAAGGTCGTTGACGTTATGGTGTTTCGCTCTTTTGTGGCGCAGAAATTTGTTTTGTACTCTGATGAAGATATAATTTCCTCATGTTTACCATATCTGAGTAATTGAAATTTTCTCATCGTTGAGAACTTCATATTGTTTTTTCTGCAGCCACACTGAAAGATTTGGTTTGTGTCCGCCTGGAGCCTTTCAGTGGTCTGCAATGGAAGACAACTGTCATTCAAGATTCGGGTGTCACCTCAAAGGAAGACACGGTGCTGTAGGCGACATCCTTGTCCTATGTCGGATATGAGGATGAAGTAACAGATGGGAGCTAGTACTGTGCCTTGTGGACAGAGCTTTTCACCGTAGCTGCCGCGGACTTAACTCTGTTGACGACTACTCCTCTGTGTTCGTTAGAGAGGAAATTATAGATCCACGACCGACTTTTCCTGTTATCCTTTATCGCGCATTTTGTGCGCTATTGACGCATGGTCACCCTTGTCGAAGAGGCTTTTGCAAAGTCTGTTATATATTACACTGCAATTCTTTTTTGTCTTCTAGTGCATTTAGGACCTTGTCTAGTGATCCAGTAGTTGAGACAGCCAGGAGCGACCTGTTCTAAACCCATGTTGCCGCTGGTATGTGTAACTGATGGTTTTTCTAGATGGGTGGTTTACTTGCTTCTAGGACCCTTTCAAAGATTTTTATGAATATGGGATGTAGAGCTAGTTGGTCTGTAGTTCTTTGCTGTGCTTAACTGCCCCCTTTTTGAGTTGGGCTATGTCCTGTTGTTTTTAGTAACTGAGGGACGACCCCCGTGTCCTGCTTCCCCTCTCCATTAGGAGGAAAAGCTCGTGATAGGGCTTCTTGCAGTTCTTGATGAACACAGAGTTACCATGAGTCTGGCCCTGGCGAGCGTGCATGGCAATGTCATTTTATCGCCTGGTCGAAGTCCATTTGGCGTCAGGATAAAACGATCGGATAGCTTGTGTTAGTCAAATTTTTGTGGCACTCTCATAAAAATTCATTTTGGTCTTCGACTCTCAGTCCTGGTTAGCGCTTGCTAAAAACTGATTCAATATTGGTACTTGAGTAGCTCCGGTCATTTTCCTTGCTGTCATCTGTTTAGGACCCATCTTGTTAGTAGGGGCCCAATACTGGACGTTGTTCTCCGAATTGATTTGGCATAGGAGAAGAGAATACTTTGGGTTTCTTTCGATTTCATTTATGGCGTTTAGTTCCTTCCCGCGATTCCTGACTCCTAAAGGATTCTTTTAGCTTAAGTTCCAGATTGCTTGCAATTTCCTTCTCTGACCAGTTTCTCCCTGAGCATTTTCAGATATATTGACCTCTTTTTAGCCGCTCTTTAGTCTTTTCCGTCGCCTGTAAAGGGAGCGCCTGTTCTCTTTCAATTTTACCATCTACTCCACTCCTTTTTTCTTAGAGGAATAGCCTTGTGCATACATCGAGTGTCCACCTAGTTAACTTCAGGCAAAATTTGGGTCGTTTTGCTTAGTAATCTTCCCGCTTTATGGGTTTTAGGACTGGTTTACTGCCCACTTTAGTTTTTGTATGAAGTTAAAATTGGGAATCCCCCCTCGTGACAGTCTCATTTTGTGGGTCGGGGGGCCCATCATACAGTCTGAACTAAATAAGTTGTAACGAAAAATTGTTTTGATATGTGACATTCTTATCGACATCGAGGAAGGAAGGTCTATGATCTCCATCTTGTAGGCTCTAATTTCGGTTTTAAATTAAATTTTGTGCAAAAATTTAAAAGCTCGTTGATTTGTTTTTTTCACAACGCCTCCGGGTTTTATTACGCAACCATATTATTTGCTATATTCCTCCTTTTTAGGTCCCTTTAATTTTAAAAACCCCCCGGGAGCAAGATGGGGGTGCAGGCTGGAAGTTTTTCCCCCAGACAGTGGTCAATTTTTAACAGCTTTTCCGGGGAATTGCTGGGATGTTGCTCCGGGGGCTTGAGACTACCACAATGACAGGTTTTGGTTCTCGACCTTTCTCAAAACTTCCACACTCATTTGGGCATTAAGCATTCTGTCAAACAAGTGACTCTGCAATGTACAGGCCAACCCCCCCCTTTTTTCCGTTCACTTTTGTCACACGATGGGTTGTAACCGGGGATCCTACTTCGTTGTCCAAGTGACCCTTTTAATGGGGGTCCAGTGAAAGCCGCGAACATTGCCTTTGCCTCTGCAAGCCCACGGATAAAGGATTTTGTTGTTTGAGGGGGCTTTAACCCTGTATATTAAAAGAAAATTTTATGGGATGGTGGTATTTTTGGGTACGGGGGGGGGGATTTTTTTTTTTCCGGCATTAGTATCTGATCTGTTGGTTTGGGTTGGGGGCCCATCGACTGTGGTTCCACTCCGGGAATATGATTGGTGTACGTTTTTCTGCCATTTCCTGCCAGTTTTTTTTCCTTCCGGGCCTAAAAAACCTCTCCCTCTGATGGCGGGGCTACCCAGGTTTTCCCATGGCCGGGAAGTTTTGTATCTTTTTTGCCCCCTTAGAGGGATGCCTGCAATTTAAGTTAAAGCAAGTTTTCCTGTACTGAAGAGGTACATTTTTCGGTGAAAAACTTACGGGAAAAGGGAGTTTTTTTTTCCCCTGTTTTCATAGGGCATGGGCTTTTCGGGGTGGTCATATTGCAGTCCCTCTTTTTTTCCAGTTTTCCCCCATGCCAGCAATACCAATGCATAGTATGTGCAAAGGCTTTTTTCCCCGTTTGCCTTGGTTTCTGTGACTGTATTCCCTTTTGGGTCAGTTTCCCTGTCTTACTTCTATCCCCCTACACCAACAATGGAGCTCCCACCTTTGTTTTTGGGTAATTTATCCTCACTTTGCTTTTGGGACCCCTTTTGTTTGCTTTTTTCCGGGGTATTCTATTTGCAATAGGGTTTTACATCTTGACTACACTTTTTTTCCCTACAGGGCTCCTGTCCCCTAGAGATCATTATATGTTTTTTCCCCCGGTAAATTCCCGACTCCCGGGACAATATCTCCCTTCACCATTCTGTCTCCCAGGACAGTATCTCCACTTCACCATTTCTGTCTCCCGGCAGCACCTCCAGCTTCACCATACTGTCCCCCGGGACATATCCAGCTTCACCATTTCTGTTCCCAGGCAGCACCTCCACTTCACCATTTCTGTCCCCCAGGACAGTACTCCACTTCACCATTTCTGCTCCCAGGACACACCTCCAGCTTCACCATTAGTCTCCCAGGACAGCACCCCAGTTTCACCATTATGTCTCCCAGGACAGCACCCCCACTTCACCATTCTGTCTCCCGGGGACAGACTATCAGCCCCACATTTACTGACACCAGACATCACCTCCACCCTTACAGTTTATGACTACATGGCCATATCAAGGGCAACCTTCACCCAGCATTTTTGTTCCCATCTTTTTTAGAAAGTTCCCGGGTTTTCTATGAAACAGCTTTGAGTTGTCCTTTTTTTAATACCCTTGGTTTTTAGTCCCAGATTTTCCTCATTTGACATACCCAAAACACTTCTCGTTTTAATACTGTTTTGTACTATTCGGGGATATCTGCACAAGGGGCGTGCACCAATTTCCACAAAAATAAAATTTAATCCATGTGGAACCCGTTTTTTTTGACTGACCACAGACTACACAGGGCTTAAATTGATTTAATGGTTAAATTTACTGAAAATTTCTACTACAACCTCTTGAAAATTCTATTAAAAAACCTTAAATAAGCTCACTATTTGAAATTTCTGTTTCTAACTCTTTTTTAATTGGACGCTTACCGCACGTTCCTGATTTTTAATTTTTGGTTATAGGGCCCTACAACCCCATCCTTTTTTACAGCTGCTTTTTTCCCGAAACTTTTTGAAACCAGTCCCGGTTTCGGACCGTCAAGGGTTCGGACCACCCAAGGGTTCGGGCCAGACGATCTCCCTTGATCATGGGTCACTTTTTTAAAAACTACGGGTGGGTGATTTAAAACTAACACATAAGTTTCTACTGGAAATATCTCCCCCAGTAAATGTATTTGACTGATACAAAAGTAAAACTTGCGTGTTGAAGACCGGTGATACTGGCAGCTCCCCAAATGACGAACGGTCACCCCCTTGTTTATCAACGCTGTATCGGCTTTCCTCTTTTTTTTTTTTTTTTTTTTTTTTCTTTTTTCCTCCCCACCACAATAAATGAATTTTATCACTATAGTTGACTGGTGCAAATTTGGGGGAAGGGACCTTTTCTGTTAATAATGCTTCTCGTTGGAAATTTTGCACGCTGGTAACTACAGGTTATATGAAATTCACAGTAACGTCTCGTTTTTCAAGAAAAAGAAACAATGAAAGTCAATCCACTCCACTAAGTACCATTATAAAAAACTGGTTAGTTGCACTACAACACGTATTCTGCTAATCACTGGGACACAGTTTTAAAGCAGTACCGGGAAGCCAGGGAAAATTATAAAACACGACCTTGGAAGTTTTGGCGACTTTTGCACCGCCTCTATAAAGGCTTATCACTTCATTTCAAAATTTCCCTGTTTTCAAATGCACTTTAGCCTTATCATCAATATATGGGGGCCCCTGTAGTATACACTATACACAGTATACCAATGTTATCAGGGGGACTTTCTTTTCCCCTGACATGAAAATTCAATTATTATTTTTTTTTTCCACACGGGACACCTATGATTTCCCCCCTGGCAAACAACGTTTTTTGCAAGATCACCATGGAAGGGAGCTCAGATGAAAATTCACACAGCACAAATATTAAATCTCTGACCAAATTAACCTTAAACCACAAATAGTAGAGCCTACAAACTAGAAAATACGCTGGACCTCACCTTCACTAACAATGAGATCTAACGTAAATAACTTTTCAAAGAAAATACACCAATCACAACAAAATAAATACACACTGATGCATGGGCTCAGGACAAACAAAATGTGAGAGTCATGAAGGGCCCTTCATGAAATTTAATTTCAAAACAAAAACAACAAAGGGGGCAAGTAAACAGCCTAAATGAAACAAGCTGCGAAGATATCCTAAACAAAAAACTGACCCAACATCTGCCCTTTAATAAAAATTTGATTTTTTGAGATCTGCTCAAGACCTTCCATTAAAAAAAAAAAGATGTAAAATAAAGGGGGAGAGAGACTTTCCCCCATACAGGCAAAGGGAAAATCACAGACTGCGATGGGGCCCAATATATTTTAAATCGAAGGAAGGCACTTTTCAATGAAATTGCTAATATCAAACTTACGCTGAAGGGAAACTTAAAAGGAGACAAGAATCACAGGGAAAAATAAAACCCCTAAGGAAATTTAAAAAACAAAACAAAACAAAAAACTTCTTCTCTTATGCCAAATTAAGAAAAACAACATCCAGTTTGGGCCCCGCTTAGGCGGGGTGAGACAACACAGATGATAGCCAAAAAATGAGTGAGAACTGAAGTTCCAATAGACTCATGTTCATGACCGCGGGCCAGAAAGGTCGACACCTAAGGAAACGACAAACCCCAAAATTTGGTCATCCCAAAAACTCGGATATTATTCAAGCTCCACAAGACTTTGAAGAAGCAATTAATGCATGCCCCCTCACTCTGGGGCCCAGGCCCAGACTCGTGGGTCCCTCCCACATACACTAAAAACAACAGACATAAACCCCACTCCGGTGGCCCAGTGAGCAGTAAAAAACAATTGCAAAAAACAAAAGACCTATACCTAACAACCCTATAATAAAAATTTTTTAGAGGGTTTTAAGAAAAACAAGTCAACCACCTAGATAAGTAAAAAAGTAATAAGTAATAACAATTTATTCAGGTATACACAATTACAGGGACATAGAAATTTTCAAACATAGCACATATGTGAGAGAAACCTGGGGTAACCCAAAAAAGTCAACAGGTGGTTTTTTTTCAAATTTAATTCAATTCAAAGTTTTTTTCTCATAAAAGATTACAATGTTGAAATTTTCGAATTTGGTTTTGGGGTGGCTTCATGTTTTTAAATAAGATTTTAGAGGTACCACTAGAAAAAAAGCCTACATGGGAGGGATTTCGGGCCACTTAGTTTAATTTATTATTTTTTAAATTTCAAAAATTTTGAGGTAAATTGGGTTTTTTGGCTAAGGACTAAATACAGTTTTAAGTTTTTGCAATGTGAAACTTTGTTTTGGGACAGCTAGTTTCAGTATTGGGGGTATCAAGTCATTATTTTAAATTGAGATTAATATTTCGTTTATGGTCAAATGAGTGAGGAGTGAAATGTGAACCCCAGGGGTATTCGTGTATTAGTTTTACGGGGTGTAAACAGGAGATAAATTTTTCTAAGGAGTTTTGAAAGGTGATGAATGGTCTGCAGTTCTAGAGTTCTCAGGAGGGATTCCGATTTTTGGGCCTTTTGGGCATACATTGAATTTTTGTAAAGGTTTATCGGAAAACGGGAATCGAGAGAGTTTGTGTCTGGTGTTTTTATTTTTTAGATCACTTTTAAAATTGTGGCCCCCCCCACACTTATGGGTTCAGGCAGATTTAAAAAACACTTCTAGGGTTGTTCACTACCCTACACCTTACAACCCTTGTGTGTGCGTGTGTGTGGAGTTTGGTATGGTGTGTGTGTGGGGTGGGGTTTTGTGTGTGTGTTTTGGGGGTGTGTGTGGTGTGTGTTTGTGTGTGTTTGTGTGTGCGGTGTATGTTTTGAGTGATATGAGTGTGTGGTGTGTGTGTATGAGTGTGGTTTCGTGTATGAGTGTGTGTGGGTGTGTATGAGTGTTTGCAGTGTTTGTATGTTTGTGTATTTTATTGTGTACTCACCTTTTGAAATCACCTATTTGTGGTTGCAGGGGTCGAGTCCAGCTCCGCCCCGCCCTTCACCGGTTGCTACTAGACCCCCTCTCCCCCCCCTCCATGACTTTACAAACCTCGTCTTTAAAATGTGATGGTTTCCTGCCTCCACTACGTCATTTCTAGGCATTCCACGCCTTACAACTCTATGACTGAAGAAATACCCTACTATCTCTCTACCATTTTGTCTTCAAATTCCAATTGTGGGCCCCTTGTTTCTGTGTCCCCCCCTGGAACATCCTGCCTTGTCCACCTTGTCTATTCCACCAGTATTTTATATATCTTATCATGTCCCCCTACCCTCCTGTCCTCCATGCGTTTAGGGGGCCCATTTCCCCTTTAAACTTTTTCATAGGACATTCCCCTTACTTGAACTAACCTTGTTGCAAACCTTTTACTTTCTCTAGTTTCTTGACGTGCTTTATCAATCGGGTTCCAAAAATGCTGCATACTCCAGTATGGGCCCGACATACACGGTGTACAGTGTCTTGAATGATTCCTTATAAGGGGTCGAATGCTGTTCTCAGGTTTGCCAGGCGCCCATATGCGCAGCAGTTATCTGTTGATGTGTGCTTCCGGAGACATGCCGGTGTTATAATCACCCCAAGATCTTTTTCCCTTAGTGAGGTTTGCAGCTTTGGGGCCCCCACCAAACCTGTCGTGGGCTTCTGGCCCCCTTCCCCCATCTTTATACTTGCTTTGGGGGGAAATTTAAAATTTGAGAACCCCTTTGCTGGACCAGGGGGTCCAGTCGTCCAGGGCCTTTTTTAAGTCCTGCCTGGTCCCATCAATTTAATTCTCCTCATTAACTTCACACATCTGCAAACAGGGGCCTTCGATCTAACCTTTCCATCATTCGTTTTACAAACCAAAAAAAGCACTGGTCCTAGGACCGACCCCTGTGGGACCCCGCTGTCACAGGTGCCCCCTTGGGTAATCATTTGTACCAGACTCGTTTTTGCCTCCCCGTCACGTATTCTCTGCCTTGTGTGTGTGTGTGGTGTGTGGTGTGTGGTGGTGTGGTGTGTGTGGTGTTTTGGTGGTGTTTGTGTGTGTGTATGAATTTGTATAGTGTGGGGGTTGTGTGTTTGGGGGTGTGTGTGTGT
>NC_069467.1:25618612-25641202 GCF_026875155.1 Cherax quadricarinatus
GTTGATTTTTCTTTGTATCTATATGTTGACTGGTTCATTTTACTCTATACTAGTTGGCTGGTTCTTTGTACTCTATACTAGTGATTGATTCATTGTACTCTATTCTAGTTGACTGGTTCAATGTGCATAGACCTTGTTTGATTGTACTCTATACTAGTTGGCTGGTTCATTGTACTTTGTACTAGTTGACCTTGTTTCTTTGTACTCTATACAAGTTGACTGGTTCGTTGTACTCTTTGCTGGTTGACTGGTTCATTGTACTCAATGCTAGTTGACCGGTTCATTGTTCTCTGTATTACTTGACTGGTTCATTGTACTCTATACTATGTAAAGTTAAAGGACACAAGTGCAACTAATGTGACATTTTACTGTGGCAACGTTTCGCTCTCCAGGAGCTTTGTCAAGCCGTTACCGGCCTGACAAAGCTCCTGGAGAGCGAAACGGGGCCAAAGAGGAAAGATGTATCTACATAGCAGAGCCAGAGGGAACGGCACACACCAGTGGTAGGAAAAAGAACAGTTTCGAAGTATTCCATATAAAAGCTAGCACGAACAGAGGATAGAGGAGAGCCCATAGCGACACCGAAGGTTTGAAAATAAAATTTGTCTTGAGAGAAAAAGGATGTAGAGTCCACACAAAGGCGAATAAGATCAAGAAAGACATCACTTGGTATAAGGAGATGAAGTAGCCCTTCGCTGGCTTTCTCTCTGAAAAAATTAAGAGCATCACCAAAAGGGATATTGGTGAAGAGGGACTCAACGTCAAGACTAAGCATCTTACATGTCGGGAGAGGGCGCACACTTTCGATGAAGTTTTGAAAGTGACGAAGGTGAGCAATAGAAAAAGTACCAAGTAAAGTAGTGACTGTTATGGGCAGCCAAGAAGCAAGAGAATAGGAGACAGACCCTCTAGAGGATATGATGGGACATACAGAGATATCAGGTTATGAGTTTTAGGATGACCATAGAAATAAGACAGAAAAAGGACAAATAATACGGAAACGTTGAACAATGTTCTTGATGTTATCAAGAGGGTGGGACACGAAAGGAGTGTAAGTACTTTAAGAGAGCAAAACTTCTGATTTGCAGAGGTAATCCTCGCGATCAAGGATAACCACCGAATTACCTTTGTCAGAAGAGAGGATGACAATATTGGTATTAGATTTAAAAGAAGAAAGGGCAAGTTGATAGCGCCAAGGAAGGTGGTAATTTTTAGACAACAGGTTATCAAGAGCAGAAAGGAGAGTGCCACGAAAAGTGGACAGGTCAGATTACAAGAGACTGACAAGAGGAATCAAAAGAGCTAATCATGTCAATACCAGCGCGAGACTGACAAGAGGAATCAAAAGAGCTAATCATGTCAATACCAGCGCGAGAGGTTTGTGAAATGGCAAAGGAAAAACCAAAACCCTGAAATTCAAGCTCATGTTGGGAGAGTGTGACAGAAAATAGATTAGTAACACAGTCAGTAAGGGAGAACGTAAACCAACAACTATCTGTTTTGTAGTTTGTAGTTTGGTAGAATGATTTTGGGAATTAAAGCAAGCAGTGTTAAAAGCAATGGTAGTGAGAAGATTACAGAGATCTTTTGGAAGAAAAGAAAAGAGAGCACATGGACATTGACGGAGAGTAAAGAAGGCATCACCAACTTGAAATTTCTTAGAAAGAATGAGCTGTTGAAGCAAGAGGCGGCATGATCAGCAAAGGGAGTGCCCGAGGAGTTAAATTTGAGGAACTGGGAAAAGGAAGAGGGCAAAATTTGTTTAGCAAGGCAGTCATGCAGAAAGCGAAGCTGACTCTTACGACGTCTGGAAGCAATAAGAGCATTCTCATAAGGACGAAAGAGGGATTTAAAAGAAGGAAGAACATTTAAAAAGTTGGAAAGAATAAGACGCTTACCTGCGAGGCCCCTAAGAAGCAAAAAGGCACAATACCGTGACTGGAACAATACACAAATAACCCGCACACAGGAGGAGCTTACGATGACGTTTCGGTCTGACTAACGAGAAGAGTGAGGAAGCCAGTATAAATAGGCGATACAACCATATTGGCTTATAATAGCGTAATGTTGTTTGTATTTGGTGAACATAATACTGCTAAATTAATTTTTGTTAATTCTCTGTTGCAGTACACAGATAATGTAGTTTACATCTAAAAAAAACACTGTTAGGCTCAAAAGAAAGCCACGAATGTGCTAAGCACTTCGGGCAATTTGTATGCAATTCTCGGTTGACAGCATATTCACCTCCTACAATTAGTGTCTGTGGTTCGATCGCCGGCACGTGTAAAAACGATGAGCGTGTTTACTTACTCCTGCTGCCTCTGCTCACCTAGTAGTAAATAGGTAGTACCTGGGTGTACTAGTCGACTTTTGTGGGTCGCATCCTGGGAGATATGGTTACAGGACCCCAATGGAAATAATATAGAGACAGTCCCCAATAACGTATTGACTTCATTGAGTTATACTGGGTGGCTAACCCTCCGGGGTAAAAAATTAAACAAAATCTTAATCTTATTTTTCTTCATAAAACAAAACTGCATTCGTCTTGTGTGGCCCGGTGGCCTGGTGGCTAAAGCTCCCGCTTCACACACGGAGGGCCTGGGTTCGATTCCCGGCGGGTGGAAACATTTCGACACGTTTCCTTACACCTGTTGTCCTGTTCACCTAGCAGCAAATTGGTACCTGGGTGTTAGTCGACTGGTGTGGGTCGCATCCTGGGGGACAAGATTAAGGACCCCAATGGAAATAAGTTAGACAGTCCTTGATGACGCACTGACTTTCTTGGGTTATCCTTGGTGGCTAACCCTCCGGGGTTAAAAATCCGAACGAAATCTTATCTCTTATCTTAATTTTGTTAGAAGAGTTATTCCTTCATAACTATGTGAATTTATGAAAGAAAATTGTAAGACCATTTTTTGTTGTGCTTATTAGGGGGAACTCTGCTCAAACGTTAATTGTTTTCTTACCGAACGGAGGCTTAAGTAAATAAGTTTATTCAGGTATACACAAATACAGTTACATAGATTATCATACATAGCAGCATATGTGTAGAGAACCTAGGATAGCCCGAAAATGTCCGACAAAGTGACTTATTTGCATTGAGTTATTTACAGGCCTGTCATCACAATTTTTCGAGCGAGCCAATAGTATCATGAGGCGACTCTGATATGCTCTAATCTTGTTAAAAGTAACGATCTTTGCTGCATGAAAATCTCTCATCTACAGTGTTTCGAACTGCAGTTCGCGAAGTTTAGCAATAATTTAGTCTACAAGAGACAAAGTAGTAAAAAATGACTTGGAATAATCAGTCTGGAGTTAAAGGAATGCTACAAGAAACTGAGATATAAAAAACATAGATATAAGATTAGCTAAACCAGATGAACCTCACATCCAGCCTGCAGACACTGCCAGCAAGCGTAATGTCTTCTTCTCTACTATTATAGGATCAAAACTAGCAAGCAAAATCCCAATCTCAAATACTCAAACAAAAGACAACCTTACTGGAAATTACCCAAATACTCTGTATCAAGTTCGAACTAATCCCGCTGAAATCTTCCTCATCATAAAGTCACTAAAAAACAAAACAAGAAACCTAAATAATCTTCCACCACTCATGTACAAAAAAACTGCACATATTAGAAGAGTATTCCTTCATAACTATGTGAATTTCTGAAAGAAAATTGTTTGACCATTTTTTGTTGTGCTTATTAGGGGCAACTCTGCTCAAACGCCATTTGTTTTCTTACCGAACGGAGGCTTAAGTAAATAAGTTTATTCAGGTACATACAAATACAGTTACATAGATTATCGTACATAGCAACTGCAATTCTGTTTAACAGATCAGTGGAACGTTCAACTTTCCAATCCATACTCAAGACAGCAAGGGTTACCCTCTTCCTCAAAGGAGGCGATCCGTCTGAAGTGAATAAGTATAGGGTTATATGCTTAGTGACTATGCTTAGTGACACTTTTAACGACAAGCTACTAAAAAGATCTACGTGGATGACGACCAACAAATTCACTCTCAATGTAGACAAAACCTACTACATGCTGTTTGGAAACAGTTTTAAATATCCATATCTATCAATGGTTTCCCCCATTACAAGACACATTGAGGGCAAACCTTTAGGTCTTCACTTTCACTATAACCTGAAATTTCTTACCCATATCCAACATATTGCCAAGAAGGTGTCCAAAACAGCAGGCATCCTCTCCAAGATACGGTACTATGTACCCCAAACGGCACTACTTACACTATAGCAGTTTCTAATATAGCCATACCTCACCTATGGTTTTGTGCTTTCAATTGTCCTCATCGCCTCCGAGCCGTGTGGACGAGCTGCGCAGACGCTCCTGTTTGAGTTTGTTTTTGCGCAGTTTACCTGATTGAGCTGCCCCTAGCGTTGGTTGGTGGAAACTTTATTTTCTCCAACATGGCGCTGAATAGCAGTAGAAGAATCAACACTGTCTGCATTGAGATGATCCGTGGTGCTGTCACGGGATCCAACATGGATTTATTATTACCAGCTATCATTCGCGATACCTATGGTATAGCAAATGAGGAGATAAGTGGTGTCGCACTCAATGGAACGACAAGAATCTTCGTTAAAATGACGTCTGCACGAGTCTACGAGGCGGTGGTCGACAAGTATCAGGAGACCATCATACCGGTTAATACAGCTGTGTCGGTGAGACTCCATGATGTATCTCGACATTACACTTGGGTGAAAATCAGGAATGTGCCTTTTGAGGCGACTGATTTTGATATTACCAGTGAACTGCATACTTATGGGACGGTTCACGTAGCCACAGCAGGGAGATGAGCAACTGGACCGTATGCAGGTGCGCTGGAAGGTACATATACTGTTAAAATGACTCTTCGACACCCTATTCCTTCATATGTTGTGTTGAAGGAATTACGGACTCAAGTCTATGTAACGTATGCGGGGCAACAACGTACGTGTCGGCTATGTGGGTCATATGACCACATCGCGGCGCAGTGTGGGAAACGAAGTGGGTACCCGGCACAACAGCAACGGCAACAGCAGCCAGTGGGCGAGGTAGGCGATGAGCGAGAACAGTCTCTTGCTACACCGCCCCAACAACGGTTGCCATGGAGTGAGGAGGTGGACAAAGAAAAGGAGCTCGAATCGCCAGTTGTAACGCTACAAGGAGAATCTCAGTCATTGGACATACATAAGGTTTTTGAGGAGAGACTACACCCATAGAGACTATGGGTGAAGAAGTGGCGGCGTCTTAGGTAAAGGCGTTGGATGACTTGTTAGAGGAATCGGTCCTAGATCAGGTGGAAGACCCAGGCTTAGTTCTGAGGACGGCTGTGAATGATGGTATGGCAGGAGATGACGGTTTGTCGACGAGAGAGTCTAAAGGACTGAAGGTGCATGCAGTAGAGGTGGAGGTGCATCAGGACGGTGCTTCAGATGTCAAAATGCAGGTGGAGGGCGGGACACGAAAGAGGACTGCAGCATCATCGGATTCTGATGATGTGCTCACTCCTGCCCAACGCCCTGGGAAAAAGTCTTGGGTGGAGATAGAGCAGAGAGGGAATGGTGAACCCAAGGATCAAGGGATTGCAAAGGTGATTCCCAATAAAGGGGGGGAGGGACAGAGGTGTTGCAAAAACGAACTGGGGTAAAGTCAATGCCGGGGACAAAAGGAAAGCCCATTTGTTGAATTCAAGTGTTTTACTATAAATATTAACGGGTTGAGAGCTGAGAGGAAGCTTAAGTGGTTTAATGAGTATTTGTTGCGACTTGGTGTGGATGTGGTATTCTTACAGGAACATAATTTTAGGCCTGGTTATGAGTTGGATATGAGTGGTTATAATGTGTACATGGAACATGCGACACGTTTGAAAGGTGGGGCTGCCATTTTGGTAAAGGAAACTAGTCCGTTTATAGTAAGGCGTAGTGAAGGGGGGGAGGGGAGGGTAATTAGAGTGGATGGAACCTGGGGTAGGGTTCCCATTAGTTTAGTATGTGTATATGGCCCGGCTGAGGGTGACGTTGAGTATTAAAACTAAATTTGTTCAGGACGTACTGGTCAATTTTTTACGTGGTTTACCGAATGTTGCAATAATAGGCGGAGATTGGAATTGCGTGGTACGTCGTAAAGATGTGGAGCTAGAGGTGCGGGGTGTTGTTTGGGTATTATTGGGGGATATATTGACCGGGGTGGGGTTAAAGGATGTGTGTGGGGGGGGGAGGGATGGTAGAGCATACCTTCATTAAAAAGAGGTTATGCGGCGAGGTTGGACCGAATGTACGTGCCTTGTGCGGTTACTGTGCGGAGGGTGAATGTGATAGATGTGGTTTTTTCGGATCATAGAGGAGTTGTAATAGATGTGGATATTGAGGGTGTGCCTCGGAGGGGTCCATCATTTTGGAAATTGAATGTAAAGTTATTAAAGGAAGAGGATAGTCTTTTGTCTTTTGGACATATGTGGGATCGTTTAGTGGTAGAAGCACCAGGGGATGTTGCCATGGTTAATTGGTGGGAAACGATAGCTAAAAAACGTATTAAGGAATATTATATTAATCGAGGGACGAGATATAATCAGTTACAATACGGTTTTCAAAAATATTTAGAGGGGCAGTTGCGCGAATGTTATGTACAAATTAATGCTAATTATCCTGTTACTGAAATTGAAAGTTTGAAGGAAAATATCCGGAATTTACAAAATGAGAGGTTTGATGGGGAAAGGCTTAAGGGCGGGATTGAGGAGGTTTTGTGGGGAGATCGGCCGTCGGCGTGTGTGTTGCGGAGTCAACACAGACGTCGCAAGGCAATGGAGTTAATGGGGTTGAATGTTCAGGTAGGTATGCAAGGGTATAAAGTGGACCAGGTGTTGACGACGACTGAGGGTATGAGTGGGTATATTGATGCTTGGGTTAAGTTGAAAACGCAAAGTGTGGGAATAAGCGAAATAGCATTACAGTCAATTGGAAGGTTTGTGCAGTGTGAGTTGACAGAGCATGATCGATTCGTTTTGGAAGGGCCGATAACGGAGTGTGAGATATGGGAAGCTTTATCCGGGGCGCAATTAGGTAAGGCACCAGGAATTGATGGGTTGCCCAGTGACTTTTATCTTCAAAATTGGAGCGTTTTAAAAGGGTTTTTGGTAAGATTATTCAATATCCTTAAGCGGGATCGGGTTTTAGGGGCACAGCAGCGGATGGCTGTGGTCGTTTTAGTGCCTAAAGGTGAGCCATTAACAGTCAAAGACTATCGTGCTATTTCGTTATTGTGTGGTGATTATAAGATTTTTGCAAGAATTTTAGCTAACAGAATAAAAAAGGTCCTGGGTAAAGTGATTGATAAGGGACAATATGGGGTGCCGGGAAGATCTATGTATGACGGGCATGGGTTGATTAGAAGTTTTATTGAAGAAAGAGTAAAATTGGGAGGGGGGGGGGGGGTGTTGGCTATAGATTGGGAGGCGGCATATGATAGTGCAGAAAGGGAAGCGTTATGGAAGATTATGAGATGGCAGGGGTTTGGAGAGGAAATTGTATCATGGGCCAAATTAATGCACCAAGATGCATCCTTGCGGGTGCAGGTAAATGGAAGGTTAGGAGAACAAATTCAGATGAGAAGGGGTCTACGTCAAGGTTGTCCCCTTTCACAAATATTTTTTGCGTGTTTACAGGATCCCTTTTATAGAGGAATTAGGGCCTTTGTGGCATGCAAAGAGTACGTAACCTTTATTCGGCGCATGTACACACCCTCATTTACAGGCTATCTCCCCCAACCAGCGAACCAGGTTGCTAAGAGTTGATGATGGGGCCCCGTCGTTCAACTAGTGACCAGGTTCTAGCCAATAAGAAGATGGTTTTGGCAATCGCAGAGGTTATGTGGGTACCGCTCTCCTGTCTGACCTTGTCATTCCCATTCTAGTGCTGGTTGAAGCACGGTCTGCTGTCTTGTGGCTTCTATTTCTGCCTTGCTTACCGTGGAGTGCACTATACTTATCACTGTACATAGTGTACATATTGCTGTTCTAAATTGGTGAAGGATAATATAAGCCTAAACTTTTTCTGCTGTGTTTATTTTGCTCCCATTACATCCGGGATAACAGGCCATTTGGAATCCTGGGTTGTAATATGGGTAGCCTGTCCGAGAGCTGGAGCTGGGCTTAGAGAAACGGTGAAGCTCGTAGCAGGAACATTGTGCAGCTTGCTGTCTGGCATTGCTTTACAAATTTTGCGTGTCAGTTGCTTTGTTATGGTCAGCCTTGCAATTGTGTGATGTTCAACAGCTCGCTACTAGCTTGTTCGGTGTGCTCGCTTCGCTACGGTCAATCTTCTAGAACAGTGTAGCTGTTTGGCATTGCTTTACAAATTTTGCGTGTCAGTTGCTACTAGCCTGTTCGGTGTGGAGAATTTTGCAGTCGGCTTTGCTTGTATGCGTATTTTGCAATCGTTCTGTCCCATAGCTAAGCGTGTTCTGCAAATTAACGTGTTACGTTGGGGGTATTCTGCAATCGTGCTGTGCTTTAGCGAATAACTTATGCCACCTAGACGAGTCAGACTTTCTGGTGTCGGATATACTTTGCATAACCTCCCAAAAGTGTCCCTACAGCGTTGTTGGCAAATTGCTCTTTCCATTGGCATTAAATACAACGCACTCTCGCAGTGCGCAACTGCGTTCACTGATTGTGAACAAACTTATGAAGAAAGGATGGCACATTCAGACCTCCCCTACGGGAGCTAGGGCAAAAATCCTATGTTCTCGCAGGAGGAAGATGTACACCTACGGAGCAAAATGGTCAGTATAGTGCAGCTGGGTTGTCTCAAGGTGAATCAGCGTCGTTGGCACTTGAAGCTGGCAAAAATCAATCTTGAGCAAACTAGGGAACAGAGAGCATTCGCAAGGGAAGAATTTGATAGGGAAAGAGAAAGGGGAGGCAGTTTTTCGCATTCTGTAAATGATTTTAGTTTACAAAAAGCAGTACAGCTTGTTCCCCGCTTCAATGAGGCCGAACCAGAGCAATTTTTCGAAAGCTTCGAAAATCGGGCTCGAGCCTCGAGGTGGCCGGAAAAAGCTTGGGCATCGTTGGTTCTACAGCATTACTGGGTAAGGCACAGGAATTTACGTCAGCATTAATGACGCTGAATTTTCTGATTATCAAGTAGTGAAGACCACAGTGTTGGGAGCTTTATACATGTATCCAGCCAAATACAAAGAGATTTTTAAAATTAAGCAGGCGGCAGCTTGGTCAATCCCTAGTGGACTTTGTGAGACAGCAAACCAAAGCTTTTACCAGTGGTATAAAGCAAGTGGTGTCTCTACCTTGAGGAGCTGGTGCAGCTTATTCTGATTTGATAACCTGCTGGAGTCTGTGGGCCCAGGGGTTTTCGAGTCTTTCTGCAGGATCGTGACTTAACCACGGGCATTGGAGGGCAGCCAGGTTGGCTGATACCTTCGAAACTAACCGCTCCTTGCCCGAGCGGTCCCGTCTCTCTTTTCAACAGCTGGCATGAGCAGAGATCGTAAACCTGGAGAATGAATTTGCCAGCCGGAGGGAAAAAACGTCTATGTCAGTAAAACTAAGTCCCCTGGTGAGCCACGCTTCTCAACATATGGTCACCTGCGGAGAGGAAAACTACTCAGGGGTGCATTCGACAACAGTATCCAGAGGGGACACAGCCGAACGACACCATTTGCAACGTCAGCAGGGAATAAAGGGCAAGCCTGTCGTCTGCTTCCTCTGCAACAAAGTAGGTCATATCCGTCCCAACTGCCCCATAAACCCCAAAACCCATTGGGAAAATCTCTAATATCCCTAGTAACATGTCCCTAGAGAAGTAGAAAAAGGTATGGCCCCTTATTATTGCAAGAGTCTTATTTCCCTTCAGGAAAACTCAGAAACAACTAGAGTAAAGACCTTTAGAGATACTGGAGCATATTGCTCACTTATAAGAGAAGGAATATTTCCCCTTTCAGAGAACACTTCTTGAATTCCTCTGTTTTATTGGAAGCATTTTGGAGGGACTATATATTCTGTTCCTTTGATAAAATTTATGTACAGTGCAAATATTACACTGGGTACTTGACTGTAGGTGTCTCAAAGGATTCCCCATGAAAAAATGCCATGTTATTACTGGGTAATACATTACTACTGTTAGTTCGTGTCCTGAACCTATAATGATTAATTCTTCTCCGGTGTTGGCCATAACTCGGGCAACATTCCAATGGTTGTCTGGAGGGAATGTAGACCTATCCTTGACGATTCCGATTCGGAATAGCCACGTTTTTTTATGAGGCACACCCGGGCCGAGCCTCGTAAAAACAAGTGAACAGACCCCCATCAAGCCCTTTCCCATTCTCGGTTGCAGGATTGCCAGATGTCTCTGTTTCCATGCCCCAGGGACTGTCCTTCCGGGAGGGGAAAAACGAAAGGACCCTTCTTTTAAAAATTTGCTTTTGAGGCAGCCAAAGGGTAAATCCTCTTTGGGTCATCCAGTCAAGTTTGAGGTTAAAAACGATTATTTGATCTGCACTGAGACTGGTAAGGAGATAGGAGGGCCGGCTATTGTATGAAGGTTAGTGGTTCCAACCAAGTTTAGACCTCAAATATTAAATATAGCTCATAATACTTCATTAAAGGGGGTCACTTAGGAATTACAAAACCTTGTATAGAATCACAAAAGAATTTTATTGGGGCCAAATTAAAGAAAGATGTGAAGAATCATATTAGGTGTAGCCCAAGAATGTCAGCAAGTAGGGAAACCTGGACATTCCATTAAACCTGTACCTCTCCAACCTATACCTGCTGATGGAGAACCTTCTGCAGATTTAATTAGATTGTGTAGGTCCACTACCTAGGTCAAAGTCTGGAAATCAATATTTATTTACGATTATGGATAAAGTAACCCGTACCCTGAAGCAATTCCCATGCGTAGTATTAATACTAAAGCTATTCTCAAGCTTTTAAAAAAATTCATTTCTTGTTTTGGCATTACTAAAATTATTCAAAGTGATCAAGGTACTAACTTTACTGCCAAAGCATTTAGGGAAGTATTAACTAGGTTAGGGATAATCCAAACTTATCCACTGCTATCATCCTCATTCCCAAGGCGCCTTGGAAGATTCCATTAGACATTAAAAAAAAAATGATGAGAAAATTTTTGCATGCTTTTCCTACAGATGGGATGAATCACTACCTTTGTTGCTGTTCTCAGTACGAGAGGACGGTGCAAGAGTTACAGGGTTAGTCCGTTTGAGCTGATCTTTGGGCACAATGTACGGGTCCTCTTCGGGTGCTCAAAGAAGGATGGATGGGAGGGAAAACGTTGGCTCAACACTCTACAACCCGTCTTCAAGGTTGCAGGTGGCACGTCAGTTAGCCAAGGCTAACCTAAAGACAGCTCAAAGTAAGATGAAACAGAGGTTTGACAGAAGTGCAAAATTCCGCTCCTTCTATCCAGGAGACAAGGTGTTGGTGCAGGAACCTATACCTGGCCACACCTTGAAAGCTAGATTTACGGAACCTATGCAGATTGTAAGTAGATTATCTGATGTAAATTATGTGGTAGCTCCCATTGATAAGACCTCAAAAACTTACCACATTAATCAATTAAAGTCTTTTCATGCACCAGATAAAGTCCCAGTAATGACTCTGTCCTCTACCTCTGAGGACGACTCTGACTCTTTGCACACTATCTCTGAAATTAATATTAAACTTTCAAATTCTGTCCTCCTCAAGGATCCTAGCCCTTTAATGGAGGGATTATCTGAAACGCAAGCAACAAATTTAACAGAGCTTTACAGTCATATCCTAATATTTTTTCGGATGTGCCGAAAAAATGTACGTTAGGTTATCATGATGTATATGTGGGAAACTCTAAACCAATTAAACTCTCCCCCTACAGAGCTAATCCTGAAAAGCAAAGCCTATTTCAGCAGGAAGTAGAATTTTTGTTAAAGCATGATTTAGTGGAGGAGTCATCTAGTCCATGGGCTTCACCGTGCATCCTTGTGAAGAAGGCTGATGGAGGGTTTCGTAGACTAGATAGAGTGTACCTTTCTCAGGGAGTGGATGTGAAATCTTTCAGTACTGTTGAGGCTACAATGTCAGATCATAGGGCAGTGGTGGTGGAGGTTGGGTGGGGGACGCTCGCGGACATATATAGGAGTTATTGGAAATTAAATATAAGTGTGTTAGGTGATGGGGAGGGATTAGAGGGGTTTTCAGGCCTATGGAGGGAGCTTAGTGTGGAAGAACAGGGAGTGGATGACATTGTGACATGGTGGGATAGTGTTGCAAAGGAAAGGATTAGGGAAAATTTATGTGAGAGAAGGGAAAACGTATTAATAATTTTAGGAATGGCTAATATTTTGAGGAAGGTTAAGAGGTTGCTATGGGGGGGGGGGGGTAAAAATTTTCCTAAGGTGAAATAGCTGAAATAAAAGGGGGGTTGAGGGTGTTTTCAAGTGTAAAGGGGGCAGGCAGGGGGGAAGAAGTGCTTTGGGGCGAAAGCCGTCAGCGGTTTTTGGGGATTTAAAAGCAAAGGCAGGGGGGACGCTATCCCATGTTTAGGGTAAAAGGAGATGGGTTTGGGAAATATTAGAGCAGGGCAGGGATACGGCCACGAAGGGGCGTGGCGTATGGGGGGGGGCTTGGACGAGAAGTCTGGAACAGTAGAGGGGGGGGGGTGACGTGGGTTGGACAAGGGTGTGTACGTAGTGACGTATGTGACGTGTAATTTGGAAATAGGATAGAAAGGTTAAGGTGGGGGACTATTACGGCAGAGGAAATGAGAATGCACGATAAGGGGGAATGGGAAAGGGGAAAGCTCCGTGTATGGACGGTCTCCCGGTAGATTTTATTTAAAAACTTTTGCGGGTTTAGACGGGTGTACAAAATTTTTGTGGGGTTCACCTAGTGAATTGGTTACGGAGGGAGTTGTATGTTACCTGTTAGTTCAGGGTGGGCTTGGGGTTGTGGATTTGAGACGGAGGCTAATTGTGAGTTTATTAAATGGGAAAGTGTTGCGTGAGGGTGTGAAAGCGGGGCAGTTGGGATTAGGAAGGTTACACGACAGGCTGGGTATGTGGTATCGAGGAATGGAGTTTGGAGGGGAATGCGAAATTCTTTTGAGGGCGTGATGTTGGTTAGGAACTGAGAAAGGTTGTTATAAGAGGTTTTGTGTAGGTTATTGTAGGATAGTGTGAGTTGTCCCAGTGGGAGGGTTTGTTCCCCATGTAATGCCGTGGAAGAGTATTTGGTTTAGATTTAGGTATAATGAAGGTATAAAACCCTAGGGCCGTGAGAGTGATGTTTGTTTTCTGCATTGGGGGATCCTTCGTTCTGGTGAGATATTTTTTACGAAAACAGACAGGTTGTAGAGGGTGGGGGTGGGGTGTTGGTTCTGTGTGAGGGATGAGACAGCGTTCCATGTTAGTTACTTCTTGTGGAAGGGCTAAGAGGTGGTTAGGTGCTGGTTAAGTAGGTTGGTACAGAGAGTGCGGGTTGGCCGCTGGGGTGTTCGGTTTTTGCGTGCTTTAAGTCTAGATTTTGGGGTGGGTTAGACGAGGGTGTCATAAGAGCTTTAGATTATATATGGTAGATTATTATATATATTGTCGGTGGGTGATGAGGGGGTGAGGGGGATAGCAAAGAGAGGAAGGAGGGTTCTTTTGCGGTAACGTTCTATGGTACGATGTGTCGTAACAGAGATTTGTATGGAAGGAGGTGGGATCAGGCCTTTTCATAAGGGGTAATAGAATACTACAGTGTAGGGATTCTCGTAAATCTGTGATTAATAATGTGTGAGTGAAGGGTTTTCATAGGTTTGGAGGGATGCCAGGGGGTCTAGCCGGGCGCGCCTCCTTGGGGGAGGGGGGGGGGTTCGTGAGAGTGTGTGAATGTGGGTTTGGATATGTTCCTGGTTTTCATTTGAGACCTTTATGGCATCAAGTGATGGATGTAAAAAGCTCAAGGTCTCGTTATGTTAGAGTGTAACACTTTTCAGAATGTTTAAAGGTATATTATAGTAGTAGTTTTTTTTAACGTATATTTTGATGTGTATCGTCTTGTATTGACACGATTCTTGACGTAATAAGTTCTTTGCGACATTGAAGTGTGTTTTAGTTTGTATTTATGTTACGTGCAGGGTTGTTTGCTTGATGAGATTTACTTATATACTGTTTTGCTTGGTGCATACAGTGCATCTGATTAATGTGAGTTTGTGAAACATTTTCGTGTGTGTGTGTGTATCCTTTCTATTGTATTGAGCCTTTGTCATGGGTCAGACGTTATGTAATACTTTTTATATGTATGATTCGATTTTTTTTTAAAGTTTTTAATTAGGTTGTACCCTGATACCGGTTTGGGTCAATCTAATTTCTTGATGTTAGTTTTAGTCTGTATGGTATACAGAAATTAGAAGTTTAGTGATTTTGACCATTTGTGTCTAGATTTTTTTTTGTTTTGTGTTTAAGCTGATTATTTTCTGTTTATTCGTATGTTGGTATAGTAAAGCTGTATTGTTAGGGATCGTAGTAGATTTGAGTTAGGTTTTGTTTTTTTGATTAAGCGAAGGAGGGGATTTAACTGATAACTTCTTTGTTTTATTTTTGTTAAAGTGTTTTGACCCTTTTTTGTCGGGGTCAGGTTATATGTCTTTTTATATATTAAGGTTTTGCATCAAGGAATGTGTATTTTGTAAATTTCAAACCTATGACGATTTTTTTTTTTGCTAGTTCTTGCGTAAGTTTTGTTGTATTTTGGGAGCAATATCTTGCGAGCTATGGTGCAACCCGTTTGTATTTAAATTTTGATTGAGATCCTATGTTTCTTTATTTTTTGTTAAACTGTATTGGTTTTAAATAAATAAAAAAAAAAATCGTTGGTAGAGTTCCCGAAAAATTTGAAAAAGAAAAAAGAACAAGTGCAACTAATTGAATTTTTTGGGGAACGTTTCGTCTCCAGGAGCTTTGTCAAGCCGTACAAACAGTATTTTGGAACGAGGGTATAAAAGGGGAAAAGAGTGAGGGCAATGCTAGTGAGGTCCCCATTTCGATGTTCACTAGTGGTAGTAGTTAGTGTGACAAAAGTTGTGAAAAGTTGTAATCAATAGGGTAGAGCAAATTAATTCGTACATGAGTGAAAGGAATAAAAGTTTTTCTTGGGTAACATAAAATAGCTTGGAAAAATATGAGGATAGAGAAGGCCTGTATCAGGTTCACTCTGTAATGTGTTTTGGGTGTAGTATAACGGAGGACATGTGATGGCAGGGTTTATGTTTTAGGAGGATTCTTGTAGATTAAAATTTGAAGTGCCGTTGTTTTGTTTAATTGTATGCAAAACAGCGATCAGTGCTGATTCGAGCATCGCGTCTGCGGAAATTATTTTCTTTGTCACTAATTGGGGGTCCCTGAATTTCATGAGTGTTTGGTGGAATTTCGGGTTGTACACAGGGGTTGTTCAAATTCGTTTTTAATGCGTAATGTGTTCTTGAGGCGGGGTGTCGGGTTTCTTGCTGTTTCACCTACATAAATCTTTTTCCCCCTTCCAAAGGGTTTTAAATGTAATCCTGCGTTGACTGGTTCATGGTGCTTTGATTTTGTCCTGGTTAGATCCTTTTTGAAGTGCTAGAAGCGTGGCGACTCTGGTGTTAGCTTTGAAAAACTTTAAAAAATTCAGTGCAACCGGCTGTTGGGAAAGATTATAACTTTGTTGGGAGTGGTGTTGGTGCGTGGAGAATTAATGATCTGAAGGCTCTTTTCTTTTAGTCTTTGATGAAAAAAGGGAAGGAAAATGTAAATCGTGAGGTTTGGTGAAGTATGTACTTCCTCGTCAGAAAACTCAGGACTACAAAATTCGGTATGCTCTTAGGAAAAAACCCGATGGGTGCCTTGGGGTCTTTGGTATCTTGACTGGAAAAGAAGTGTGTGGTCATTTTTTTTGGTAGGTTTCCGATAAACTTTAAAAACTTAGGTTGTTGTTACTTTTTGAATGAGGACGTCGAGGAAAGGTAGTTTTCTTGGACTCTTCTTCTGTGAAATGGGTCGCCGGTTCAACTGGTTTTGGCCTTGGGCCCGAAAATCCCCTACATAAAAAACGTTTTTTTTTTTTTTTTTTTTTTCTTACAAGGGTTTTTGACAAGGTTAAGGATCCCTAGCTTTATTACAAGTATTTACAGGTTAAGGATTCCTAACTTTATTGGCAAGCTAAGAGCTGTTATCTACATCAGCTCATTTGAAAGCATTTTTATTGTTATGAGACATACAAGTAGGGAACAGGATGAAGTTGGAGCCATCTGTGGGCCAGCATTTTCATTTGATCAACTGACTTTATCTCGTTGACATCATTATGCTGTACGAATGTGTTCCATACTCGAGTCATCCTGGGTATGTATGATCTCAGATGGAGTGATGTTCTGGAGAAGGGTACAGCCAGAGTGAAGTTGCTGCTTTCTGCCCGTCTTGACAATATTGGCCTTGTACATAACAGTAAGGCCACCCACATCCCTCCTATGTTGAAGGCTCTGCTGAAATGACAGATCTATCCAGGATGGGTCCAGGCGAGAGATGAGGACGTCTTGCTCTGTTCTCTACTCTGTCAAAGCAGTCGCAGATGAGAGGGGGGGGGGCAGGCAAACCAAGAAAGTGGAGCATACTTAAGGTGTGAGCGTACTTGTGCCTCGTACAGGATCTTGCAACCCCTACTGTCAAGCAGATGCGAGATACGGCGAAGTACTGTAAGCTTCCTGGCTGCCTTGTTTGCAAGATTTACAACATGGTTCTTCATGGTTAGTTTGGAGTCAAATTTCACCCCAAGGATATCAACTTTTTCTCCAGGTGCCAGCACCCTCCCATTCATCCTTACTACTGCACCAGCATTACCATCATGGTGCCTAGTGACGATCATCATTTGCGTTTTCTCAGGTGCAAATGTTACTTGCCATCTATTTCCCCAAGCTGATATAGCTCTCAGCTGGTGATTGATGTAGCTTAGAGCAGCTGGCATTTCTTCTCTTGGATAAGTGAATGTCAGTGTACAGTCGTCTGCATATGCATGTGATTCTGGGATGAGATGAAGAAGGTCGTTGAAGTAGACATTCCATAACAATGGACCCAGCACGCTTCCTTGTGGAACACTTGCCCCAATAGGATGTCTTGCTGATTCCGTTCCATTGAGAACTACACTTAAAGATCTACCATGAAGATAATCACTGAGGAGACATAGCGTAGAGCCTGCAGTTCCCAGTGCTTGAAGTTTTGCTAAGAGGCCCTGGTGCCACACCCGGTCGAAAGCGCCAGCAATGTCAGTGCTACCACACAGCTGACTTTGGATTCATCAGTGACTGGTGCCACTTAGTGGAGAGGTTTAAACAACAGATCAGCAGCAGAGTAACCTTTCCTGAAGCCATATTGACGATCACAAAGTAGTGAGTGGTAGTCAAAAAAATCTGTCATTTGTCTTGAGATTATTGTCTCAAGGATCTTCCCAGTGATTGACAGGAGTGACACTGGTCTGTAGTTGCTGATTTCTGCTCTGCTCTTCTTTTTGTGAACGGGGACTACATTTGCCTCTTTCCATAGAGAGGGCCATTTACACTGTACTAGGCAGTGCTGAAAGATGCGAGTTAGATGTGCTGCTAGCTGGTCTGCACATCTTCTCAACAATCTTGGGCTCAACTTGTCTGGGCCCACAGCCTTTTCTTGGTCAAGCGATTTAAGAAGGAAATGCACCTCCTCCTGCCTTATTGTCACCACTGACAGTTTTGACACAGTTCTTGCAGCTATTGGGAGTTATTACGAGGACGTCGTCCACGTAACGTAACCAAGTGACGCTTGAAGGGATGATGTTTGCGAAGTGTTCGGACTCTAGGTGTTCCATGTGTAAGTTGGCTAGGACGGCACTGATGGGGAACCCCATTCCCATGCCGTAGGTCTGTTTGTAGAGCTTGTTATTGAAAGAAAAACAGTTGAAATTAACACAGAGTTCAAGCAAGTCAACAAAATCTCCGGGAGGTAGAGGAAGATTAAGGTCCTCATTGACTTTACGTCGTAGAACCTCGATGGCTTTTGTGGTAGGTACTTTTGTGAAGAGGGAAGTCACGTCCAAACTGCTTAGTGTCTTGTTACAGATGGAGAGGTTGCGGATGCGGTTGAGAAGGTCGCCTGAGTGTTTAAGATGAGCGGGGCTGATGGTCCCCAGAAGGCAGGAAAGATGTTTGGCAAGAACTCCGGCTAGTTTGTGTGGAGCACTGCCTATACCTGAAGTGATTGGTCTGAGAGGAATATTGTGTTTATGGGTCTTGGGGAAACCATACATGTGTGCTGGTTGCTTGGTAACAAGTACAAAAGTTTCTTCCCTTCTCTAGTGCGTTTGAGTATTTGTCTGGTTTTGTATAGAAAATCTTTGGTGAGTGTCTCCCACTGTCCCAATAACAAGCTCTACAAACAGACCTACGGCATGGGAATGGGGTCCCCCATCAGTGCCGTCCTAGCCAACTTATACATGGAACACCTAGAGTCCGAACACTTCGCAAACTTCATCCCTTCAAGCGTTACTTGGTTACGTTACGTGGACGACGTCCTCGTAATAACTCCCAAACGTTTTGATGTACGGAATCTTCAGGCAAGGCTCAATGCAGTTGAACCGGCGATGCAGTTTACCAACCAAACCATACCCCCGGCCGGGATTGAACCCGCGGTCATAGAGTCTCAAAACTCCAGCCCGTCGCGTTAGCCACTAGAAGAAGAGTCCAATGACAAGCTACCTTTCCTCGACGTCCTCATTCACAAAGTAGACAACCTAAGATTTCAAGTTTATCGGAAACCTACCAATAAAAATGATCTCACACACTTCTATTCCAGTCAAGATACCAAGACCAAAAGAGGCATCATCATCGGGTTTTTCCTAAGAGCATACCGAATTTGTAGTCCTGAGTTTCTTGACGAGGAATGTACATACATTCACCAAACCGTCACTGAGTTGCATTTTCCTTCCTTTTTCATCAAAGACTGCAAAGAAAAGAGCTCTTTCAATCATTAATTCTCCACGCACCAACACCACTCCCAACAAAGTTATAATTCTTCCCAAAAACCCAGGGTTGCACTGAAACGTTTTCCAAAGTACTTTCACAAGCTAACACAAGAGTCGCCATCGCTTCTAGCCCCTTCAATAAAGGATCAAACCCAGGACAAAATCAAAGCACCATGTACCAGTCAATGCAGGGGTTTACACTATACCCTGTGAAGGCTGTGACAAGATTTATGTAGGTGAAACAGCAGGAAACCTCGACACCCGCCTCAATGAACACATTTACGCATGTAGGAACGATAACTTGAACAACGCCTGTGTACAACACCGAAATTCCACCAGTCATCTCATGAAATTCAGGGACGCCCAATTAGTGATCAAAGAAACTAAATTCCGCAGACGCGAGTGCCTCGAATCAGCACTGATCGCTGTTTTGCATACAATTAAACAAAACAACGGCAGCTTCATCTCTGAAGTCTTAGCAAGAATCCTCCTGAAAACAGTAAACCCTGCCATCACATAGTCTCTCCTGTTATACTACACAAAGCACATTACAGAGTGAACACTGATACAGGCCTTCTCTATCCAGTCTATATTTGTCCAAGCTATTTTTATGTTACCCAAGTAATAGCTTTTATGTCCTTTCACTCATGTACGAATTAATTGCTCTACCATATTGTATTACTACTACTACTACAACTTTTGTCACTACTACTACTACCACTAGTGAACATCGAAATGGTACCTCTCTAGTATTGCACCTCACTCTGAGCCTTTATATACCCTCTGTGTCCATATACTGTTTGTATCGACTTGACAAAGCTCCTGAAGAGCGAAACGTTGCCACAATAAAATGTCACATTAGTTGTACTTGTGTCCTTTTACTTTACATGGATGCACTAGCTGAAGTGGCCATGAGGGCTCATATTGGTTGAGCAAAATTACTCGTAATGGGGGATTTCACTCATAAAGAGATTGACTAGGAAAACCTAGAGCAATATGGGAGACCAGAAATATGGAGTGCTGAGATGTTGGAGACTGTATTGAAGAACTTTGTGGCATGCAAAGAGTACGTAACCTTTATTCGGCGCATGTACACACCCTCATTTACAGGCTATCTCCCCCAACCAGCAAACCAGGTTGCTAAGAGTTGATGATGGGGCCCCGTCGTTCAACTAGTGACCAGGTTCTAGCCAATAAGAAGATGGTTTTGGCAATCGCAGAGGTTATGTGGGTACCGCTCTCCTGTCTGCCCTTGTCATTCCCATTCTAGAGCTGGTTGGGCCGGTCTGCTATCTTGTGGCTTCTATTTCTGCCTTGCTTACCGTGGAGTGCACTATACTTATCACTGTACATAGTGTACATATTGCTGTTCTAAATTGGTGAAGGATAATATAAGTCTAAACTTTTTCTGCTGTGTTTATTTTGCTCCCGTTACACCCGGGATAACAGGCCATTTGGAATCCTGGGTTGTAATATGGGGGCCTGTCCCGGATCTGGAGCTGGACTTAGAGAAACGGTTTTAGCTTTAGGGTGAAGCTCATAGCAGGAACATTGTGCAGCTTGCTGTCTGCCATTGCATTAGCTTTGCCTACGCTTTACAAATTTTGTGTCAGTTTTGTTATGGTCAGCCTTGCTATTGTGTGATCGTTCAACAGCTCGCTTCTGCTTGTTCGGTGTGTGCTTCGTCGGTCAAATTTTTAGAACAGTGAGCTGTTGGCATTGCTTTCAAATTTGCGTGTCAGTTTTTACTAGCCCGTTCGGGTGGAGAATTTTGCAGTCAGCTTTGCTTTTAGCATATTCTGCAAATTTCTGTGCATAGCTAAGCGTGTTTTGCAAATTAACGTGTTACGTTGGGGTTATTTGCAATCGTTTCTGTGCCAGGAAAAATTAGCCACCCCGACGAGTCGAGTTGGTGTCGGATATACTTTTCATTAAAACCCCCTTAAATTTTCCTACAGCGTTTTTGGAAAATTGCTCGTTTCTTGGCATTAAATACAAAAGCACTCCACCTGCGAACTGCGTTATCATTGCTGACAAACTTATAAAAAAAAGAGATGGCCATCGATCCCCCTTACAGGGTAGGGCAAAAAAATCCTATGTTCCCGGGGAAAAATGATACACCTACGGAGCAAAAATGGTCAGTATAGTGCATCTGGGTTTGTCTCAAGGTGAATCAGCGTCTTTGGCACTTGGTGCAAAAATCAATCTTGAGAAACTGGAACAGGAGCATTGCAAGGAAGAATTTGATGGGGAAAGAGAAAGGAGGAGTTTTCGTTTCGTAAATGATTTTATTTTAAAAAAAAGCAGTACGCTTGTTCCCCATTTAAATGGGGCCGAACCAGAACTTTTTCGAAAGCTTCGAAATTGGCTCGACCCTTTAGGTGGATGGAACAGCTTTGGACATCGTTGGTTCTACGTATTTTGGGTAGGCCAGGAATTTACGTCAGCAAAAAATGAGCGGAATTTTTTGTTTTATAAAAGTATAAAGCCACAGTGTTGGGGTTACATGTATCCCAGCAAATAAAAAAAATTTTTAAATAAGCAGGCGGCAGTTTGGTAAAACCCCTCGGGTTTTTGTAAGAAGCAAATTTTAAAGTTTACAGTGGTATAAAGAAAGTGGTGTTCTACCCCTTTTTGGGGGTGGTGCAGCTTATTTGATTTATAACCTGCTGGAGTCTGGGGGGAAAAAGGTTCGGTCTTTCTGGGGATGTCACTTTAAACCCCCTGATTGGAGGAGCAGGTTTGGGTGATACCTTCGAAATAAACCTCCTTGGGCGAAGGTCCGTCTCTCTTTTCAAAAAGCCCCCCGGCATGAGCAGAGTCGTCAATTTGGGGAATGAAGTGCCCCGCCGGAGGGGAAAGTTACGTTTAGCCAATAAGTCTGGGAGCACCTTCTAAAATATGGGGCCCCCTGCGGGAGGGAAAAAAACTAAGGTGCATTGACAAAGTATCCGGAGCACCAGCCCGAACGAACCATTTGCGGTAGGGGAGTAAAGGGAAGCCTGCGCTGCTTCCCTGTAACAAAGTAGGTAATCCCTCCCAATGCTCCCAAAAAAACCCCAAACCCATTGGGGAAAAAAACTCTAATATCCCTTAGAAAAGTCCCCCAGAGAAGTAGAAAAAGGGATGGCCTTATTATTTCAAGTCTTTTTCCCCTTTAGGAAAACTCAGAAACAATTAAAGTAAAACCTTTGAGATTGGAGCAATTGCTTATTTTAAAAAGAAGGGGAAAATTTTCCGCTTTCAGAGAAACTTCCTTGAATTCCCTGTTTTTTTTGGAAACTTTGGAGGGATATATTCTTTTTCCTTTGCATAAAATTTTGTACAGTGAATTTAAATGGGTACTTGACTGTAGGTGTCTCAAAAAAGGGTTTCCATGAAAAAGCCATGTTATTTCTGGGTATAACTTTTACTGTTATTTCGTGTCCACTATAATGATTTAAATTTTTCTCCCGGGGTGGCCATAACTCGGGCAACATCCAAGGGTTGTTGGAGGGAATGTTGACCATCTTTGGGCTCCGATTCGGATAGCCTTTTTTTAACACCCCGGGGCCTCTTAAATCAAAAAG
>NC_069467.1:25641702-25664873 GCF_026875155.1 Cherax quadricarinatus
CAATCCCCTTAAAATCAGGCAAAATTTACAGATAATCCCAAAACCACTACCCTATTTTTCCTCAAACAACTTGGTAAACTACCCCAAGACACTACTAAAAGTCCCCTTTCCCAGATTTAATAAAGGCACCCATTTAATAACTTCACAACAGCAATGCAAACATTGTTTGGGCCCAAAAAGAGCTGAAACCTTACAGATATTGACGAATGTATTAAAAATTTTTCTAAAAAAAACCCAAATCCCTCAAAACAACACTCCCTAAAAAAACAAACAATGCAGCAAAAGACGAACACCCGGGTAACACCAGCTTTTCTAAAAACCATAAAACAAAACACCAATATAAAAACAGTCAGAAGGGGCCAAAAAACCAGAGACCAAACAAACCGTTACCGTCAATCCAAACCCAGCCTGATAAAAGGGCAAAAAATTATTTTATGAAACAATTACCAACTTACGGGGTGATTAAAAAGCCCGGAAAACCCTTCAAAATTCTGGGAAAAAAAAAGATATCACAAAATAGCGAAAAAAAAATTTAGCAAAAACAAATGAACCCCAACTCCCACCAACAAAAAAGCAAACGACTCAATGATTTCTTCTCCCTATAGGACAAAACCTTGCCAATAAAATCCCAACTCAGATACCCCCCCAAAAATGACTACCTCCCCGGCAACTACCCAAACACTGTTCCTAGCCCCGCTAACCCATACAAAGCCTCCCTTATTAACCCACTAAAAAACAAGGCGGGAGATTTAAATCCCTTACCACCCCTTATAACAAAAAAGTTCACAAGTGCATCACCAATCTTGCAACACTTTTTAACAAATCCTTGAATCCCAACCTTCCCACAGTACCAAAATAGAAAGGGGTCACCCCGACCCAAAAAGGGAGGGCCCAAACAGATTTTAATAACTATACCCCCAAATCCAATTTACACCCCTCTAAAAAAATCTTCAAAAAAATTAAATTCATAAACGAATTATCCTACTTATTTTCCCAAAAAAATACTAAAACCCTGCCAATTTGGATTCGGGGCCTAATAAAAATACAATGATGCTTATTATACACATGCAGAACAATATCACTGCAATAAAAGAAAAAAGAAGTCCCACGGGGGACTTCATTGACTTACGTAAACTTTTGATACGTTGACCTGACTTGCTCCACGTAAAATGTCCACTTGGTAAGGGGGCACTCCCTCAACACCCAATCCTTCCCTCAGAAACAAAGCCAATATGTTAACGCAAAGGGGGCAAACTCTTTGCACAACCAAATTCAGTTGGTGTCCCACGGGGAAGGCCCCTTGGCCCCTTCTCTTTCCCTAACAAAATGCCTTCCAAATGTTTCGCAATTACCCAAACCCACACTATTTGAGATGACCTACATACGCTTCTCTCACCCAGCCCATCACCTAGCCAATCGTAAATCCGAATTACGAAAAAAATCTACCTGGATGGGACTAAAACTTACCTAAACATTTACAAAACCTCTTCATTCGTTTGGAACAGAGTAAGAGTCCCTTTAAAATAAAAGAAAATGGATCAAACCCATCACAAAACTAACAGAGGGAAAAATTTTGGAATCCCCCTTGATAATAGACTAAATTTTATACACAATACACAAATTTCTAAAAAAATTTCCAAGACTGTACATACTACGAAGAACGGTTTCTAGTTTCCACAGTCAGCCCTCCTGCCCTATATCCTCTCTTATTTTTCCCCCTATCCCAAACCCATGGAATTTTTGGATGGGGGTAAAACAATTAACCCTCTCAACCACTAATTTCCCAAAAAAAGGGCAGTTAAATGATAACAAATTTTCACTACGCAGCCCCAAATCCCCCAATTTCAAACACTAAACCCATCACCCTACAAAACATCCCTATTATTACTGCACCTATTACAACATAAACTTAAAATCGATTTAACCCCCCCTCAAAAATCCCCTTGCCAACCCAAAAGAAAACCGACCATAAAACAAGGCACAGATCACTCTTTGATGTTCCTCTGTCCATCCACACTATGCAAAAAATCAAGCACAAAAAAGGCCCCCCAAAAACTGGAATTCATTACTGAAATATAAAAGAAACACAACCTTTTTTTAAAATTTAAGTCTCTTCTCAAAAAATTACTTCTCACCCCCAAAACCAAATAAATACTGAAAAAGAACATTATAAAAATTTTAATCTTTAAATTTTTTCTCAAAAAATATCAAAAAATGTTAAACCTAAAACCCATCTAACTTTTTTAAATTTTTTAAAACCACCTAACAGAAACACCTAACTGAAGCAACCATATACCTTCTTTGAAAACTCACTTTGCTTTATATTATCTTTTTACATTAATTTTTTTTATCATGATTTCATCTTGCTTAGTAGCAGCGCTGATAGTCCTTGTGGCTTACGCTTTTTTTTTGTTAAAATAATAATAATAATCTTGCTTATTTAATCTTAATTTAAATTTTTAACCCAGCCCGTAATGCATCATAGTATAAGGGGCTTTGGCATACTGCTCTTATCTGTATTTTTTTGTACCTCTGATGTGTGCAAAAATTGGGAAATTTGGGAAATAAATAAATAAAGGTTTTTTGAGCTGCAGTCAGATTGAAAGGGGTGGGCCATTTTGGGAAAGAAAGTAGGTTGGTTGCGGGCTAGTGGGGGGGGAGAGGGGGGGTAATTCGTGTGGAGGGGTTGGGGGTTCAGGTACAGATGACGTTGGTGGTGTTATGCCCGGAAGGGAAAGAGAAGGGGTAAGAAAAAATTTCGGAGGGCGTTCTGGATTTTATTTGGTGGTTCCCGGGGGGTTCGAATAGGATTTATTAACTGTGTGATAAGGATAAGGATTTTTAACCCGAAGGGGCGGGGATTGTTTGAGAATATTTGGAAAATTTTTATCCGGGGTAGATTTATTGGCTTGGGGGAGGTGGGGTGGTGGGCACACATTTTTAATGGGTTTTTCGGCAGGCTCGATCGATTAACATGCCCTGGCAGTCGAATACAAGTGTGAGGCAATGACGTAATATTTTCTGATCACAGGGGGGTTTTTGGGGGGATATAGGTTGGGAGGGTTGCCAAGAAGGTATAAGGGGTTTTGGGAAATTGAATGTAAATTGCTGCGGAAGAAAGCCCCGACAGTCATTTGTTCAATTTGGGAGGGGTTGGTGGGGGAGGCGCCGGAATAGTGATCTGGTTAGTTGGGGGGCTCTGTGGCGAAATCTCTATTATAAATTTTTTTCGTAGTGGGAGGGAATATACCCCCCGGTTGAAGTATGGGGCCAATCTTTTTTGAGGGCAGTTGAAGGGTTGCTAGACGTGGGACGCTAGTTTACCGGTGGACGATATTGAGGGATTAAGGGGCGTATTAGGGGTTTGCAAAATAAAAATTTTAAAGGTGCGTGAGTTTTTGGGGGGGGGAGGAGGTTTTTTGGGGGGACAGGCCCTTTAGCGCATGTGAGGGACAGCGTAAGAAAGGTGGGGACGGGGAAAAGATGGGATTAACTTTCATGTGGGGAGGAAGGGTACAGGGATTGGCAGTTATTAGTGACAACAGAGGGTAGGAGTGGATATCTAGGATGCATGTTTTAGGTCATATGCACAAAATGGGGTATCAGATGAGGGCCTTTAAAAGAAATGGGAGGTTATGTGCCATGTGAGATTGATGGTAGAGAAGGGTAACATTATGAAGGTTCCAATCACTGAAAGTTAGATTTTACCGCGCATGCTTTGTCTGGTGCAAGTTAGGTAAGGGGGCCTAATGATGAATGGGTTGGCCTAATGATTTTTTAGGTTAAGATTGGAATTAATGGAGACGGATTTTTAGTTAGGTTATTTTTAATGTAAGAAGATGATGGGAAATGGGGTGAGCATACAAAGACAGTGCTGTTGGGTATTTAGTTCCGAAAGGGACACTCTCAGACGAAAGAGTGATTACGCGATACATTTCCGCTTATGTGTGGGCGATTATAATTATTTTGCTGAAGTTAGGGAATAGAAAAAAAAAGGTGATAGGTAAAGTAATTGACAGAGTACAATCTGGGGTTACTGGGTAGGACAATGTATTAGGGCATGGAGTTATTATTAGAAATTTAATAGAGCGGAGGGGGGAGTGTGGGAGGTGGGATGTTTTGGCATTGGATTTTGAGAGTGCTTACAATAGTGTAGAGAGAGATGCGTTATGAGGTTCATGCTTTGCTAGGATACGGGAAGGAAATTACATCTTGTGCGAAAAACATTGTATCAGGAGCATCTATGAGAGTACAGTTAATGGAAGCTAGTGTTAACATTTCAGATGGGAAGGGTTAGTGACAGGGATGCCCACTGTACGAAATATTGTTTTGCGTGCCTCCAGGATCCCCTTTTATAGGGCATTTAGGTGGAGTATTGCAAGTGGAGAGGTTAGTAATGAACGAGAGGGTCAGCCGGGTATTGTGGGTTATGTGGATGACACGACTGTATTGGTGAGGGATGAAAAGGATTTACACAAGGGTTACCCTGGGTAACATTAGAAGGTCCGATCACGGAAAGTGAGATTTCGCACGCTTTGTCTGGTGCAAGTTTAGGTAAGGCGCCAGGTGTAGATGGGTTGCCTAATGATCTTTACGTTAGGAATTGGGAAGTATTGAGAGGATTTTTAGTTAGGTTATTTAATGTAATGAAGGATGATGGGGAAATGGGTGAGCAGCAAAGGACTGCTGTCATCAATCTCACATTGCACAAAACCTCCCATTTCCTTTAAAGCCTCATCTCAAATACCTCCATTTTGCGTATATGACCTAAACCATGCATCTAGATATCCACTCATGCGCCAAATAAAGGTTACATACTCATTCCATGCAGCCACAGCCCCCACCAGCCCGAGAAGGCTTCAGATTAGGCTGCCACCGTCCCAGTGTAACCGTACCACCATTGGCACAAAATAGGAAGACTTGCCTTCCTCTCCCCTCCATCCAACTCTTAGAGCTCAGCATTACTCGGCACCAAAAGTTAGTTAGTTAGTTTAATATGTTTATTATGCACCCCATACCCATCCTGTGGCGGTATCAAAAGATTACAGAGGTACATAATAGGTCCTGGACTGGACTTCCAAAGTTTTGATAGCTGAGCAAGTTACAGAAGGGTAAAGAACTCACAAATTACAAAGGTAATGAATTCACAATTTAACAAAGGTTAATGAACTCACAATTTACAAAGGTAATGAACCTCCAGGTAAGTCTGGTCCACAATCATGACAAGTTACAAGGTATTTACAGATTACAGAGGTACATAATGGGTCCCAGGTACTGGGCCCCCAAAGTTTTGATAGCTGAACATAGTACAAAGTGTAAAGAAGCTCACAAGTTACAAAGGTAAATGATTCTGTAGAATGGTTTCTTACGTTTTATACTTTGGCTCATCCTGAACAAATTATAGAGAAATGATGCAATTCACACTTCCACACCACCTCCACACCCGTCACAAACTGTAATATTATGTTGTGCAAATATTGAGATTGTTTGAGTCACAATCACAACCACACACACACACACACCACACACACACTACACCACACACTACAACACACCACACACACACACACACACACACACCACCACAGCACACACACACTTTAGTTTAACATTCATATGTATGCACCCTCATACCCAACCTTTGGGCGGTTAAATCAAAAGATTACAAAGGTACATAATGGGTCCAGTGACTGGACCCCAAAGTTTAGATAGCGAACTAGTTACAAAGGTAATGAACTCCAGGTAGATCTGGTCACTAAACATGGCAGAGTTACAGAGGTAATGAATCAGCTTCAATCCTAACATGGTTACAGTCATGAACAAATTACAAAGTAATGAATCCACTGAAACGTCCACACCTGGTCACAATTGTAAATGAGTTATAAATGACAAATATTAAGTGGATCATACACCCACACTAGCGCGCGCGCGCATCTACACACACAGGGCGCACGCACGTCATGTGCACACGACGAGCCTACAAAAATAAGCATACGACAACAAGACGCACATCCACACACACACACCCACCACAACACACAACACCAACACCCACAACACACACCCTCACAACACACCCACACACACACCCTGCACAAACACCCACACACACACACCCACACACAACACACAACACACCCTCACACCTACACAGCACGAACACACACCCACACAATGCACACACACACACACACACACACGCACACACACACACTAACACAACCACACACACTCACACACACCCGCCCACCCCCCCCGCACACACACCCTCACACACACCCCCGCACACAACACACACACACCACACACACACACACACACACACACACACACACACATGACAACACACACACCCGTGCACACCCACCCACACACACACACACACACACACAGTACACACACAACACACACACACACACACACTACACACACACACACACACACCCACACATGCACACGATCACACATGTGGTAATTCTTTATTTACATCTAGCAAAGTCAGGGTATTTCTCCAGAAAATGGTCTGCCATATACCACTGTGGAAAAAATACTTAGCCATTTCTTGAACACTTCTAGAGTGAGTAGTTACTAAATTCATTAATTAGATCACACTCCCAGTACATAATGACGCAATGTGTACAATATCTCATCTGCAAAGTTTACATTTCGTTTTGGTCTACATCTGGTGTGGTGATTTAACACTGCCAAAGAATACTTGTACCCCAGCAGGAACCGGCATAGTGACAACACAAGAGCTCTGCTTATCTTGTTTGGATGGCAGCACCATAGACATTGGCTCCTCACCTGCATATGGAATGATGATAGATGGACTGACTTTTGTCAATCTCCCTACGTCTAAAGTCAATAAAGTGTCATTAGAAGTTCTTTTCTGTAATTAATGTTCTCAAAACTGCTAAATGACAACTAACCCAAGATTGAATCAAAACCCTCTTTTGAAAGCATACAGCTTAGCCAATTTATCAGTTCTATCATGCATCAGAAGACCAATGTGGTGAGATGGAATCCACAGCATTTGCAAAAACTCTGACTCCACTGTCCACAATCTTACCAATAATCTATGTCTGGCTTCTGACAAAGCATGCCACAATTTATACTTAATGAGTTGAGAGCATATATGGATGACAGTAGAATCAGTACAATAAAGTGTCAACTAGAATACATGGACACACATTTGAGTGCAAGGAGTATTGGCAAACAGTTCTGTTTGAAGGGTAGAGGCCCAGTTATTGATGCTGCTCAATTTCCTTTATGAGAGCATCACATTGTGTGACACCAGCAGCACTACCAGCTGCAACCAGTGGACGGGAACAGAACCAACGACGTAAATAATTTGTGTGAAAGAAAGTTTCTGTAGACTAAGTTATCATACAGCTTAAGGCACCATGTTTGGCTTCAAGACGAAGCTTTGGGTTTGATTTAAGAAGAGTTTTAGGGGAAATGGAGGATGGTAGTTATTTGAATGGGGAATATCCCATGGAGCAAGGGAAAATGTCTCTGTTGTCCAACTTGAATACAGAATCATGTAGCTAGGTTTCATATGCGGAGTCGGTCCAGTTTTTTTCCGATCCTACTGAAGGATGTTCACACAGTGCTGAGGAAAGTTTGGAGGGCTTCTGTGCAGGGGTTGAATGGCTAGCCTAAGCATATGACCCCAATAAGGATATTTCTTTCAGTAACACGATCTCTAATGCTTGGAATATTAATTCTATCCTGCAATTTAAAATTTTGGCCGTACGAGGGCATTCGAGATGATCCTCATTGCTTCGTTATTGCAGTTTTTCACCCTCCAAGCTTCCAGTCAGACACGAGTGCAAGTAGTGGCGCTGCATAATCAACCAATGATCTAATATAAGCAAGATATCATCTTTCACAATTTTAACATTTAGCACCATACACTGGGATGAAACCTTCCACAACCTCTCAAATGTGCACTCATCCTTTCTTTGAATTGCGACGGAAGTCTCGTTAGCAACAGGTCCAAGTAGTGGAACCCTCAAAGCCAATATACCTGTATCCTGCTTGACATATTCCTAGGAATAGACCCACTTGCAACGGGATCTGACGAACTGAGCCTCTCTGCCGAGGAGGCCGGCCTGTTGAGTAAACTTTGTTTTATCCCCTGAGATTAATTAACCCAGTCCTGACACTAGGCTATAACATGATTCAGAATGTTTTGGTGTTGGAGAATCCGGTAGGTGAATCATTAATTTCATCACAAAACTAACCATATAATTGATGGGGCTTGGCTAGGCATGGCATTAAAGTAATGCATTAATCCAAAATGTTTGAAAAGGTGGGACTAAGCAGCACCTCCCTGTGGAGTTCCTAATTCAAATCATTAGTTACACTTCATGTCCCATGGAACAACAACAGACGACTTTTCTGTTGACAGGTAACGCTTTAAATCCAGCAGAGAATCCATCCTCCAACATCCATTCTGGCAAGTTCCTAATGATTACATGTCTGATTGGCTACATCACAAGCGGATTTAAGTCAAGGAACGTAGTGTAATGAGCTGTCAGTTTGCAGAGTGAGAAAGGTGTTAAGACTGAACGAATAGCAAGTGATGCACACTCCTTCATGCATGTCAGTGCAATGCAACTGGGGAGACAAGAAATTTCCTTAAGTTCGAGAGCATGAATATGATTAAGAATCATCCTTTCAATGTTTTACACAAGCCGCTAGTAAGGGCTAATGGGCGAAATGATTTTGTTTGATTGGGCTTTGGAATGGGAATAATGAGGCTATTGGTCCATGATTTTAGGGAGCTCCCCAGTGACATAACCTCATGTTTAATATAGATTCAAGTAAAAGGATTACCTGGTACTTCGACACAGCACTCAGAGTATGTTGTACTTAATAACATCCTCACCAGGCGGAAGTGAGTTGCCCTTAGATTAGTGTCTGCATCAAGTTCATAATTAGTGAAAGAATGGTTGCAGTCACTGCCTTGCTGAGCATAAAGCAAATACAAGTCTCTCCTTGCATCCTATATGTCCTTAATTCGCCTGTGGGTACAGGGAAGACTGTCATAGCTATATGTATGCAGCCCAAGCACTAACTCATTCGCCCTATGCAAGGAATAGGTTGCTCGATCTGCCCAGATTCTGTTAACCCTTAATTCTATTTAATCCCTCCATGTGCCCGTCTAAGTGGGTGTGAGCATTGAGCCCATTGACAAATTGTTCCCAGTCTGTGTTGGGCCGCAGCTCTGGCGATACGCTGCTCTCTGGCAGCAGCAAGGCAGTTTGGGAAGAGGCTCACATTTCAGGGTATCGATGGTTTTCTATAGCCTAGGCCATAGTCTGGAGCAGTATGTTTCAATGTTCGAAGTTTAGAATCATTGTAATAGGTATGAAATTATAAACTTATGATATTATGGAAGTCATTTGGATTTAGATAGTAGGAGGTTTCATAGGCGGCTCTAAGAAGTTCGAAACTGCTCCACAAGTGCATTGTTAAAAGTCTCGACAGAGGTACACTCCTAGGATTATACCATTTGCAGTCACATGGCAACAATGTCATCATGTTTGAATAACAGGGGAAACATTAAGACGTTTTCCGTTTGAATAATCCCACAGGGAGAATAGTATTACCAATATCTAGAGAGGGTAGCCTTGGTAAATGAACAGACGCCTATAATCTGTTTCAATGTAAGACGTCACAGCTGGCAGAAGTAATGTTGAAGCCCAAGACATCAGAATCAAGGACAAATCCTCCATAGATATGGTGTTGGGATCAAGTTCACCTACTATTTGCAACATTATCATGACAGATTAAAGAGTGACAACAGTTGATTGCCATTACGATTACCAAACGGAGAGATTTCCAAATGCTTTTGTGTCTTGCATTATCATGAGAGTAGGTTCAGATACTGGAGCACAAGTTGGGAGCTCCAAGTAATTAAACTTATCAGCAGGAGCGTACAAGTTAAATAATGGTTGAGAGCATAGTCCCATATAAATCCTAACACCGTGATACTGTAGCCCCTCTTATTTCCTTATGTGGGCAAGAAGTTGATGGGGAAGTGATATTTTTAATATATAGAACACAAGAATTAGTATATTTGAGTTATATCAACAAACGATGCAATTTAGGGGGTTGGTGGATTTTTCAGGGACTCTGCATTCTCTTGTAACACACAATATCAATGGATTCATGGTTGACTTTATATGCAGGTCAGAAAAATCTATTTCTAAGTTGACGCAATATTCCCAACTTAAAATGGATAGTTATTAGTACTAGTTTGGATCCAGTAATAAAAGTCCAGGGATAGTTTCAATTCTCAGAAAATGAAAAAACCTTACTATAACAAACAGAACATAATCAATAATCAATATCATCAGTATTATCCTTATCCATGAAGTCCTCCTAAGTGCACTTCCATTAGTGTAGACCTCTTGGGAGTCTTTGTACAACAGAGGTCATCTTGCGCTCTTTGGTCTTGAATGTATGGAAGGTGACACTATCCCTCGCACTCAACTCTCCGCTTTTATTACACTCATCACTATCATCACATGTATCACTTCCCTCATCATTATGACCAGTGATACATACATACTTCCTGATGACGCTAGTCTTGCTGGGGTGGTACACAACATGCAGCTGCGCATAACAGTACTGGAGAAGCAACAATGGTGTTTGAAACAACAACTTGAGCACCACGAGGAAAAACTTACAGAGGTTGCAAATGAGTACATCAACCCACAGATAGTCAGCCATTATGAAAATGAGTGTGGTGATGATGAACAAACTGATGATTGCAGTGGTGTTAATAATCACAAAAACGATGAAAATGATAGTGGTGTTTACAATCACAGTGAAGATGATAAGGGCAGTGAAGGCCATCATGATAGTCAACCTGATGAGTGTAATGTATTGATAGATACTGAGTGTGGAGATGACCCGGTTGTTGATAATGGTGACCAAAAGTCAAACCCTAAACTCAGAGTGAGACAGCAGTCAGTCGGGCTAGCATAGGTCCAAGATACAGGCGGATGGTAGCCCGCATCCTCTCACTAAAAAAAAATCCCACACCAGGGGATAAAAAAAAAGCATGGAAGGGGTTACCACAAGTAACCTAATATCCTAACCTAAGCAAATAGAATAATTAGACTAGATAATGAGTCTGCCAACATTTTCTTTGCCGGCAATATGTACAATAGTAATATTATAGGGCTGCAGCCTTAGCGTCCAGCGCATGAGCCTTGAGTTGTGGTTCTTCATGGTTTGGAGATATAAAGGATTGTGATCACTGTAGATGGTGACCACCTGAGATGTCTGGCCCACATAAACATCGAAATGCTTCAAAGTCAGTACCAGCACGAGGGCTTTTTCAATTGTAGAGTAAGTCCTCTGATGCAGCTAGAACTTGGCTGAAAAGAAGGCTACAGACTGCAACTCCTCGTTCCCGTTTTGCAATAGTACTGCCCCAACCCCAGACTCACAAGCATCAACCTGTAATGAAAAAGGTTTGGAGAAGTCTGGAGACAAAAGAATGGGTGCAGTACACAATCTTTTTGCTTTGTCAAAAGAAGTTTGACAATCTGCAGTCCAATTAAAGGGAACTTTGTGACTGGTAAGAGGTAAGAGGGGCTACAACATCTGAGAAATTCTTACAGAATCTTCTGTAAAATCCTATCATGCCTAGGAAACGTTGAAGAATTTCCTATCATGAGGAACTGGATAATCTTTAATAGCAAGAGTTTCAGCAAGTTTAGGAGCAACTTTACCACTACCTACTTCATGGCCTAGAAAAGTAATAGTGGCCTGGCCAAAGGAAGATTTAGATAAATTAACTGTTAAATGGGAACCCTGAAAGGTCTCAAAAAGAGCCTTAAGTCTAAGTAGGTGTTGATCCCAAGTATCAGACACCACAACAATATCATCTAGGTACGCTGCCGTGCCTTCAAGTCCTTTAATAGCTTGATGGATAAGTTTCTGGAATGAAGAGGGGGAATTTTTCATTCCGAAGGGGGTAACAGTGTATTGATAATGACCTCCTGGAATTACGAAGGCAGAGATTTCCTTCGCCTTACCCGGCAAAGGTACCTGATAGTAACCTTTAAGGAGATCTAACTTGGACACAAAAATAGCCTTACCCACAAAGTCAATTATGTCATCCAGACGAGGAAGAGGGTAAGCATCTGTAATTGTGACCTCTTTCACCTTACGGTAGTCTGTACACATACGAAACCCTCCATCAGCTTTTTTAACGAGGATGCACGGTGAAGCCCATAGACTAGATGACTCCTCCACTAAACCATGCTTTAACAGAAATTCTACTTCCTGCTGAAGTAGCCTCTGCTTTTCAGGATTAGCTCTGTAGGGGGAGAGTTTAATAGGGTTAGAGTTTCCCACATCTACATCATGATAACCTAACGTACATTTTTTCGGCACATCCGAAAAAATATTAGGATATGACTGTAGAAGGTCAGTTAAGCTTGTTGCTTGCATTTCAGATAGTCCCTCCATTAAAGGGCTAGGATCCTTGAGGAGGACAGAATTTGAAAGTTTAACATTAATTTCAGAGATAGAGTGCAAAGAATCAGAGTCGTCCTCAGAGGTAGAGGACAGTCATTACTGGGACTATCTGGTGTATGAAAAGATTTTAATTGATTATGGGGTAAGTTTTAGTTTTTGAGGTCTTATCAAGGGGATTACCCAAATTTACATCAGTATTTACTTACAATCTGCAAGTCCGTAAATCTAGCTTTCAAGGGGGCCGTATGGTTCCTGCACCAACCCCTTGTCTCCTGGAGGAAGAGCGGAATTGTGACTTCTGCATACCTTTGTTTATCTTATTTTGGCTGTTTTAGGTTAGCCTTGGCTAAGACGTCCCTAACCTTGAGAGGGGTTTGTAGAGTGTTTACCTGGAGTTTCCCGGGAGAAGTTCGGGGGTCAACCCCCCGGGGCCCCGGGGTCTGAGCCAGGCCTCCTGGTGGATCAGACCCTGTCAACCGGTTGTTGTTTGTGGCTGCACGCAAACCAAATATGAGCCCCAGCCGGGGATCCGGAAAACGACTTTAGTCTTGCCAGTGCCAGCTTGAAGACTGCCGGGGTTGTTGGAATCCCCCCTTATGTGTGCGGGAGGCAGTTGAACTCTGGGGCCCCCTAACATTTTGTATGGTCCTTAACGTGCTAGTGACACCCCTGCTTTTCATTGGGGGGAGGGGGCATCGTCTCCCAAGTCTTTTGCTTTCGTATGGGGATTTTTCGTGTGCAAGTTCGGTATAGCCCCCTCTAGGATTTTCCAGGTGTATAAAATTGTTCTTCCCTCCTGCGTTCCGGGGGAAACAGGTTTAGGAACCTCAAGCGCTCCCAAAATTGATTTTTTTTTATCTCCGTTATGCACGCCGTGAAAGTTCTTTCTTTTTTCGGGGTCGGCAATTCACCTGCTTAAAAGGGTGCTTTTTGTGTGCAGCAATTTTCCAGCCTAGATAGAACAAGTGACCTGAAGAGTGTCTCATGGCTTGGCCTCCCTGTTTTGAAGGTTCTATTATCCATCCTGTATTTTTCTAGCAGATGGATTGTAAAATGTTAGGGTCCTTAGGTGAGATCCCCCGAATGATCACTCCCGGTTTTGATTGGGTGTTTTGCTTTTTTGGGGCCAAATTTGTTTTGTACCTGTTTGAAATTTAATTTCCTCATGTTTACCATTTCTGAGTAATTAAATTTTCATCTTTGAACTTCATATTTTTTTTTTCAGCCCACTGAAAGATTTGGTTATGTCCCCCTGGACTTTGAAATTTCTGCAATGGAAGACCTGTATGCAGATTGGGTGCTCTCAAAGGAAGACACGGTGCTGTGGCTTGACATCCTTGTCTAGTCGATATAAGGATGAGGAAAAAGATGGGAGCGGTACTGTGCCTTGTGGAAAGAGCTTTTCACCGTAGCTCCCTCGGATTTATCTGTTGACGTATCTCTGTTTTTTTTAGTGAGGAAATTTAGACCATCGACCGCTTTTCGTTATTCCTTTAGCACCATTTGTGCGCTTTTTCGCCAGGTCACATTGTCGAAGGCTTTTGAAAAGTTGTATATTTTAATCTGTTTTTTTTGTCTTTATGCATTTGGCCTTGTCGTAGTGGCCCAATATTTGAGAAGACAGGAGCGACCTTTTCTAAACCCATTTGGGCCCGGGGTTTGTGTAATGGGGGTTTTCAGATGCGTGGTTTTTCTTGTTTCTTAGGACCCTTTCAAGATTTTTTGATATGGGATGTTAGTGTATTGTCTGTAGTTCTTTGTGTTCTTACTGCCCCTTTGTGGAGGGGGGGTTTTGTCTGTTTTTTTTTAGTAACTGGGGGACGCCCCCCGTTCCATGCTCCCTCTCCATAGGATGGAAAAGGCTCGTGATGGGGGCTTCTTGCAGTTTTTGATGAACACGGGGTTCCTGAGTCGGCCTGGGGGCAGGTGCAGGGGCAGTCATTTTCGCCTGTTGAAGTCATTTGGCGTCGGATAACACGGATGGCTTTGTTTAAAAAAATTTTGTGGCTCTCTATAAAAAATTCATTTTGACTTCGACCTCAGTCGGGTTGCGGCTTGCTAAAAACTGGTAATTTGGGACTTGAGTGCTCATCATTTCCTTTTTGTCATCGTGTAGGACCCTCTTTTTTAAATAGGGGCCCAATACTGGGCTTGTTCTCGATTTTGATTTTTCATAGGAGAAGAAATTTTTTTTTTGGTTTTTTTACGATTTATTTATGGCTTTTGTTCTTCCCCCGATTCCTGACTCCAAAGGATTCTTTTTGCTTAAGTTCGATCTTGTTTTTCTTGACCCGTGTCTCCCTACGCATTTCAGATTTTTTGACCTTTTTGCCCTTCTGTTTTTCTTTTCCGTTTTCCCCGTAAAGGGGCACCTGTTCTTTTGTTTTACATTACTCTCCCTTTTTCTTAGAGAAAAAGCCTTGTGCAAAATCGAGTGTACCGATTAATCGTTTAGGGATAATTGGGGGCTGTGTTGCTTGTATATCTTCCAGCTTATTCGGGTTTGGACTTGGGGTTTTTTGGGGCCCCCTTTATGTTTTTGATTGAATTTTAATTTGGTGAATGCTCCCTCGGATAATTCTTATTCGGTCTGGGGGTCCCCCATACATGACTGAACCTCAATTTTTGTTGTGTTGATATATTGTTTTTTTATGGGGATATTTTTATCAGATATCATTTTTTAGGAAGATGAGGTTAGTGTATTCTCCAGTCTATAGGCTTATTATTGCTGGTTTAAAATTAATTTTGTGCAGAGATTTTTAAAAACTCGCGTGAGTGTGGTTTTCATCAGAGCTGCCTCCCGGTGTTATTACTGAAACAAATTATTTGCTAATTTCCCCCATTTTAGGTGCCCTTTAAATTGAAATCCCCCCCGGACAAGAGTTGGGGGCGGAGCTGGAAGGTTTTTTCCCGACATGGTCAAATTTTTTCAGCTGTTCCGGAATTGCTGGGATGTGCATCTGGAGGCTTTTAGATATCACAATGACTAGGTTTTGGTTCTCGACTTTATGCTAAACTTCCACTACATCATTTTTAGGCATTTGCGTTCTGTCAAAAAAGTGACTCGCAATGTACAGGCCAACCCCCCTTTTGCCTTTTTACTCTGTCACATTGTATGGTTGTAACCTTGGGCCATATTTCGTTGTCCCAAAGGGTCCTTTTGGGGTCCCAGTGAAAGCCCCGAACATTGCCTTTTCCTCTGCGCGTCCCGGTGAAAAAGGGTTTTTTTTGTTTTTTGTGGCTTTGACCCTGTATTTTGCAAAGAAGAAGTTATCAACTGGTGGTATTTTTGTCTGGGGGGGGGTTTTTTTTTTCCGGGTTTAGTATTGTTCTTTTGGTTTTTGGGGTGGGGGCCATCGCTGTGGTTTCCCCTCCGGAATGTTTGGGTTTTGGGTACGATTTCTGCCCTTTCCCCGCCAGTTTTTTTTCCTTCCTGGCACTAAAAAACCTCTCCCCCTTGAGTGGCTGTGGCTACCCAGTTTTCCCATGGCCTGGATGTTTTGTATCTTTTTGTCCCTTTTGATGGTTTGCCCGGGAATTTTAAATTAAGCACTCTTTCTGTACTGAAGAGGTAACAGTTTAAGGGGTTTAAAAAAACTTACAGGGAAGGGGGTTTGCTTTCCGTTGTCATTGGGCATGGCATTTCCCAGGTGGGCATAGTTGCAGTCCCCTCGTTTTTTTCCCGATTTCCCTGCCAGCGATACCGAGTGCTTTGTATGTGCACAGGCTTGGTTTCCCTTTGCCTTTGGGTTTTTGTACTGTATTCCCGTTGGTGCATGTTTCCCCTGTCTTACTTCTATCCTCCCTAGCACCAACAATGGAGCTCCCACATTTGTTTTTGGTAATATATCTCTCTATTGTAGTGGAAGTCTCTTGTTTGCTATTTCCTTGCGGTATGTCTAGTTTGAATATTGGTTTTTTCTTATTCTTTGACTACACTTGTTTCCCTACTATGGTCCTGTCCCCTATGAGGTATTAGATGTATTCCTTCCTGCGTATAATTCGACTCCTGGACAACAATACTTCCAGCGTCACCTTACTGTCTCCCAGCGACAGCATTCAGCTTCCCCATTACTGTCTCCCAGGGACCAGGCATCTCCACGCTTCACCATTACTGTTCTTCCCAGGGACAGCACCTCCGCTTCACCATTTACTGTCTCCAAGGACAGCACCTCCAGCTTCACCATTACGTCTCCCAGGACGCCACCTCAGCTTCCCATTACTGTCTCCCAGGACAGCCACTATCAGCCCCCCATTTACTGACTACCAGGACATCATCTCCAGCCTTTCAGTTTCTGACTACATGGGCTGTATCAAGGGCTAGTACCTTTCAGCCCGGACTTTTTATTTTCCCCATTCGTTGTAGAAAGCTTCCAGGTTTTCGATGAAAGCAGCTGTGATGTTGACCTCTTTTATATACCCTTGTGATTTTAGTCCACAGATTATCTCATTTTTTTTTTTGGGCATTACCAAATAACATTCCTGTTTTTAATACTGCTTGTAGCTAGTTCTTGGATATCCTGCACAAGGGGCGTGACACCGATTTCCACAGAAATGGACCATTGAAGCAAGTGGAAGCCGTTTGTTTGGGACTGACCACAGTCTACACACAGCTTCATATGGATTTGAATTGTTGATTTACTGCAATTCTACTAGCAACCTCTTGAATATTCTATTAATACCTGCTAGGTGGATGCACAACGAAACGTTTGAAACAGTCCAGGTGTTCGGACCAGGCATAGGTGTTCGGACCAGTCAAGGGTTCGGACAGGTCAAGGGTTCGGCACCAAGTCTATCTTATCTGATCAGTGGGTCACTTTAATTTAAAAACCTTTCTGGTCGGTGATTTGAGCTAACAATGAAAGATCTACTGGAAATTATTACCGAGTATATGTGATTGATGGATCAAAAGTATGAACTTGCGTGTTGATGAAGCCCGGTGACTGCTGGCACTCTACAATGACGAACGAGTCGAGCCTCCACCTTGTTTATCAATCGCTGTATCTAGTTCTTATTTTTTTTTTTTTTCCGTTTCCTCCACAATAAAAATGCTTATTATCTCTATAGTTGGACTGGTGCCAAATTTTGAGGAAAGGGTGCGCTTTTTCCTGTAGTAATAATTGCTTTCGTTGTGTATATTGCTGGACCCGCTGGTAATACAGGTTTATATGAAATTCACAGAAGTTCTGTATTTCAAGAAAAAGAAACTAATGAATGGTCACTCCACTCCACTAAGTACCATTATAATACTGGTTAGTTGCTACTACAAACACTGTATATCTGCTATTCACTGGTATCATAGATTATATGCGAGTACACTAGCAAGGCCAGGAAGATATTAAAAACAGCTGAACTGTGGTAAGTTTCTGGCGGGGTACTTGATTTTTTGGCACTGCTCTATAGGCTTATCACTTCATTTACCAAATTCACCTGTTTTCAACTGACACTTTAGCCTTTATTCATCAATATACCTAGGGAGCCACTGTAGTATACACGATACACTTTGTAGACTCAATGCTTTCAGGGAGACTTTTTTCCTCTGACACAAAGTTCAATATTTTTATTTGTTTCCACACGGGACAGGCCTATGATGCCCCTTCTGGCAGTAACTCTGCTAGGTACGGTGCCACATTTCTCCTTTTTTTACGTCCAGTATATAATGTTTCCGCCAAGTTTGGTTCAGGCGCTTGAGGGATGTATCGTATAGGATTGATGACACAAATTAAAGTTCTAGCACGTTAAGAGCGACCGTGGTGAAAACACCAGAAAAACCGGTGGGAAGCACAACCGAGGCACTAACGTCCGGACTAAAGTCCGGCTAACGTTCTGCTCCCATCCATCATGTGAGCCACCCGGAAGAGGACCTCTGCATTTGTTATGCCTCAAAGAAGATCAGCTCAAACGGACTTATACCCGGTTCTCTCGTACTGAGAACAGCAACGAAGGTTTGTGATTCATCCCTGTCTGATAGGAAAGTGCATGCAACAAAGGTCTCTTCATGGTTTTACGTCTGATGGAATCTTTCCAAGGCGCCTTGGGACTGAGATGATAGGCAGTGGATATGATGTGGGATTTCCCCTAGCCTAGTTAATGCTTTCCCTAAATGCTTTGGCAGTGAAGTCGTACCTTGATCACTTTGATAGTTTTTAGGAATGCCAAAACAAGAAATATAGATGGGTTAAAGCTTTGAGATAGCTTTAGATTTTATACATGCACATGGGTATTGCTTCAGGATATCTGGTCACTCTATCCATAATCTTAAATAATATTGATTTCCTGACTCTGACCTAGTAGTGGACCTAGACACAGTCTATAATTAAATTTGCAATGGTTCTCCATCAGCAGGGTATAGGTGGAGAGGTGAGGTTTTAATGGATTGTCCTGGTTTCCCTACTTGCTGACATTCTCGGCAACACTTAATATGATTGCTTCACATCTTGCTTTAATTTTGGCCTTAATATTCTTGTGATTCTATACAAGGTTTTTGTAATCTTAAGTGACTCCTAATGAAAGTATTATGAACTATATTTAATATTTGAGGTTATACTTTGTTGGTACCACTAACCTGTTCAGACAATTGCCGCCTCTATCTCCTTTACCAGTCTCAGTGCAGAATAAATAATCGTTTTTAAGTTCATACTTGGACGGATGATCCAAAGGGATTTACCCATGGCTACCTGAACAAAGCGAAAATTTAAAGAAGGGTCCTTTCGTTGTTCCTCCCGGAAGGGAGTCCCTCGGGCATGGAAGAGATATCTGGTAATCCTTCAACCTGGGATTAGGAAGGCTTGATCGGGGTCTGTTCACTTTATTTACGAGGGGCTCCGGCCCTGTGTGACCTCATAAAACAACGTGGCTATTCCGAGATCGAGTCGTCAAGGATAGGTCAACATTCCTCCAGACAACCCTTGGATGTTGCCCTAGTTTGGCCAACACCGGAGAAGAATTAATCATTATACGGTTTAGGACACACGTAGCAGTGGCTGTAATGTTATTACAGTAATAACATAAATCTTTCATGAGGAATCTTTTGAGACACCCACCAGTCAAGTACCCAGTGTAATATTTGCATGTCCCTAAATTTTATGGGAAAGGGGGACAATATATATTATTTATTATTATCATTATAATCAAAAAGAAGCGCTTAAGCCACAAGGGACTATACCAGCGCTGCAGGGGCAGGAAGGATGCGAGGGCATCAGGTGGCAAAAGGGAATGGATGAGTAATAGGGTTACGGAGATAACAGCGGTGGTAGTATATGGTTGAAAGGGGAAGGGCAGCAAGAGACTGAAACTAGAAAGGGCCCTGAGGGGGAGTGCAAAACGTTATCATCAGAATTTTGAGGAGTAAAAATCAGTCGTTGTCAAGAAGTTCAATGAGAGATCAGGATTTATAGGAGGGTCCTCGCAAAGAAGGGAAGGTAAAGAATGAGCAGTAGTAGAACGAAGACGAGTTGGAGGTAAATTCTGCGTGCTCGTTGATAGAGAGGGCAGTTCTAAACAGAATGGGCTATAAACGATACTGGAAACTTGACACTGCTCACGAGAGGAACAGGGTTGCCTCTCGCCATGCGCTCGCTCACACTATGGTAAGACGAGTGTGTGGCCCAATGCGAAGGCGGGCGAGAGTGGTCTCCAACCCTCGCACTGATGACAGAAGGACGGCCCAGTAAACCTCTGCTCGGTTTAATAGAATGAAGTTTGTTTACCGAGCAGAGTTGACCAACGTTATTGCCAACGGGTTGCGAAAGGTTGGGTAGTATTGCAGCAAAAATAGTCCAGAATGGAACACCTTGAAGGAAATCGGTTTAGGTATGTACTGCTGACGCGCAGCAGTGTCTGCCTGTTCATTGGCCCTGATACGTCGACAAGGACCAGGGCCCAACAAAAACAATATCTTTATGTTTGGGTAGAGATACGGCGTAGCAAAGGTGGATACAGGAATTGGGGATGAGATGTATTATATTTTCGTTTATAGCCTGTAGAGCCTAAGGGAGTCTGAGATACTACAAATGATGGACCAGGCATAGATTGCGATAGAATAAGTGCTGCAAGAATGGCATACAGTTCAGCAGTAAAAATGCTAGCGAAGTTAGTACATGCCCCCGCCAACGCTGTCTGGAAAACTGCTGCGAATCCGACGCTTGTCCTGAAGACTTAGAGCCATCTGTGTACACAGCTAGTTGGCATGAGATTGGGAGTGGATGTGATCAAGAAAGTAAAAAGAGAGTGGGAAGCCACCTAGGCAGTTGAGCTTTCGAGCAAGGGAGTGAGGAACGAACAGACCCGAACAGCTGGAACTTCCCAGGGGGGTAGGGAAAAGTGAGAAGCTACATGAAAACATATAAGGTTGGTAATGAAGGAGGGACAAGAGTGAATGTAGGCGAAGAGAAAAGGGACGGAGCAAACGGGGCGGGCGAACGCAAATAAAGAATGTCTATAATATCGGTGACCATTCTATAAATGGAAGGATTGTGTAGATCGTGAGAGCGTACATAGTAGCGAAGGCAATGGGCATCACGGCGATCAGACAAGGATGGAACATTCGCTTCTGTATAGAGGCTTCAACAGGGGAAGAGCGAAAAAGCACCAAGGCACAAACGTAATCCTTGGTGATGGATAGAGTTAAGGCTAGAGAGAGTAGCGGGAGAGGGCCGCGGAATAAATCTGGTCACCATAATCGAGTTTTTCGATAAAACGAGGGCTGAATGTAGGCGAAGCAGAGTTCGACGATCAGCTCCCCAGGAAAGATGAGCAAGGGTTTTAAGAAGGTTTAGCCGGCTGTGACAAGTTGCCTTCAGAGAGGTAATGTGAGGTTTCCAGGATACCGACGGTCAAAGAGAAGCCTAGAAACCTGACTGTATCACGTTCGGGGATACGGGAGCCATAGAGATACAAAGGATGATCGGAGATAACAAGCGTCTAGTGAAAGTTAATTTGGTGAGTTTTGGTACTTGAAAATTTAAACCCATGCATTGTGGCCCAAGTGGAAACACGGTCGACCGCATGCTGGAGTGAAACTGCAATAAGGTGACAGTCAGCGCCTGCACAAGCAATAGCGAAGTCATCAACATAGAGTGATGACCAAATATTGGGTGGAAGAACAGAGGCCAAATCATTTATAGCAAGGAGAAAAAGTGTTGTGCTTAGAACACATCCCTGAGGGACACCTTCAGCTTGGACGAAGTCCGGGGAAAGAACATTATTGACTCGAACACGGAAATGTCTGTCAGTTAAAAAGTTCTTAAGGAAGGATTGCCTCGGAGGCCTAAGGAATGGGCCTGGGTCAAAATATTATACCTCCAAGTTGTGTCATATGCCTTCTCAAGGTCAAAAAATATGGCAATAACTGAGTGATTATTCGCAAAGGCATTACGAACATACGTATCCAAGCATAGTAAGGGGTCTATGGTAGAACGACCCTTACGAAAGCCATATTGACTAGCGGAGAGACTGTTGTGTGTCTCTAAATACCACATTAAACGTCGATTTACGAGACGTTCCATCACTTTGCAAACTGCACTAGTAAGAGCGATGGGGCGATAGTGGGAGGCATCATGTCCTGTAGTACCCGATTTGCGGAAAGGGAGAGCAATGGCAGATTTCCACAGCTGGGGAAGAACTCCTTGTGCCCAAATAAGATTGAAGAGGTGTAAGAGGACTACATGGGCTGACCGATGTAAATGTTGTAACATACGAATATGAATGTCGTCAGGCCCAGCTGCCAATGATCGGCAAGCTGAGAGCGTTGCCTCCAGTTCTTGAAGTGTAAAAGGCACATTATACTGTTCTTAAGAGAGAGAGAGAGAGAAGAAAAGTCCAAGGGTACTAACTCTCTGGCAGACTTTGAGGAAAGAAACGAGGGGCATAGATGGAGCCCTCGGGAAATACGGACGGGACAATATATAGCTCTTCCAAATGCTTCCAATAAAACAGAGGAATTCAAGGAAGTGTTCTTTGAAAGGGGTAATATTCCTTCTCTTATAAGTGAGCAATATGCTCCAGTATCTCTAAGGTTTTGACTTCAGTTGTTTCTGAGTTTTCCTGAAGGAAAATAAGACTCTTGCAATAATAAGGGGCCATACCTTTTTCTACTTCTCTCGGGGACATGTTACTAGGGATATTAGAGATTTTCCCAATGGGTTGGGGTTTATGGGGGCAGTTGGGACGGATATGACCTACTTTGTTACAGAGGAAGCAGACGACAGGCTTGCCCTTTACTCCCTGCGGACGTTGCAACTGGTGTCGCTCTGGCTGGTGTCTCTCTGGATACTGTTGTCGAGATGCACCATGAGTAGTTTGTCTCTCAGCAGGTGGACCATAAGTTGAGAAGCGCGGCTCACCAGGTGACTTAGTTGGCTGACGTAGACGTTCTCCCTCCGGCTGGCACTTCATTCTCCAGGGTTGACGATCTCTGCTCATGCCAGGCTGTTGAAAAGAGAGACGGGACCGCTCGGACAAGGAGCCCGGGTTTGTTTCGAAGGTATCAGCCAACCTGGCTGCCTCCAATGCAGTGGTTAAGTCACGATCCTGAAGAAAGACTCGAACCTCTGGTCCCACAGACTCCAGCAGGTTATCAATCAGAATAAACTGTACCAGCTCCTAAAAGGGACACACTTGCTTTATACCAGTGGTAAAAAGCTTTGGTTTGCTGTCTCACAAAAACC
>NC_069467.1:25665373-25811511 GCF_026875155.1 Cherax quadricarinatus
AGGCTGGGCCCTTGGGGAGTTTTAAAAGAGATTGACAAATATATGATTTGGGAGGAGCGAGTTTATTTTTGCATTGGGTACGGGAGAAATTTTTTGGGTAGCTGGGGTGGAGGCTTTTTGAAAAGACCTCCTTGTAGGGCCAGTAACCTGCATGTTCTTTCCATTGTTATGTTCTTTTTGGCTATTTGTTTGTGTAAAAGGGGGAGGAAGTTTTTTGTTGAGAATATGACCTAATATCAACCTATGGTTTTATTTACCATCACAATTCAACAATATACATAATAAACAATATTAAAAACAAGAACAGGGAATATACCAAATGAATAAAGAAATCTTATGTAGTCACGAGAGGTGTTGTGTTGGTTGTCTTTGGGGTAAAAAAAGGGCCACTGATGTAAGCTGTCCATAATGGGGGTGAAACAGCACTGAGGGGGCCCGGGGTTTTTTTACCCTAATAACTCCAAAAACTTTGGGGGATTTTGGTAGAATTGCTGAATCACAAAGAAGGAACCCTCTACCACCATCACTACTATTTCCCCACCAAAGAAACTTCTCCCGGGAGTTTACCGGGAGAAGTTCCGGGGGAAACCCCCCCGGGGGCCCGTCCTGAGACCACCTCCGGTGGACAGAGCCAAACAACCGGGGGCTTTTTGCTGCGGGCGCACGAAAACCCAACATAACCACACCCGCTATCCGGGAAACGACTTTGGGTCTTGTCCAGTGCCAGCTTGAAACTGCCGGGGTCTGGAATCCCCCTTATGTGTGCTGGGGGGCAGTTGAACATCTGGGGCCCGACCTTATTTAGGGCCTTTTAACGTGCTAGTGACACCCCTGTTTTTCTTTGGGGGGGATGTGCATCGTCTCCCCAAGCCTTTTGCTTCGTAGTGGGGTGTTTTTTGGTGGGAATTTTTGGTACTAGTCCTCTAGGATTTTTCCCTGTATATAATCATGAAACCTTTCCCCCCTGCTTCCAGGGGAAAACGGGTTTGGGAAACCCAAGCGCTCCCCAAAAAGGGGTGTATTTTTTCCCGTTATGCGCGCCGTAAAGTTCTCTGTACATTTTAGGTCGGGGGAATTTCACCTGCCTTGAAAGTGCTGTAGTGTGCAGCAATATTCCCGCCTAAAAACAAGTTACCTGAAGAGTGCACATGGCTTGGCCTCCCCATTTTTTAGGTTCTCATTACCACCCGTCATTTTTTTAGCAGATGCGAAGAACAAAATTTTTGGCCGAAGGTGAATCCTCCGACTGACACTCCCAGGTCTTTGACGTTGGTGTTTCGCTCTATTGTGGCCCAAATTTTTTTTTACTCTGATGAAGATTTAATTTCCCCATGTTTACCCTACTAGAAATTTAAATTTCTCATCGGAACTTTATATTTTTTTTTTGCAGCCCCTGAAAATTTGGATGATTCTGCCTGGCTTTGCATTCGCAATGGAAGACACTGTCATGCAGATTCGGGTGTCTCTGCAAAGGAAAAACGGGGCTGGGCTGACATCCTTGTCTAGTCGGAATAAGGGTGAGGGAAAAAATGGGGGCGATACTTGCCTTGGGAACAAGCTTTTCCCCCGTACGCCCGGACTTTACTCGTTTTAACACCCTGTGTTCTGTTTGTGAGGAAAATTTTAGATCCATCGACCGACTTTCCTGTATTCTTTAGGACGCATTTTTTTGGCGCTATTCGCCAGTCACACTTTTTCGAAGGCTTTTGCAAATCTGTATATATTTCACGCATTTTTTTTGCTTTTTAGGCATTTTGGACCTTTTCGTAGTGGTCCAATAGTTGAGACAGACAGGAGCGACCTGTTCTAAACCCCTGTTTTCCCTGGGTTGTGTAACTGATGGGTTTCTAGATGCGTGGTGATCTTGCTTCTTAGGACCCTTTCAAAGATTTTATGATATGGGATGTTAGTGCTATTGGTCTGTAGTTCTTTGCTGTTGCTTTACTGCCCCCTTTGTGGATGGGGCTATGTCTGTTTGTTTTTAGTAACTGTGGGACGACCCCCGTGTCCATGCTCCCTCTCCATAGGATGGAAAAGGCTCGTGATAGGGCTTCTTGCAGTTCTTGATGAACACAGAGTTCCATGAGTCTGGCCCTGGGGCAGAGTGCATGGGCATGTCATTTATCGCCTGTTCGAAGTCATTTGGCGTCAGGATAACATCGGATAGGCTGTGTTAATCAAATTTTGTGGCTCTCTCATAAAAAATTCATTTTGATCTTCGACTCTCAGTCTGGTTAGCGGCTTGCTAAAAACTGAGTCATATTGGGACTTGAGTAGCTCACTCATTTCCTTGTTGTCATCTGTGTAGGACCCATCTTGTTTAAGTAGGGGCCCAATACTGGACGTTGTTCTCGATTTTGATTTGGCATAGGAAAGAAATACTTTGGGTTTCTTTCGATTTCATTTATGGCTTTTAGTTTCTTCCCGCGATTCCTGACTCCTAAAGGATTCTTTTAGCTTAAGTTCGATGCTTGCTATTTCTCTGACCAGTGTCTCCCTACGCATTTCAGATATATTGACCTCTTTTAGCCGCTCTGTTATTTCTTTTCCGTCGCCTGTAAAGGGAGCGCCTGTCTCTTTCTGTTTTACATCTACTCCTCCTTTTTCTTAGAGGAATAAGCCTTGTGCATACATCGAGTGCTACCGAGTTAATCTGTTCTAGGCATAAGTTGGGGTCTGTGTTGCTTAGTATATCTTCCCAGCTTATATCGGTTAGGACTTGGTTTACTTGGTCCCACTTTATGTTTTTGTTATTGAAGTTGAATTTGGTGAATGCTCCCCTCGTGACTAATCTCATTATGTCGGTCTGGGGCTCCGCGCATACATGACTGAACCCCAATTATGTTGTGATCTGAGTATATTGTTTTTGATATGGTGATATTTCTTATCAGATCATCATTGTTAGTGAAGATGAGGTCTAAGTGTATTCTCCAGTCTAGTAGGCTCTATTATTTGCTGGTTTAAATTGAATTTTGTGCAGAGATTTAAAAGCTCGCGTGAGTGTGAGTTTTCATCAGAGCTGCCTCCTGGTGTTATTACTGCAACAATATTATTTGCTATATTCCTCCATTTTAGGTGCCTTAAGTTGAAATCCCCCAGGAGCAAGATGTTGGGTGCAGGAGCTGGAAGGTTTTCCAGACAGTGGTCAATTTTTAACAGCTGTTCCTGGAATTGCTGGGATGTTGCATCCGGAGGCTTGTAGACACCACAATGACTAGGTTTTGGTTCTCGACCTTTACTGCTAAAACTTCCACTACATCATTTGAGGCATTTAGCAGTTCTGTGCAAACAAGTGACTCTGCAATGTACAGGCCAACCCCCCCCTTTTGCCTGTTCACCTGTCACATCTGTATAGGTTGTAACCGGGGATCCATATTTCGTTGTCCAAGTGATCCTTTATGTGGGTCTCAGTGAACCGCGAACATTGCCTTTGCCTCTGCAAGCATCCACGGATAAAGGTATTTGTTGTTTGTTGCTGGCTTTAGACCGAAATATTTGCAAAGAAGAATGTTATCGGACTGGTGGTATTGTGGTACTGGGGGGGGATTTTTTTTCCGGCATTAGTATCTGTATCTTTTGGGTTTTTGGAGGGGAGGCCATCGACTGTGGTTCCCCACTCCGGGAATGACGGGATTTGTGTAACGTTTTTCTGCCATTTCCTGCCAGTTTTTTTTCCTTTCCTGGCACTAAAAAACCTCTCCCTCTTGAGTGGCTGTGGCTACCCAGGTTTTCCCATGGCCTGGATGTTTTGTATCTTTTGTTCCCTTTAGATGGAAATGCCTGGAAATTTTTAAGTTATAGCACAGTCTTTCCTGTACTGAAGAGGTACACAGTTCAGGGTAAAAAAAGCTTACAGGAAGGGAGTTTGCATTTTCCTGTTGTCATATGGGCATGGCATTTTCTAGGGGTCATAGTTGCACGTCCCATCTGTTTTTTCCAGATTTCCCATGCCAGCAGATACCAAGTGCATAGTATGTGCACAGGCTTGGTTTCCGTTTGCCTTGGGTTTTCTGTGACTGTATCCCTGTTGGTGCATGTTTCCCTGTCTTACTTCTATCCTCCCTAGCACCAACAATGGAGCTCCCACCATTTGTTTTTGGTAATATATCCCACTATTGCTAGTGGAGTCCTCTGTTTGCTATTTCCTGGGGTATTTCTAGTTTGCAATATTGGGTTTTTTATCTTATTTTTGACTACACTTGTTTCCCTACTATGGCTCCTGTCCCCTATGAGGTCATTCATATGTATTCCTTCCTGCGTATAATTCCCGACTACCTGGACAAAATCTCCACTTCACCATTACTGTCTCCCAGGACAGCACTCCAGCTTCCCCAGTAACTGTCTCCCAGGACAGCATCTCCACCATCACCATTACTGTCTCCCAACAGCACCTCCAGCTTCACCTTTAAACTGTCTCCCAGGACACCCACCTCCAGCTTCACCATTACTGTCTCCCGGACAGCACCTCCAGCTTCCCCATTACTGTCTCCCAGGGACAGCACTATCAGCCCCCCATTTACTGACTACCAGGACATCATCTCCAGCCTTACGTTTCTGACTAATGGCCAGTATCAAGGGCAGTACCATTCAGCCCGGACTTTTTATGTTCCCATCTGTTGTAGAAAGTTTTCCAGGTTTTCTATGAAAGCAGCTTTGATGTTGACCTCTTTAATACCCTTGTGATTTTAGTCCACAGATTTATCTCATTTGGGCATACCCAAAAACACTTCCCTGTTTTAATACTGCTTGTAGCTATTTTCTTGGATATCTGCACAAGGGGCGGACACCAATTTCCACAGAAATGACAATTTATGCATGTGGAAGCCCGTTTTTTTTGACTGACCACAGACTACACACAGCTTCATAATGATTTGAATGGTTGATTTACTGCAATTCTACTAGCAACCTTTGAATTTTCTATTAATAACCTGCTAGTGGTGCACAACGAAACCGTTTGAAACCAGTCCAGGGTTCGGACCAGTCAAGGGTTCGGACCAGTCAAGGGTTCGGCCCCCGTCTATCTGATCTGATCAGTGGGTCACTTATTTAAACCATACTGGCGGGATTTGAGCTAACACATGAAGGATCTACTGGAAATTATCAAACCCCAGTAATATGTGATTTGATTGATACAAAAGTATAACTTGCGTGTTGAAGAGCCGGTGACTGCTGGCACTCCCCACAAGACGAACGGTCGAGCCTCCACCTTTGTTTATCAATCGCTGTATTTTAGCTTTTTTCTATTTTTTTTTTTTTTTTTTTCCGTCTCCACCACAATAAATGCTATATTATCACTATAGTTGACTGGTGCAAATTTTGGAGGAAGGGCGCTTTTTCTGTAGTAATAATTGCTTCTCGTTGTGTATATTGCGACCGCTGGTAACTACAGGTTATATGAAATTCACATAACGTCTGGTATTTCAAGAAAAAAAAACTAATGAAAGTCACTCCACTCCACTAAATACCATTAAAATACTGGTTAGTTGCTACTAAAAACACTGTATTCTGCTATTCACAGGGATCACTAGATATATGCGAGTACACTAGCAGGCCAGTAAGATTATTAAAAACGCTGACCTGTGGTAATTTCTGGCGACTTCTGGCACCTGCCTCTAAAGGCTTATCACTTCATTTACAAATTCACCTGTTTTCAAATGACACTTTTTGCCTTTATCATCAATATACTAGGACCACTGTAGTATCACTAACAACTAAAGTATACTCAATGCTTTCAGGAGACTTTCTTTCCTCTGACACAAAGTTCAATATTATTATTTTTCCACACGGGACAGGCCTATGATTCCCCTCTGGCAGTAAACTCTGTTAGGTAGTGCACACAATTCTCCTTTTTTTACTCAGTATATAATGTTTTCCGCCCAAGATTGGTTCCAGGCGCTAAGGGATGTATCGTATAGGATTGATGACACAAATTAAAGTTCTAGCACGTAAGAGCGACCGTGAAAACACCAGAAAACCGGGAGCACAACGAGGCACGCTAACTCGCTAAATAACTCACGTGCCAGCTCTTTGGTAAAGTATGTGAGAAACACATAATTTATGAAAAAGTTTGTAGAAAAATACAAAGATGGTGGTGGTAGAGTGGAAGCAGTTGTGATAGTGGTTGATGAACATAAGAACATAAGAAAGGAGGATCACTGCAGCAGGCCTGTTGGCCCATGCTCGGCAGGTCCTTTACAATTCATCCCACTAACTTAATATTTTCCCAACCCAGTCCTCAGTGCTACCCAAGAAATAAGCTCTGGTAACTGTATCCACTCATTTGGGACTTTAGGAAAGTCATAAAGGAACGAGAGGTACAAGAATAAATAACAAAAAGGCACAATACAGGCCTCTATGGACAGATATGTTGTGCGACAGACGTCCAGTGACTCTCAAGCTGGTCCTAGTGACATTAAAAGAAGAAGGAAGTAACCCCGGAAAAGGACTTGCTACCTCAAGTCCTAATGGAAGGGGATTTCCCCTTCTAAACATTAATAACTTTGACACTCTCCCCTCCTCCCATCCCATCACTCATCACCAGATCTTCATTAAAGGTAAGTGTCATGTATTCTATTGTTAGTTGAGTTCTACAAACTGTGCATGTCTTCTTCAGTTTGTGCTCATTAAACTTAATATTTCGTGTGGTAAAATTTTTTTTTTTCATACTTTTGGTGTCTTGCACGGATTAATTTGATTTCCATTATTTCTTATGGGGAAATTTGATAAGCTTTTCGATGATTTTGGTTTACAATGAGCTCTGAGGAACGGATTAATAACGCAAACCAGGGGTCCACTGTATTTAGGTATGCATACTGGTCAGAGAACCCGTCATAAGTCCAAACCATTGGTAAACGAGTACGTTGCTAAGTGAGGAGAGGCTGTATTTGCTTCACTCCTGTTAATCATATGAACCATGTCCACCACAGCCACTGCATTTAAGCTTATTTAATACAGTGGACCCCCACCTTACGAACACATCGCCTTATGTTAAATCCTCCATATGAAGCATTTGAACGCAAAAATTTTGCCTCGCCTCTCGATAAAAAACTCTCCTTATGTGATTTGTCCAGGACGTGTCCCACGCGTGGCCTCAGCTGCCCCGTGGGTGCCAGTGTTTACAAGCCAGCCAGTGCGGTTGCATCTAAGCATACATTCAGTACATTTCATATTATCACAGTTTTTAGTGCTTGTAGCTGCAAAATAAGTCATCATGGGTCCCAAGAAAGCTTCTAGTGCCAACCCTGTGGTAAAAAGGGTGAAAATTACTATGGAAATGAAGTATGAGACAATTACTAAGTACGAAAGTGGAGTGCGTGTCTTGGAGCTGGCCAAGTTGTATACCAAACCCCAATTAATCATCGCTACTATCATGGTCAACAAAACGGCAATCAAGGAAGCTGTTCTTGCAAAAGGTGCATGTTTGTTTTCAAAACAGAGATCGCAAGTGATAGAAGATGTTGAGAGACTGTTATTGGTGTGGATAAATGAAAAACAGATAGCAGGAGATAGCATCTCTCGAGTGATCATATGTGAAAAGGCTAGGAAGTTGCATGAGGATTTAATTGAAAAAATGCCTGCAACTAGTGGTAATGTGAGTGAATTTAAGGCCAGCAAAAGTTGGTTTGAAAAGATTTAAGAATCGTAGTGGCATACATAGTCCTAATGGAAGGGGATTCCCCTTCTAAACAATAACAACTTTGACATTCTCCCCTCCTCTCATCCCATCAATCATCACCAGATCTCCATTAACCCTTTGAGGGTCGACAGGCACTCTCCGAGACTTGTTCTCAGGGTTTGCTAAATTTAAAAAAAAAAAAAAAGATTATTTTTTCATATGAAAAGACAGAGAATCTTTTCCCGATCATAATGACACCAAAAGTATGAAATTTGATGGAAAACTTACGGAATTATGCTCTCATGAAGTTAGCGGTCTCAACGATGTTTACGCATCGGCGATTTTGTCCAATTTGAGCCCTATTTTTGGCCAATTCCAGTGTACTAGTCGACAAAAATCGTAACTATTTCTCTAGAACTCCATTTTTTCTATTGAATGAGTACAAGAAACCACCCATTTACCGATTTCAACTATCCAATACAGTGGTCAGAATTTAGCAATTTTGCCAATTTCCAAATAGGCTCCAGAATAAATAAGAAAGACATTCCTGGCACTAAAATAACATTTCCTCTGTTTGTTAGTTACATCCCCAGGCCCCTCTTATATTTCTTAGGCTTTCCACTTTCAATTTTTATTCTTACAAAAAATAGAAGATTTACTGTTATGCAGACTGCTGCATTAGTGTAGAAATTGTATAAATAATATCAGTGCACTTGTGAAAGAATATTAGACTCACCAGTTGACGTGTATTGGACGCTTGGCATGATTTGTTTACTTTTGAACTTTGGTAAAAGTCGAACATTTCTGCTACTTTGAACTCAATTTCAAGGTACTTTTCATTGTAAAACTAGTCAAAATAATCTCAATTTCTGTAATATGTCTTCCATTCTATAAAATGAGACCAAGAAAACTAGAATACAACAATAAATACCATACGAAAATACAGTGCAAAGTCGCTGATTTATTCCAAAAACACGGTCAAAGTTTTTTTTTTTCTCTCATTATGCACTGTGTGCTGCAGGATTTTTTTTATACTGTGCACACTTACCACATAGACCCATTCTTTCATATGTATGCCTACCAGCTTTCTACCACTAGATTTGAGGGCGCTAGAATTTAGACGTACTAGTACGTCAAAAACCCTGGGTCGTAAGCCGTACTAGTACAGCTGAAACCCTCAGAGGGTTAAAGGTAAGTGTCATGTATTCTATTGTTAGTAGAGTACTACTAACTGTGCATGTCTTCTTCAGTTTGTGTGCATTAAACTTAATATTTCATGTGGTAAAACTTTTTTTCATACTTTTGGGTGTCTTGCACGGATTAATTTGATTTCCATTATTTCTTATGGGGAAAATTAATTCTCCTCACGATAATTTTGGCATACGATGAGCTCTCAGGAATGGATTAATATCGTATGCCGGGGGTCAACTGTACTGCTAAGGGGAGGCTAACTGCTGAGAAGTGAACTCCATTATTTATGATCTGATTTCTTTCATTTTTGGTGTACATTAAGAAGCATCTTTCCATCATACGTTGCCCATGTTTCAATAAGATAGTCCAACAAACAAATGAGATCCAGTTCCATAGATCAAGAGCAAGAGTCCCTCACCAGCATCAAGGAACCTCCCTTAACCCTTTGACTGTCGAAAGGCCCAATCCTGAAGTGTCTCCTGGTGTCGCAAAATATTCGAAAAAAAAAACATTATTTTTTCTTATGAAAATGTTAAGATTATTCTTCTGATTGTTTTAGTCCCAAAAAAAATTTTTTCCCATCAGTACTTACCTAGATATAGAGGCATGAAGTTTGCAGAAAATGAGCCGCGTATGGCAACAGCGGCGACTGCCACTCACCCGGTAAATTTTAGTTTACTTGTATTTGAAGGTTTGTTGTTTTTTTCACTATTTTATTTTTTCACATAACTTATGTGGCCTATGAGACCAAAGTAAGGTGCAATGTACATATATACACTCGTTGTATACAACACAATAAGCACACAAACATAATTATCAATATATTGTTTACAAAACTTGTTTACAAAAACAAACAATACAAAAAATTGTTTATTACTATTGTTCTATAATATATATACCAATATACAGTCACTGAATATATTCCTAGAAGTTCTGTAGCTTGTGGAACTCTGTGAAACATGGTGTCATACACAGTGGTGTTTTACACTCTCACACATAAAACATGGTGTCATAAACAGTGGTGTTTTACACTCCTCAAACATAAAACATGGTGTCATACACAATGGTGTTTTACACTCTCACACATAAAATCAGTGTGTGCGCATTTTTGTTGAAGTTTTTTTTTATGTGCAAAGACAAAACACCTCGTCTGAGCAGTTTTCTTCAAAGTATTAGCAGGCAGTTGTGTTATGTAGTTATCCTAGGTAAATGGTCGTGTATCATCATTCCTTCCTTCCTAATTTCCTTCATTCCTTTCCTACCTGGAGGCTACCTGGAGGGCATTCCACCTCTCTTCCTACATTCCTTCATCTGTCCTTCATTACTTTTTTCCTTCCTTTCATCTAGTCCTTCCTTCATTCCTGCCTTCCCTTCTTGCTTCTGGTTTCTATAATATATATACACATATATAGTCACTAGATACTTTCATAAAACTGCTATTATCACCCTTCAGCAAGCTTGTCTTGTGTGCGAGTGTGTGGCTTATAATTGTTTTGAGTCAGGAGTCGGCAGCTGTCAAAATGACATATTGTCTCATTAGTCACTCCCCCTACCGCCTGTCAAAACAATGGGGTCGGATGCTGCTTCCCCCTCCATTCTATCTAATTATCTTTCTCCCTCATTCTATCTCTTTCAATCTGTCTCTCTTTCTCTCTCTCTGTCTATCTCTGTCTCACAGGTACACATAAATACAACTATACATAGTGTAAATTACCTAGGATAACCCAAAAAATCCAGACAAAGTGCTATACTCTGCTTGAAGATGTGAGTAAACGTGATGATGACACAGTCTTGTGGCTCTCTCTGAGACAGAGCTAGACGGATAGACAGTGAGTTTGGCAGACAGACAAATAGACAGACAGACAAATGTTTGTTCGTCGTCATCTCCTCCTCCTCCTCCTCCTCCTCCTCCTCCTCCTCCTCCTCCTCCTCCTCCTCCTCCTCCTCCTCCTCCTCCTCCTCCTCCTCCTCCTCCTCCTCCTCCTCCTCCTCCTCCTCCCTCCTCCTCCTCCTCCTCCTCCTCCTCCTCCTCCTCCTCCTCCTCCTCCTCCTCCTCCTCCTCCTCCTCCTCCTCCTCCTCCTCCTCCTCCTCCTCCTCCTCCTCCTCCTCCTCCTCCTCCTCCTCCTCCTCCTCCTCCTCCTCCTCCTCCTCCTCCTCCTCCTCCTCCTGCCTCTTGACAGATGGAGTTATCTCCCCTTATCTTGTCACTGTCATGGGGTGAACTGTTTTCATGCCTCAAGGGAACATATTATTATTATTAGGTATTAGGTATTATTATTATTATTATTATTATTATTATTATTATTATTATTATTATTCCTCCTCCTTCCACCTTCCTCCTCCTCCCTCCTCCCTCCCTCCTTCCTCCTCCTTCCTCCTCCCTCCCTCCTTCCTCCTCCTCCCTCCTTCTTCCTCCTCCCTCCTTCCTCCTCCCTCCTTCTTCCTCCTCCCTCCTCCCTCCTCCTCCCTCCTTCCTCCTCCTCCCTCCTTCCTTCTCCTTCCTTCCTCTTCCTCCTTCCTTCCTCCTCCTCTTCTTCCTCCTCCTCTTCTTCCTCCTCCTCCTCCTCTTCCTCCTCCTCTTCTTCCTCCTCCTCCTCCTCCATTGCTTTTGGTCTCAAACTCCTCGAAATCATGAAATTGATCTTCATTGACACTTCCATCTGTGTTAGAGCATCACTTGGGAAGAGAAGAGTCCCAGATTTGCTGGGAAGTCACATATTTCTTACCGCTAGACATGCTGAAAAAGGACGACTGAAATGGTATTTCCACAATGCACCACTGGCTCCCCGATTTTTTTTATATGGTGCACACTGACCATGGAGACCCATTCTCTCACATGTGGGCCTACCAGCTTTCTCCTGTTTGATTTGAAGCCGCTAGAATTTATGCGTATAGATACGTCAAACACGGTATCTCCTATGACGTACATATACGACCGCGACAGTCAAAGGGTTAAGGCTCGCTCGCTTACGGAAATTTCGCTCATGTATAGAGGCAAAAAATCGACTGATCAACTGCTCGTATTTGGAAAAACTCGCACATGGAGGTTCCACTGTATTATTATTTTTTATATTTTATTATCACACTGGCCGATTCCCACCAAGGCAGGGTGGCCCAAAAATGAAAAACTTTCACCATCATTCACTCCATCACTGTCTTGCCAGAAGGGTGCTTTACACTACAGTTTTTAAACTGCAACATTGACACCCCTCCTTCAGAGTGCAGGCACTGTACTTCCCATCTCCAGGACTCAAGTCCGGCCTGCCGGTTTCCCTGAACCCCTTCATAAATGTTACTTTACTCACACTCCAACAGCACATCAAGTATTAAAAACCATTTGTCTCCATTCACTCCTATCAAACACGCTCACGCATGCCTGCTGGAAGTCCAAGCCCCTCGCACACAAAACCTCCTTTACCCCCTCCCTCCAACCTTTCCTAGGCCGACCCCTACCCCGCCTTCCTTCCACTACAGACTGATACACTCTTGAAGTCACTCTGTTTCGCTCCATTCTCTCTACATGTCCGAAGCACCTCAACAACCCTTCCTCAGCCCTCTGGACAAAAGTTTTGGTAATCCCGCACCTCCTCCTAACTTCCAAACTACGAATTCTCTGTATTATATTCACACCACACATTGCCCTCAGACATGACATCTCCACTGCCTCCAGCCTTCTCCTCGCTGCAACATTCATCACCCATGCTTCACACCAATATAGGAGCGTTGGTAAAACTATACTCTCATACATTCTATGATTCACTTCATCTTTCATAGACCCATCCGCTGACACGTCCACTCCCAAATATCTGAATACATTCACCTCCTCCATACTCTCTCCCTCCAATCTGATATCCAATCTTTCATCACCTAATCTTTTTGTTATCCTCATAACCTTACTCTTTCCTGTATTCACTTTTAATTTTCTTCTTTTACATACCCTACCAAATTCATCCACCAATCTCTGCAACTTCTCTTCAGAATCTCCCAAGAGCACAGTGTCATCAGCAAAGAGCAGCTGTGACAACTCCCACTTTATGTGTGATTCTTTATCTTTTAACTCCACGCCTCTTGCCAAGACCCTCGCATTTACTTCTCTTTCAACCCCATGTATTATTATTATTATTATTTTAATTATTATTATTATTGTTAGTACGCACATGGTGAGGGGCTCTTGATCTAGGGTATTGGATCTGTGTTCCAGTTCCCTGAATTAAGCCTGAATACATTCCATTCCCTATCCCTCCACAAGCACTTCCCCATTATAATAATAATAATAATAATAATAATAATATATATATATAATATAATAATAATACAGTGGACCCCTGCATAGCGACTTTAATCCGTGCAAGAGGGCTCATTGTTATGCGAAATGATCGGAATGCGAATGAATTTTTCCCATAAGAAATAATGGAAATCAAATTAATCCGTGCAAGACACCCAAAAGTATGAAAAAAAAAATTTTACCACATGAAATATACATTTTCCTACACACAAAGAGAAGGATACATGCACAATAGTAGAGTAGTACATGCACAATATATATTGTGCATGTACTACTCTACTAAATGAAGAATAAATGACACTTACCTTTATTGAAGATGCAGCAATGACTGATGAGACACTGTGTCCTGGGAGTGCCTTTTCCTCCTGAGTACTGTAGGTCCTGTTTGGCATTTTCTTCCAGAACAGGCCTTATCACACTGTGTATGCCACTACGATTCTTAAATCTCTCAAACCAACCTTTGCTGGCTTTAAATTCACCAATATGAGCACTAGTTCCAGGCATTTTTCCCTGTTCACCTGGGTGTTAGTCGACAGGTGTGGGTTGCATCCTGGGAGACAAGATTAAGGACCCCAATTTATATATTTATTTATTTAGTAATTTAAGCATACAAACAGAGGTACAAAAAATACAGGTAAGAGCAGCATGCCAAAGCCACTTATATGCATAGCATTACGGGCTGGCTTAAAATTAACTTAAGATTAACTAAGCAATGATGAAATCAGTGATAAAACATTATTGTAAACAGATAACTATAAAGCACAAATGAGTATTACAAAGACAGGTCATATGGTTGCTTGCATTGCTGTACATTCAGTCGAATGGAGTACTATTCTGTTAGGTAGTGTATTTAAAAAAATGATAAAGTTAGATTGGGTCCTAGGTTTAACATTTGTGTGATATAATTGTGAGTAACATATGGGATATACAATTTATAAGGTTCAGTTATTCAGTATTTATTTGGTTTTGAGTGAGTAAGTGATCTTTGAGAAGAGACTTGAATTTATGAACAGGTAGTGTTTCTTTTATATTTACAGGTAATGAATTCCAGATTTTAGGGCCTTTTATGTGCATTGAGTTTTTGCATAGTGTGAGATGGACACGAGGAACATCAAAGAGTGATCTGTGCCTTGTGTTATGGTCATGTGTTCTGTTAAGGTTGGTAAGGAGATGTTTGAGGGGAGGGTTTATGTCAGAGTTAAGTGTTCTATGTATGTAGTAGGTGCAGTAATAAGTATGGATGTTTTGTATTGTGAGTAGGTTTAGAGTTTTAAATATTGGTGGAGTGTGTTGTCTGTAGTGGGAATTTGTTATCATTCTGACTGCAGCCTTTTGTTGGGTGATTAGTGGTCTGAGATGGTTTATTGTTGTTGAGCCCCATGCACAAATTCCATAGGTGAGATAGGGATAAATAAGTGAGTGATATAGGGCCAGGAGGGCTGACTGTGGAACATAGTACCGTATCTTCGATAGTTTGCCTACGGTCTTGGAATTTTTTTGGAAATTTGTTGTATATGTGTTTGAAATTTGAGTCTATTATCAAGGTGGACTCCTAAGAATTTTCTCTCTGTGAGTTTTGTGACAGGTGATCCATTTATCATTATGTTTAGAGACACATCTGTAGCTCTGTTACCAAACTGAATGTAGTAGGTTTTGTCAATGTTTAGAGTGAGTTTGTTGGTCCTCATCCAGGTTGATATTTTCTGTAATTCGATATTTACAGTATTGACTAGCATGACTGGGCTCGGGTGAGAGTAGACGTATGTAGTGTCATCTGCAAATAGTGTGAGTTTGAGTAGTTGCGATGCATATGGTAGGTTATTTATGTATATGAGAAAGAGAAGAGGGCCTAGGACACTTCCCTGTGGGACACCAACTGTAATTGGCTGTGCGGAAGAGGATGCTCCATTTTTTTATATTTTTTTTTTATTATCACACCGGCCGATTCCCACCAAGGCAGAGTGGCCCGAAAAAGAAAAACTTTCACCATCATTCACTCCATCACTGTCTTGCCAGAAGGGTGCTTTACACTACAGTTTTTAAACTGCAACATTAACACCCCTCCTTCAGAGTGCAGGCACTGTACTTCCCATCTCCAGGACTCAAGTCCGGCCTGCCGGTTTCCCTGAATCCCTTCATAAATGTTACTTTGCTCACACTCCAACAGCACGTCAAGTATTAAAAACCATTTGTCTCCATTCACTCCTATCAAACACGCTCACGCATGCCTGCTGGAAGTCCAAGCCCCTCGCACACAAAACCTCCTTTACCCCCTCCCTCCAACCCTTCCTAGGCCGACCCCTACCCCGCCTTCCTTCCACTACAGACTGATACACTCTTGAAGTCATTCTGTTTCGCTCCATTCTCTCTACATGTCCGAACCACCTCAACAACCCTTCCTCAGCCCTCTGGACAACATTTTTGGTAATCCCGCACCTCCTCCTAACTTCCAAACTACGAATTCTCTGCATTATATTCACACCACACATTGCCCTCAGACATGACATCTCCACTGCCTCCAGCCTTCTCCTCGCTGCAACATTCATCACCCACGCTTCACACCCATATAAGAGCGTTGGTAAAACTATACTCTCATACATTCCCCTCTTTGCCTCCAAGGACAAAGTTCTTTGTCTCCACAGACTCCTAAGTGCACCACTCACTCTTTTTCCCTCATCAATTCTATGATTCACCTCATCTTTCATAGACCCATCCGCTGACACGTCCACTCCCAAATATCTGAATACGTTCACCTCCTCCATACTCTCTCCCTCCAATCTGATATTCAATCTTTCATCACCTAATCTTTTTGTTATCCTCATAACCTTACTCTTTCCTGTATTCACCTTTAATTTTCTTCTTTTGCACACCCTACCAAATTCATCCACCAATCTCTGCAACTTCTCTTCAGAATCTCCCAAGAGCACAGTGTCATCAGCAAAGAGCAGCTGTGACAACTCCCACTTTGTGTGTGATTCTTTATCTTTTAACTCCACGCCTCTTGCCAAGACCCTCGCATTTACTTCTCTTACAACCCCATCTATAAATATATTAAACAACCACGGTGACATCACACATCCTTGTCTAAGGCCTACTTTTACTGGGAAAAAATTTCCCTCTTTCCTACATACTCTAACTTGAGCCTCACTATCCTCGTAAAAACTCTTCACTGCTTTCAGTAACCTACCTCCTACACCATACACTTGCAACATCTGCCACATTGCCCCCCTATCCACCCTGTCATACGCCTTTTCCAAATCCATAAATGCCACAAAGACCTCTTTAGCCTTATCTAAATACTGTTCACTTACATGTTTCACTGTAAACACCTGGTCCACACACCCCCTACCTTTCCTAAAGCCTCCTTGTTCATCTGCTATCCTATTCTCCGTCTTACTCTTAATTCTTTCAATTATAACTCTACCATACACTTTACCAGGTACACTCAACAGACTTATCCCCCTATAATTTTTGCACTCTCTTTTATCCCCTTTGCCTTTATACAAAGGAACTATGCATGCTCTCTGCCAATCCTAGGTACCTTACCCTCTTCCATACATTTATTAAATAATTGCACCAACCACTCCAAAACTATATCCCCACCTGCTTTTAACATTTCTATCTTTATCCCATCAATCCCGGCTGCCTTACCCCCTTTCATTTTACCTACTGCCTCACGAACTTCCCCCACACTCACAACTGGCTCTTCCTCACTCCTACAAGATTTATTCCTCCTTGCCCTATACACGAAATCACAGCTTCCCTATCTTCATCAACATTTAACAATTCCTCAAAATATTCCTTCCATCTTCCCAATACCTCTAACTCTCCATTTAATAACTCTCCTCTCCTATTTTTAACTGACAAATCCATTTGTTCTCTAGGCTTTCTTAACTTGTTAATCTCACTCCAAAACTTTTTCTTATTTTCAACAAAATTTGTTGATAACATCTCACCCACTCTCTCATTTGCTCTCTTTTTACATTGCTTCACCACTCTCTTAACTTCTCTCTTTTTCTCCATATACTCTTCCCTCCTTGCATCACTTCTACTTTGTAAAAACTTCTCATATGCTAACTTTTTCTCCCTTACTACTCTCTTTACATCATCATTCCACCAATCGCTCCTCTTCCCTCCTGCACCCACTTTCCTGTAACCACAACTTCTGCTGAACACTCTAACACTACATTTTTAAACCTACCCCATACCTCTTCGACCCCATTGCCTATGCTCTCATTAGCCCATCTATCCTCCAATAGCTGTTTATATCTTACCCTAACTGCCTCCTCTTTTAGTTTATAAACCTTCACCTCTCTCTTCCCTGATGCTTCTATTCTCCTTGTATCCCATCTACCTTTTACTCTCAGTGTAGCTACAACTAGAAAGTGATCTGATATATCTGTGGCCCCTCTATAAACATGTACATCCTGAAGTCTACTCAACAGTCTTTTATCTACCAATACATATCCAACAAACTACTGTCATTTCGCCCTACATCATATCGTGTATACTTATTTATCCTCTTTTTCTTAAAATATGTATTACCTATAACTAAACCCCTTTCTATACAAAGTTCAATCAAAGGCTCCCATTATCATTTACACCTGGCACCCCAAACTTACCTACCACACCCTCTCTAAAAGTTTCTCCTACTTTAGCATTCAAGTCCCCTACCACAATTACTCTCTCACTTGGTTCAAAGGCTCCTATACATTCACTTAACATCTCCCAAAATCTCTCTCTCTCCTCTGCATTCCTCTCTTCTCCAGGTGCATACACGCTTATTATGACCCACTTCTCGCATCCAACCTTTACTTTAATCCACATAATTCTTGAATTTACACATTCATATTCTCTTTTCTCCTTCCATAACTGATCATTTAACATTACTGCTACCCCTTCCTTTGCTCTAACTCTCTCAGATACTCCAGATTTAATCCCATTTATTTCCCCCACTGAAACTCTCCTACCCCCTTCAGCTTTGTTTCGCTTAGGGCCAGGACATCCAACTTCTTTTCATTCATAACATCAGCAATCATCTGTTTCTTGTCATCCGCACTACATCCACGCACATTTAAGCAACCCAGTTTTATAAAGTTTTTCTTCTTCTCTTTTTTAGTAATTGTATACAGGAGAAGGGGTTACTAGCCCATTGCTCCCGGCATTTTAGTCGCCTCATACGACACGCATGGCTTACGGAGGAAAGATTCTTTTCCACTTCCCCATGGACAATAGAAGAAATAAAAAAGAACAAGAGCTATTTAGAAAAAGGAGAAAAACCTAGATGTATGTATATATATATATGCATGTGCGTGTCTGTGAAGTGTGACCAAAGTGTAAGTAGGAGTAGCAAGATATCCCTGTTATCTTAGCGTGTTTATGAGACAGAAAAAGAAACCAGCAATCCTACCATCATGCAAAACAGTTACAGGTTTTTGTTTCACAGTCATCTGGCAGGACGGTAGTACTTCCCTGGGTGGTTGCTGTCTACCAACCTACTACCTACTACCAGATGCTCCATTTGTGTACACATATTGGCTTCTGTTGCTGAGGTATGACTTTAGGTAGTTGAGGGAGTGCCCTCTTATACCATAGTGGGACAATTTTATGTGGAGCAAGTCATGGTCAACTGTATCGAAAGCTTTACGTAAGTCAATGAAGATCCCCAGTGGGACTTCTTTTTTCTCTATGCTGTATAAATATGTTCTAGCATGTGGATAATAGCATCATTAGTATTTTTATTAGGCCTGAACCCAAGTTGACAAGGGTTGAGTATGTTGTGGGAGATGAGGTAGGAATAGATACGCTTATGGATTAATTTTATAAAGATTTTAGAGAGAGGGTGTAAGTTGGATATTGGCCTGTAGTTATTCAAGTCTGTGTGGTCTCCTCCTTTATGGATCGGGGTGACCCTTGCTGTTTTGACAATTGTAGGAAAGGTAGTGGATTCAATGGATTTGTTAAAGAGTGTAGCAATGATTGGTGATAGCACCTGTGACACTTTTTTGTATATAATGGGTGGTAAGGTATTTAAATCTCCTGTCTTGTTTTTTAGTTTGTTGATAATAAGGGAGACTTCAGTTGGGTTAGTCGGAGCTAGGAACAGTGTCTTCGGGTAGTTGCCAGTGAGGTAGTCATTGGGTGGGGTATCGGAGCTTGGGATTTTATTGGCAAGGTTTTTTCCTATAGTGGAGAAGAAATCATTGAGTCTGTTTGCTGTTTCAGTAGGTGGGAATTGGGGTTCATCTGGTTTTGTTAATTCAATTTCGCTATTTCGTGTTATCTTTTTTGTTCCTAGTATTTCTGATAGGGTTTTGCAGGTTTTTTTTATATCACCTCGTAAGTTGGATAATCTGTTCTCGTAATACAATTTTTTAGCCCTTCTTATTAGGCTGGTTAGGATTGATGAGTAACGTTTTGTTTGGTCTCTGGTTATGTGGCCCATTCTGTACTGTTTTTCGTATTGGTGCTTTGTATTTATGGATTTGAGGATACTGGGTGTTAGCCAGGGACTGTTCAGTCTCTTCGCAGTCATCTGTTTAGTTTTTTTGGGGCAGTGCTTGTTTTAGAAGTATTGGGTCTTTTTTAGAAAATTATTAATACATTCGTCAATATCTGTATAGATTTCTAGCTCAGTGTGCCAGTCAATGTTTGTCACTGCTGCTGTGAAGTTATTGATAGCTGCCTCATTGTGAAGTCTGAATGTGACTTTAGTAGTGTCTAGGGGTAATTTGCCAAGGTTTGTTATGAGGAAGGTAGGGTAATGGTCTGTGGTATTATCTGTGATTATGCCTGATCTTAATGGGGATATGGTGTTGGTCCAGATGTGGTCTAGTAGGGAAACACTAGTCTCTGTAACTCTTGTAGGTTTCGTTACTGTTGGTAGCAACATGCAGTTACTCATAGTGTTTGTGGATTCAGTAACATGTGGGTCTTGGTATTGTAGGAGATTTATATTGAAGTCACCTGAGAGTAGTAAGTGATCTTTGTTCATGCGTGCATCAGTCATCATACTTCCTAGGTTTTCACTAAAATGGCTAATGTTTGTCTGTGGTACTCTGTAGATGTTTATCACTCTGAGAGGTTTTTGTAGGTATTTGGATTTGAATTTAGCTATTATATATTCCCCATGTTCATCCCTTGTGCAAGTATTAGTGATACATTCTAGTTGGTCTGAGTAGTATCTAGCTGTGCCACCCCCTTGTTGATCTGGCCTACAGTTGTGTATGGCTGTGTAACCAGGAATAACATAGACATCTGTAGTATCAGGCTTTAGCCAGGTTTCGGTGAGAGTAATGATGGACATACTGGCATGCAGGGAATTTAGTAATGCTATGAGGTCATCATAATGTTTGCTTAGAGATCTGATTTTGTAGTTAAAGACAGTTATGTTGTTGTTGGCTCTGAGAAGTGCCTTTGATTGTTCTGCTGTGTAGTAATTACAGTTACTGTTTGATTCATTTAAATCATTAGATAGGAGGTTGGTATCTGGATCAATGCTAGTTATCATAAGATTTATAGTGAATGTATAGTTAGAATTAATTATAAGACAAAGTAAATACAGGTCCTCCATCACAAATCCGGCATCATTGGGACCTGTAGTGTGCTGGATTACTGAGTTTGCTGAATTACAGAGTGGTTAGGTTAGAATACACTTAATAAAATTAACCAATTTGACTTACACAGTTCATTGAACATCGGCAAAAATCGAACATTTCCGCTACTTTGAGCTCAATTTCAAGGTACTTTTCATTTTGAAAGCAATCAAAATCATGTCTATTTCTGTAATATATCTTCCATTCTATCAAATGAGTCCAAAAAATGAGAATACAACCATAAAAACCATACGAAAATATACTGCAAAGAGGCGGCTAATGGCTGAGAAGTGAACTCCCTTATTTATCGTCCATCTTTTTTATTTTTGTTTTACGTTAAGAAGCATCTTTCTATCATACATTGCCCAAGTTTCAATGAGATAGCCCAACAAACAACCGAGAAAAAAAAAATATTTACCAAAAATCATATATGGCAAGCCTAAGCCAGGTACTGGAAATTAGTCACTTTGTCTGACTTTTCTGGGTTATCCTAGGTTCTCTATACATACACTGGTATGTATGATAATCTATGGTATAAACCTTGGTAATAAATACCTCTTATAGATTTCATCAATCTAGTGGAACTTTGTGTTAATTTCAACTTCTTCAAGTATCAGGACAACTGTTACAAACAGTGCTTTGGGATGGCAATGGGCAGCCCGCTTAGTGCTGTGCTTGCCAACCTCTTCATGGAAAACCTGGAGACAGAGAAATTCAGCACCCTTATTCCCAACACCGTTACCTGGTTAAGATACGTTGATGATATATTGGTTTTCTATCCGAGACGTCTCAATATCCAGGCCCTTCTCAACAAGATCAATGCAATAAAGTTGGTAGAATTACCAACAATATGTAAAGTAAAAGGACACAAGTGCAACTAATGTGACATTTATTGTGGCAACGTTTCGCTCTCCAGGAGCTTTATCAAGCCATTACAAACAATACATGGACACAGAGGGTATATAAAGGCTCAGAGTGAGGTGCAATACTAGTGAGGTACCATATCGATGTTCACTAGTGGTAGTAGTAGTAGTAGTAGTGGTAGTGACAAAAGTAATACAATATGGTAGAGCAATTAATTCGTACAAGAGTAAAAGGATATAAAAGCTATTACTTGGGTAACATAAAAATAGGTTGGGCAAATATAGACTGGAAAGAGGCAGCTTGTTTCAGTGTTCACTCTCTGTAATGTGCTTTGTGTAGTATAACAGGAGAGACTATGTGATGGCAGGGTTTACTGTTTTCAGGAGGATTCTTGCTAAGACTTCGGAGATGGTGAAGCTGCCGTTGTTTTGTTTAATTGTATTCGAAACAGCGATCAGTGCTGATTCGAGGCACTTGCGTCTGCGGAAATTACCAGTAGTTTCTTTGATCACTAATTGGGCGTCTCTGAATTTCATGAGATGATTGGTGGAATTTCGGTGTTGTACACAGGCATTGTTCAAGTTATCGTTCCTACATGCGTAAATGTGTTCATTGAGGCGGGTGTCGAGGTTTCTTGCTGTTTCACCTACATAAATCTTGTCACAGCCTCCACAGGGTATAGTGTAAACTCCTGCATTGACTGGTTCGTGGTGCTTGGATTTTGTCCTGGTTAGATCCTTTATTGAAGTGCTAGAAGCAATGGCGACTCTGGTGTTAGCTTGTGAAAGTGCTTTTGAGACGTTCAGTGCAACCTGGCTGTTGGGAAGAATTATAATTTTGTTGGGAGTGGTGTTGATGCGTGGAGAATTAATGATCTGAAGAGCTCTTTTCTTGCAGTCTTTGATGAAAAATGAAGGAAACTGTAACTCAGTGAATGTTTGGTGAATGTATGTACATTCCTCGTCAAGAAACTCAGGACTACAAATTCAGTATGCTCTTAGGAAAAACCCGATGATGATGCCTCTTTTGGTCTTGGTATCTTGACTGGAATAGAAGTGTGTGAGATCATTTTTATTGGTGGGTTTCCGATAAACTTGAAATCTTAGGTTGTTGTCTACTTTGTGAATGAGGACGTTGAGGAAAGGTAGCTTGTCATTGGACTCTTCTTCTAGTGTAAACTGGATCGCCGGTTCAACTGCGTTGAGCCTTGCCTGAAGATCCCGTACATCAAAACGTTTCGGAGTTATTACGAGGACATCGTCCACGTAATGTAACCAAGTGACATTTGAAGGGATGATGTTGGCGAAGTGTTCGGACTCTAGGTGTTCCATGTATAAGTTGGCTAGGACGGCACTTATGGGGGACCCCATTCCCATGCTGTAGGTTTGTTTGTAGAGCTTGTTATTGAAAGAAAAACAGTGTTAATTTCAACTGTTTTTCTTTCGATAACAAGCTCTACAAACAAACTTACGGCATGGGAATGGGGTCCCCCATAAGTGCCGTCCTAGCCAACTTATACATGGAACACCTAGAGTCCGAACACTTCGCCAACATCATCCCTTCAAGCATCACTTGGTTACGTTACGTGGACGATGTCCTCGTAATAACTCCGAAACGTTTTGATGTACGGGATCATCAGGCAAGGCTCAACGCAGTTGAACCGGCGATCCAGTTTACACTAGAAGAAGAGTCCAATGACAAGCTACCTTTCCTCGACATCCTCATTCACAAAGTAGACAACAACCTAAGATTTCAAGTTTATCGGAAACCCACCAATAAAAATGATCTCACACACTTCTATTCCAGTCAAGATACTAAGACCAAAAGAGGCATCATCATCGGGTTTTTCCTAAGAGCATACCGAAGTTGTAGTCCTGAGTTTCTTGACGAGGAATGTACATACATTCACCAAACATTCACTGAGTTACATTTTCCTTCATTTTTCATCAAAGACTGCAAAAAAAAGAGCTCTTCAGATCATTAATTCTCCACGCATCAACACCACTCCCAACAAAGTTATAATTCTTCCCAACAGCCAGGTTGCACTGAACGTCTCAAAAGTACTTTCACAAGCTAACACCAGAGTCGCCATCGCTTCTAGCACTTCAATAAAGGATCTAACCAGTACAAAATCCAAGCACCACGAACCAGTCAATGCAGGAGTTTACACTATACCCTGTGGAGGCTGTGACAAGATTTACGTAGGTGAAACAGCAAGAAACCTCGACACCCGCCTCAATGAACACATTTACGCATGTAGGAATGATAACTTGAACAACGCCTGTGTACAACACCAAAATTCCACCAATCATCTCATGAAATTCAGAGACGCCCAATTAGTGATCAAAGAAACTAATTTCCACAGACGCAAGTGCCTCGAATCAGCACTGATCGCTGTTTCGAATACAATTAAACAAAACAACAGCAGCTTCACCATCTCCGAAGTCTTAGCAAGAATCCTCCTGAAAACAGTAAACCCTGCCATCACATAGTCTCTCCTGTTATACTACACAAAGCACATTACAGAGAGTGAACACTGAAACAAGCTGCCTCTTTCCAGTCTATATTTGTCCAACCTATTTTTATGTTACCCAAGTAATAGCTTTTATATCCTTTTACTCATGTACTAATTAATTGCTCTACCATATTGTATTACTTTTGTCACTACCACTACTACTACTACTACTACCACTAGTGAACATCGATATGGTACCTCACTAGTATTGCACCTCACTCTGAGCCTTTATATACCCCCTGTGTCCATGTATTGTTTGTAATGGCTTGATAAAGCTCCTGGAGAGCGAAATGTTGCCACAATAAATGTCACATTAGTTGCACTTGTGTCCTTTTACTTTACAAGATCAATGCAGTTGAACCATCAATAAAGTTTACACTTGAACTCGAAAATGATGGCAAACTTCCTTTCCTCAACGTTCTACTGTGCAGATCTCCCGACAGTGACAAATTTCTCTTCAAAGTGTATAGAAAACCTACCAACAAGGACGATCTTATACACTTTTATTCACACCAAGACACCCGCACTAAGAGAGGAGTCCTCATTGGCTTCTTCTTGAGAGCTCTTCGCATCTCCAGCCCTTGTTTTCTAGAAGAAGAATGCACTTACATAACACAAGCCTTTACACGTCTTCAGTTCCCATCTTTCTTCATCCGAGATTGCAGACTCAAGGCACAAGCTATCCTCAACAAACCGCCCATGGAACAGCCCCTAAACAGTTCATAGTACTCCCATGTGGCGATGTTGCCACGAATACTCGCCGGGCACTTGCTATGAGTAACATCAACGTTTCCACCATAAACACATCATCTACCAAAGACCCCACTACGAAACGCAGCCCCACACCTATAACTTCTACAGCAGGCGTCTACACTATCCCCTGTGGGTTCTGTCCCAAGAAATATGTAGGCGAGACAGGCAGAGATCTTGCAGTCCGCCTGAATGAGCATCGAAATGCCTCTAACAGAGACGATATAAGGTACGCCTGTGTCCTCCACAGAGACTCCACGGGGCATTTGATGAACTGGAATGAGGCACAACTCGTTCTCACTGAACCAGACCTCAGACACCGATGGTGCCTAGAAGCCTCACTAATCGCCGTCACCGACACTATAGAACGCAACACTGGAAACTACAAAATTTCAAAAACATTGGCATACATGATACTTAAGCAGCACCAACCCAACAACACAGGAGTCACATGATTTCATCGTCTACCCGTCCTCATCATAGGTAGAGGTTGTTTTGATAAGGACCTGCCTCGCATGGGCCAGTAGGCCTTCTACAGTGTTCCTCCATTCTTATGTTCTTAGGACATTCCTCAGGTCACGTGCGTCACATCTCACTCTCCGCCTATATATATAATGTCTTTCTACTTCTGTATGTTAGAAGTGATCAAAGTCCGAGGACCGAAACGTTTTCTAATAAATATGTTATAGTCTTTGCTTACGTGTCTTTCTAAACCATGATAATCTATGTAACTGTATTTGTGTATACCTGAATAAATTTATTTACTTCTAGTCTGTCAACTGAGTACAAGAAACTGCCCATTCACTTATTTCAACTACCCAATAAAATGGTCAGAAATTGGCAATTTGGCCAATTTCACACAAATTTCAAGAGATGCCAATTTAAAAATAGGATCCAGAATAAACATTGCAGACATTCCTGGCACTAAAATAACATTTTCTCTGTTCATTAGTCACGGCTACAGGCCCCTCTTATATTACTCTTGCTTACCATTTGGAATTTTTATTCACAAAAAAATAGACGATTTACTGTTATGCAGACACTGCATAATTTTAATATTTGTATAAATAATATCAATCCATTCTTGAGTCCGTACTGGAATTTGGACTGGCAGGCGGACAGGTATTGGACGGTGACATCATTTGTTTACTCTTGAGCTTTGCTAAAGAATAGAACATTTTCACTACTGTTTACCTGGAGTTTACCTGGGGAGAGTTCCGGGGGTCAACGCCCCCATGGCCAGGTCTGTGACCAGGCCTCCTGGTGGATCAGAGCCTGATCAACCAGGCTGTTGCTGCTGGCTGCATGCAAACCAACGTACGAGCCACAGCCCGGCTGATCAGGAACTGACTTTAGGTGCTTGTCCAGTGCCAGCTTGAAAACTGCCAGGGGTCTGTTGGTAATCCCCCTTATGTGTGCTGGGAGGCAGTTGAACAGTCTCGGGCCCCTGACACTTATTGTATGGTCTCTTAACATGCTAGTGACACCCCTGCTTTTCATTGGGGGGATGGTGCATCGTTTGCCAAGTCTTTTGCTTTCGTAGTGAGTGATTTTCGTGTGCAAGTTCGGTACTAGTCCCTCTAGGATTTTCCAGGTGTATATAATCATGTATCTCTCCCTCCTGCGTTCCAGGGAATACAGGTTTAGGAACCTCAAGCGCTCCCAGTAATTGAGGTGTTTTATCTCCGTTATGCGCGCCGTGAAAGTTCTGTGTACTTTTTCTAGGTCGGCAATTTCACCTGCCTTGAAAGGTGCTGTTAGTGTGCAGCAATATTCCAGCCTAGATAGAACAAGTGACCTGAAGAGTGTCATCATGGGCTTGGCCTCCCTAGTTTTGAAGGTTCTCATTATCCATCCTTTCATTTTTCTAGCAGATGCGATTGATACAATGTTATGGTCCTTGAAGGTGAGATCCTCCGACATGATCACTCCCAGGTCTTTGACGTTGGTGTTTTCGCTCTATTTTGTGGCCAGAATTTGTTTTGTACTCTGATGAAGATTTAATTTCCTCATGTTTACCATATCTGAGTAATTGAAATTTCTCATCGTTGAACTTCATATTGTTTTCTGCAGCCCACTGAAAGATTTGGTTGATGTCCGCCTGGAGCCTTGCAGTGTCTGCAATGGAAGACACTGTCATGCAGATTCGGGTGTCATCTGCAAAGGAAGACACGGTGCTCTGGCTGACATCCTTGTCTATGTCAGATATGAGGATGAGGAACAAGATGGGAGCGAGTACTGTGCCTTGTGGAACAGAGCTTTTCACTGTAGCTGCCTCAGACTTTACTCTGTTGATGACTACTCTCTGTGTTCTGTTAGTGAGGAAATTATAGATCCATCGACCGACTTTTCCTGTTATTCCTTTAGCACGCATTTTGTGTGCTATTATGCCATGGTCACACTTGTCGAAGGCTTTTGCAAAGTCTGTATATATTACATCTGCATTCTTTTTGTCTTCTAGTGCATTTAGGACCTTGTCGTAGTGATCCAATAGTTTAGACAGACAGGAGCGACCTGTTCTAAACCCATGTTGCCCTGGGTTGTGTAACTGATGGGTTTCTAGATGGGTGGTGATCTTGCTTCTTAGGACCCTTTCAAAGATTTTTATGATATGGGATGTTAGTGCTATTGGTCTGTAGTTCTTTGCTGTTGCTTTACTGCCCCCTTTGTGGAGTGGGGCTATGTCTGTTGTTTTTAGTAACTGTGGGACGACCCCCGTGTCCATGCTCCCTCTCCATAGGATGGAAAAGGCTCGTGATAGGGGCTTCTTGCAGTTCTTGATGAACACAGAGTTCCATGAGTCTGGCCCTGGGGCAGAGTGCATGGGCATGTCATTTATCGCCTGTTCGAAGTCATTTGGCGTCAGGATAACATCGGATAGGCTTGTGGTAATCAAATTTTGTGGCTCTCTCATAAAAAATTCATTTTGATCTTCGAATCTCAGTCTGGTTAGCGGCTTGCTAAAAACTGAGTCATATTGGGACTTGAGTAGCTCACTCATTTCCTTGCTGTCATCTGTGTAGGACCCATCTTGTTTAAGTAGGGGCCCAATACTGGACGTTGTTCTCGATTTTGATTTGGCATAGGAGAAGAAATACTTTGGGTTTCTTCCGATTTCATTGATGGCTTTTAGTTCTTCCCGCGATTCCTGACTCCTAAAGGATTCTTTTAGCTTAAGTTCGATGCTTGCTATTTCTCTGACCAGTGTCTCCCTACGCAATTTCAAATTCAAATTCAAAGTTTATTCTTTATTAGGATTACAATGCTGAGTTTACAGAATTTGGTTATTGTGTGGTTTACATGTAGTAAAATAATAATTACAGAGTGTACCACTAGAATGCCTAGCATGGCTAGGCATTTCGGGCAGACTTATATTAAATCTTAGGTTTAAAATGTTACAAAATTATGAGGTAAGTTGGTATTATGGCTAAATGACTAAATACTAGTTGTGAGTTTAGCAATGTGAATGCTTTTGTTTTGGCACTATACATAGTTTCAGTATTGGAGTATCACAGGCCAACTTATGACTAGTTAAGATTCATTATTTTGAGATTGAGATTGATATTTCTGTTTATGGTCAAATGGGTGAGTGAGTGCAAGTGTGGACCACCAGGTGGTATTCGTATTATTAGTTGATAGGGTGTATCAGGGAGATAAGATGTTTTCTGATGGTAGTTTTGAAGGTGATGAATGTGTCTGCAGTTTTGGAAGTTTCAGGTAGGGTGTTCCAGATTTTAGGGCCTTTGATATACATTGAATTTTTGTAAAGGTTTAGTCGGACACGGGGAATGTCATAGAGATGTTTGTGTCTGGTGTTGTGCCTGTGGGTTCTGTCACAACTATCAAGAAAGCTTTTTTAGGTCAAGGTTAATATTGGAATTTAAGGTCCTGTAGATGTAGATTGCACAGTAGTAAGTGTGGATGTACTGAACAGGGAGTAAGTTTAGATCTATGAAGAGTGGGGGGGGGTGTTGCCAGGGATGGGATTTAGTGATTATTCTTACTGCGGCTTTTTGTTGGGTTATTATTGGCTTTAGGTGTGTTGCTGCAGTTGAACCCCAAGCACAGATAGCTTAGGTGAGGTATGGATATATAAGTGAATGGTATAGTGTGAGAAGGGCAGTTTGCGGCACGTAGTATCGTATCTTGGAGAGGATCCCAACCGTTTTGGATACTTTTTTTGTTATGTGTTGGATATGGGTGCTGAAGTTCAGGTTGTTGTCGAGGTATTGGCCTAGGAATTTGCCCTCATTATGCCTGGCAATTAGGGTGTTGTCGATCTTAATGTTAATTTGCGCATCTCCTGCTCTGCTTCCAAACATAATGTAGTAGGTTTTGTCAACGTTAAGCGTAAGTTTATTGGCTGTCATCCGAGTCAATATTTTGTTCAGCTCCTCATTAACAATGGTGTTTAGGGTTGCAAGATTAGGGTGAGAGATGACATAAGTCGTGTCGTCAGCAAAGAGAATGGGATTCAAGTGTCGAGATACGTTTGGAAGATCATTGATGTATATGAGGAAGAGCAGGGGACCAAGGACACTTCCCTGCGGAACTCCAGTATCAAGTGGCTGTGTTGTTGATGCTGTGTCTTTAATGGTGACATACTGATACCTATTAGTAAGGTAAGATTTGAAATATGCAAGCGCATGGCCTCTTATACCATAATGGTCAAGTTTGTGGAGTAGGATGCCGTGGTCTTCTGTGTCAAGAGCTTTTCTTAGGTCAATAAAAATTCCTAGTGGATATTCCTTATTTTCCAATGCTGTGTAAAGCAGATCTAGCATTTTTATGATTGCATCGTTAGTGCTTTTACTTTTCCTGAATCCAAATAGGCAGGGGTTGAGTATGTTTTGTGACGTTATAAATGAATATAGTCTCCTGTGCATGAGTTTCTCAAAGATTTTGGATAGCAATGGTAAGTTTGATATTGGCCTATAGTTGTTTAAATCTGTAGGGTCACCACCTTTATGTATTGGTGTAACCCTTGCCGTCTTGAGTAGTTTCGGGAAGGTGCTAGTTTCTAGTGACTTGTTAAAAACTAATGAGATAGCATGCGAGAGGACATGGGCCACTCTCTTGTACTATAATGGTGGGACATGAGACAGATTCCCTGAGTTATTTTTAAGTGACTTTATAATCTCGGTGACTTCCGTGGGCTCAGTTGGTGCAAGATAGAAGGAATTTGGGAAATTCCCATCTAGGTAGTCCCCGGCATGGGCATTGGTACGTGGGATTTTATTGGCGAGATTAGAACCTATGGTTGAGAAGAAGTCGTTTATCTTGTTAGCTGTGTCGGTGGGTTGCAGTGGTGTTTCATTAGGTTTAGTTAGGACAATATTCTTGGGTTTTTTTCAGTTTGTGGGTCCCTAGAATCTGAGAGAGTGTTTTCCAGGTCTTTTTTATATCTCCTCTTGTGTCAGTGAATCTACTGGAGTAGTATAGTTGTTTGGCTTTCTTTATTACTTTGGTGAGGACTGATGAATAGTGTTTAAGAATATCTTTGTGTATTTAGCTCTGTCTATATTGCTTTTCATATTGGTGTTTCTTATCAATGGATTTCAGAATGGTGCTGGTTAGCCATGGGCAACCAAGCCGTTTGTTTGTGATCTGTTTCGTTTTTATAGGACAATGTTTGTTGTATAGTCTAAGTAGTTTGTTAAGAAAAATGTCTGTCCAGTCATCAATACCATTGGCCTTGGAGAATTCTGTAGGCCAGTCAACAGTCTCTAGGTCAGCTGTGAACTTCCTTATTGAGGCCTCATCATGGAGTCTAAATGAGACTTTGTTGTATTCAAGTGGTGGTTTACTAATGTTTGTCATGAGGAAGGTAGGGTAGTCGTCATGAAAGCAATCAAAATCATATCTATTTCTGTAATATATCTTTCATTCTATCAAATGAGCCCGAAAAAATGAGAATACAGTGGTCCCTCAATAATCGTCCGGCCTGAAAATCGTCCATTTCGGAAATAGTCCTGTTTTTTCGTCAAAATATTGGCTGGCAAATGGTCCGGTAACTCGCTAATAGTCCTAATAGTCCTTCGTCTTGAACGCGTACTCACGCTCTGAGCCGCCTCGGCCTTTCCTTCCCAGCCAGTGTGCCATTGTTTACCAGTGAGTGACTGTCCCCTCACATGCTCCTACGAAATATTTCATAATATTCCATTGATTTTAGTGCTTGCAAGTGCTAAATAAACTACCATGGCTCCAAATAAAGCTTCTAGTGCCAGCTCTTTGGTAAAGAATGTGAGAAACACATAATTTATGAAAAAGTTTGTAGAAAAATACAAAGATGGTGGTGGTAGAGTGGAAGCAGTTGTGATAGTGGTTGATGAACATAAGAAAGGAGGATCACTGCAGCAGGCCTGTTGGCCCATGCTCGGCAGGTCCTTTACAATTCATCCCACTAATGAAACATTTTCCCAACCCAGTCCTCAATGCTACCCAAGAAATAAGCTCTGATAACTCTATGCACTCATTTGGGACTTGCAAATGAGTGGATAGAGTTGTCAGAGCTTATTTCTTGGGTAGCATTGCGGACTGGGTTGGGAAAATGTTTCGTTAGTTTGATGAATTGTAAAGGACCTGCCGAGCATGGGCCAACAGGCCTGCTGCAGTGATCCTCCTTTCTTATGTTCTTATATTCTTATGTTCATCAACCACTATCACAACTGCTTCTACTCTACCACCACCATCTTTGTATTTTTCTACAAACTTTTTCATAAATTATGTGTTTCTCACATTCTTTACCAAAGGGCTGGCACTAGAAGCTTTCTTTGGTGGTAGTGATGGTGGTGGAAGGTAGTAGTGATGGTGGTAGAAGGTAGTAGTGATGGTGGTAGAAGGTAGTAGTGATGGTGGTAGAAGGTAGTAGTGATGGTGGTAGAAGGTAATAGTGATGGTGGTAACAGTTGTAATAGTGGTAGAAGGTCATAGTGATGGTGGTAGAGGGTTCCTTCTTTAGTGATTCAGCAATTCTACCAACTCCTCCAATGTTGTTGGAGTTATATAGGGCTACAAAAACCACCGCCGCCTCACCACCATTATGGACGGCTTACACTCAGTGGCCCTTATATACCCAACAACAACACAACACAACATCTCTTGTGACATACGTAATGACTTATTTTATTCATTCTAGAGTATGGTATAAACCTTGGTAATAAATACCGACAAGTTGGTTTAGAAAGACACGTAAGCAAACACTATGACATTTATTAGAAAACGTTTCGGTCCTGGGACCTTGATCACTTCTAACATACAGAGGTAGAAAGACATTATATATATAGGCTCACTGATAACCACGACCTCCCTTTACCTCTTCTAGATTTCATCAATCTAGTGGAACTTTGTGTTAATTTCAACTTCTTCAAGTATCAGGACAACTGTTACAGTGCTTTGGGATGGCAATGGGCAGCCCGCACATGTGTTAATTTCAACTTCTTCAAGTATCAGGACAACTGTTACAGTGCTTTGGGATGGCAATGGGCAGCCCGCTCAGTGCTGTGCTTGCCAACCTCTTCATGGAAAACTTGGAGACAGAGAAATTCAGCACCCTCATTCCCAACACCGTTACCTGGCTAAGATACGTTGATGATATATTGGTTTTCTATCCGAGACGTCTCAATATCCAGGCCCTTCTCAACAAGATCAATGCAGTTGAACCATCAATAAAGTTTACACTTGAACTCGAAAATGATGGCAAACTTCCTTTCCTCGACGTTCTACTGTGCAGATCTCCCGACAGTGACAAACTTCTCTTCAAAGTGTATAGAAAACCCACCAACAAGGACGATCTTATACACTTTTATTCACACCAAGACACCCGCACTAAGAGAGGAGTCCTCATTGGCTTCTTCTTGAGAGCTCTTCGCATCTCCAGCCCTTGTTTTCTAGAAGAAGAATGCACTTACATAACACAAGCCTTTACACGTCTTCAGTTCCCATCTTTCTTCATCCGAGATTGCAGACTCAAGGCACAAGCTATCCTCAATAAACCGCCTATGGAACAGCCCCCTAAGCAGTTCATAGTACTCCCATGTGGCTATGTTGCCACAAATACTCGCCGGGCACTTGCTATGAGTAACATCAACGTTTCCACCATAAACACATCATCTATCAAAGACCTCACTACAAAACGCAGCCCCACATCTCTAACTTCTACAGCAGGCGTCTACACTATCCCCTGTGGGTTCTGTCCCAAGAAATATGTAGACGAGACAGGCAGAGATCTTGCAGTCCGCCTGAATGAGCATCGAAATGCCTCTAACAGAGACGATGTAAGGTACGCCTGTGTCCTCCACAGAGACTCCACGGGACATTTGATGAACTGGAATGAGGCACAACTCATTCTCACCAAACCAGACCTCAGACGCCGACGGTGCCTAGAAGCCTCACTAATTGCCATCACCGACACTATAGAATGCAACACTGGAAACTACAAAATTTCAAAAACATTGGCATACATGATACATAAGCAGCACCAACCCAACAACACAGGAGTCAGTTAGGTAAGACACATATGCAACAGTTAGGTATCTTTATTATGAAACGTTTCGCCTACACAGTAGGCTTCTTCAGTCAAGTACAGAAAAGTTGATAGAAGCAGAAGATACTTGAAGACGATGTAATCAGTCCATCACCCTTAAAGTTTTGAGGTGGTCAGTCCCTCAGTCTGGAGAAGAGCATTGTTCCATAGTATGAAACAATATGGAGAAGAAGTGACAGGATGGAGCTTTTATAGCGCCAGGAGGTGAGACGTAGGCCACTAGGAGAGGTAAGAACTCAGATGTTGAAAGGTTAGGTCCCTCTCAAACCCAGCCCCTCTCACTAGTGGAAGTTGTCGAAGTTGATTGCAGGTCTGTACCAAGATACCCTTGTGTTGCAGTGTCTGACAGATTGAACATTAAAATGGTATAAAATACCGACAGGTTGTTAGGTAAGACACATATGCAACAGTTAGGTATCTTTATTATGAAACGTTTCATAATAAAGATACCTAACTGTTGCATATGTGTCTTACCTAACAACCTGTCGGTATTTTATACCATTTTAATGTTCAACACAGGAGTCACATGACTTCATCGTCTACCCGTCCTCGTCATAGGTAGAGGTTGTTTTGATAAGGACCTGCCTCGCATGGGCCAGTAGGCCTTCTACAGTGTTCCTCCATTCTTATGTTCTTATGACATTCCTCAGGTCACATGCGTCACACCTCACTCTCCGCCTATATATATAATGTCTTTCTACCTCTGTATGTTAGAAGTGATCAAAGTCCGAGGACCGAAACGTTTCCTAATAAATATGTCATAGTGTTTGCTTACGTATCTTTCTAAACCATTCTAGAGTATATTCCATGTTTCTATGTTATTAATATTGTTTATTATGTCATTTTAGTTGAATTGTGATAGATAAATAAGCCATAGAGTTGATATTAGTGTTATATTCTCCAACAATAAACTTGCCATCCCTCCCTCACAAACAAATAGCCAGTAAAAACATAACAATGGAAGAACACTGCAGGTGTACTGGCCCATACAAGGCAGGTCCTTATCAAAATGACCTCCACCCAAAGCTACCCAAGAATTTACTCCCGTACCCAATGACACAAATCAGACTCAGCTTCTCCAACTCGTATATTTGTCCAATCTCTTCTTGAAGCTACCCAAGGTCCTAGCCTTGATCACCCTACTGGTAAGTGTGATGTTAAATAAGAACTTAAGAAAGTAGGAACACTGGAACAGGCCTGCTGGCCCATACTAGGCCGGTCCTTCACAAATCCAACCCACTAACAGAACAAATGCTACCCAAGCAATAAACTCAGGTGCAAGTCCGACTCAAATCCAACCCCTTTCACTCGTGTATTTATCCAACCTAAATTTGAAACTACCCAAGCCATAGCTTTTAGAACATTGGAAAGGAGGAACACTGCAATAAGCCTGTTGGCCCATACTAGGCCGGTCCTTCACAAATCCAACCCACTAACAGAACAAATGCTACCCAAACAATAAGCTCAGGTGCAAATCCGACTCAAATCCAACCCCTCTCACTTGTGTATTTATCCAACCTAAATTTGAAACTACCCAATGTTTTAGCTTCGATCACCCTACTTGGCAGACCGTTCCACTCATCAACTACCCCTATTACCAATGTTCATTTATACATTTTATTAGTGCCCTAGAGTCCTCATGGAGGGGGATTCCCCTTCCAAATAACCTCTCTTCCCTCTCTCCTCCTCCCTGTCTTCCATTCATCAACAACAGCCTTCAATAAAGGTAACTGTCATGTTGAATGTTCATTCTTTTGTGCATGTAAATCTATCTTTTAGGTAAAAAAAATTGTTGTTGATACTTCTGGGTGTCTGGAACGAATTAATTGGATTTACATTATTTCTTATGGGGAAAATTGATTCGAAAATCGTCCATTTCGATAATAGTCCCACTTCCAGGAACGGATTATGGACGATTATTGAGGGACCACTGTATAACCATAACAACCATGCAAAAATATACCGCTAAGCGGCCGCTAATGGCTGAGAAGTGAGCTCCGCTATTTATGGTCTGATTTCTTTCATTTTTGGTGTACGTGAAGAAGTATCTTTCCATCATACATTGCCCAAGTTTGAATAAGATAACCCAACAAACAACTGAGGAAATAATAATAATAATAATAATAATAATAATAATAATATCTTTATTTACTACACATACATGTACAAGGTATACAGGCCTAGCTGACATCAGTGACATACTACTGTATAGAAAGCCACTTGTTATGCTGAGTTTTTCAAGAAAATTAGGTCAGTGTTCCAGGATAACATCCACACTAGTCAGCTAACACCCAGGTACCCATTTACTGATGGGTAAACATAGACAGCAGGTGTAAAGAAACACGCCTAATGTTTCTACCCTGACTGGGAATCGAATATTTACCAAAAATCATATATAGCTAACCCAAGCCAGGTACTAAAAATAAGCCACGTTGACTTTTTTGGGGTTATCCTAGGTTCTCTACACATAAGCTGCTATGTGTGATAATCTATAGAGAGAAAATAACTGTTTTGTTTCATGTTTATGGTGGAGTAAGAGTGTATATCACAGTTAGCCCTGTGCTATTCTCCATTTTCTCTAATATAAGCCACCAAGACAAGGATAGGAGAATGGTATTTGTTTACCATATCCTCTTCATAACTCTCTCGAACTGCTCGGTGTTATGCCAAATATTATTCATTCTGGAGTATTCAACATGTTTTATGTTATTTATATTGTTTCTTACGTCATATTAGATCAATTGTGATAGGAAAATAAGCTGTAGTATTGATATTAGCGTACTAATAAAGCATATTCTCGTGCTTCATGAGACTGAGCTCATGGCAACTGACAGTGGCTTCAAAGCCACCTTATCTTTAATGGATAATGTATTATGCATGTGCTTTACATAAGGAGAAGCATTTCTTTTATTCATTGGAACCATGGCTAGGGCTAAAAGTAAGCAGGTTAAAACAATAAATGGAGAAAAAGAAATTGGAATGACTTATGCAGCAAGTAGCGCCACCAAACAGTACCAGCAGGTTGGTGTAGCGACCCTGGAAATTTGAAATTATGCTAGCCAAAATTAGTGCCGAATAACTTAAGGAACCGAATAACTGATTGCTGGATTTGTGATGGCAGACCTGTATTCTAAAGTTGTAAAATAGCACCTGAATTATTTTAAAAAATGTAAAAAAATATAAGCTAAGGTAGCTCTTTAAAGCTAAAATAAATGAGGCAATATAAAAGGAACTAAAATAATTTGTGGTGAACAAAAAAGTGGTAATCAAATAAATGAATATAATGGCAAAATAATGAGCTTATTACACTTTAGCACCTGAGAATAGCACCTTGATTATTTTAACAATTGTGAATATATGAATTAAGGTTGTTATATAAAGCTAAAATAAAAGAGAAAAAATATAAGGGACTAAATTAAGTAATGGTAAACAAAGTTAAAATGACAGATAGTCACTATGATATAATATTGATTTGGGAGTAAGATCTGATTTGTTATATATAATAAGTTGAGCAATATATTGTACTATAAAAAGTAAAAAAAAAATAATAAGAGGTAGTTGGTAGTAGCTAGCAAAAGATAGTTAAGGGCCTTGAACAATGATGTAATTGAAATATACACTAATTGCACACACAATATAATCACTAAGATATGAAAATAATCTGAGAGTAGGATTTGTCTTATAGCATAAAGTTTGAGCAATTAATATCACTATAGGAATATTTTTTGAGGTAGTTGGTACTAGCTAGTGAGGGATGGTAAAGGAATTGCACAGTAGTGTAGTAGGAACATACACTAGTTAGTTATTTGTAGTTAGGGAGAAAAGGGGAAAATTTGGTAAGATTATTAGAGAAATTAAACAGGGTTTAGGTAGGAAAGAAATAGGTAATACAGATATTAATAAAGAGTAGGTATCCTATTAACAAATAATAATTTGTGAATAGGAAATCTGGGAAAATAACACAAAAGGGGTCACACAAAGAACTGTGTGGGACACAGGATAATGAGGTAGTAAAATACTATCTTGGAGGTGATAGTACAGGGATTAGTTCAATAATTACATAGTAACATACACTAACATAGTAAGAATTTGGTCACTAATATCAGTCAGACTCTGTAATGTTTGCATCATGAAGGAAGTTTGCTAGTTCATTTTCATTTGTAATGTAGTAAACACTGCCTACATTTGTTTTTCTTACTAGAATTTGTCCATCACATACAAAGCACTGGTAAATTTTATCATTATTCTCACATTTCAGTTTTTTCACTCTGTACAGGAGGTTCTGTCGTTTTCTTGTGAGACACTCGTTTATGTATATATCTTTTCTTGCTTTGATAGATGAAATTATTAGATCTTTTTTCCTGTCTTGTGTGTGAAATCTGAGCATAACACTTTTTCTACTTTGGTTCCCTAGTAACCGTGATTCTTTTATTTCTGACACTGGTACATTAATCTGTAGGTGGTCACGTATGATCTGGAGAGTTGTATCTTTGCAGTTGGAATGGTTTAGTTCGCTGGGAAAGAGTGGAGTGTTAATTATTACTGCATCAGATAACTTGTCTTGCTCTGTCTTGTCATCTTGGTTAGCAAAGTAATTGTTCATTTGGGTATCCATGTTTATTTTCCAGTCCTTGATGGCATTATCAATCTTCGTGTTTAGGGAAGTTATTTGGTCTGAGTGACTGGCTATGACTGATTGGAGGGTCTTGCCAAAATCAGTTGTGCCAGATGATGTTAGCTGTTGTTTGAGGTTGTTGATCTTGTTCTCAAGATGAAGTAGTTTAGATTCATGGTTTGATATTGTTGCACGGAGAGACATATTTTCAGCACGAAGATTCAGGTTATCCGTCGTTAGGGGGGTGATGTAGTTCTTTAGAATGTCAGGATCATTAGTCATACCTGGGAGCATATCAGATGGGTTAAATCCTATGAAGGTAGTAGAGGTAGAGAGGGAGTCAGTCACAGTCGGTGTTGTTGTTGTAGCGTCAGCTTGGTTGGGTGTTGAGGGTGAGTCGGCCATGTTTGTTGTTGGTGATGCATCGTTCTGGGTTGTAAGGGAGGTGGATGACGCACCGGCGTCCTGCTGGGTCGTCCTATGGAATAGTCAATTTCTAGGTGCTGCTTTGCTGGTCTTAGTGCTGTTTCTTCTATTAGTTGGTCTCATAGTAGTACAGGAGTTGCTATTGTTAGATGAAGAAACTAATTACCCAACAAAAGGCTGCAGTTAGAATGATAACAAATTCTCACTACAGGCAGCACACTCCACCAATATTCAATACACTAAACCTACTCACCATACAAAACATCCATACTTATTACTGCACCTATTACATACATAGAACACTTAACTCTGATATTAACCCTCCCCTCAAACATCTCCTTGCCAACCTCAACAGAACACATGACCATAACACAAGGCACAGATCACTCTTTGATGTTCCTCGTGTTCATCTCACACTATGCAAAAACTCAATGCACATAAAAGGCCCTAAGATCTGGAATTCATTACCTGTAAATATAAAAGAAACACTACCTGTTTATAAATTCAAGTCTCTACTCAAAGATCACTTACTCACCCAAAACCAAATAAATACTGAATAACTGAACCTTATAAATTGTATATCTTAAATGTTTCTCACAATTATATCACATAAATGTTAAACCTAAAACCGAATCTAACTTTATTATTTTTTAAATACACTACCTAACAGAATCCTTCATATGACTGAATGCAACCATATGACCTGTCTTTGTAATACTCACTTGTGCTTTATAGTAATCTGTTTACATTAATGTTTTATCACTGACTTCATCATTGCTTAGTTAATCTTAAGTTAATTTTAAGCCAGCCCGTAATGCTATGCATAGTATAAGTGGCTTTGGCATGCTGCTCTTATCTGTATTTTTTTGTACCTCTGTATGTGTGCTCAAATTTATAATAAATAAATAAATAAATAAATAAATAAAAAAAGATAGTTAAGAGCTTGGAGTTGGTAGTCATCTGGCAGCGGGGTTGTGCTCGGAGATGGAGGGGCAGTCTTCACTTCAATCTGTAGTTTTTTCGGTTTGTAGGTATCACTGTTGATTGTCTTGGGTCATGCTGGGTTCTACGTACGTTAGTGCAGTTAAGAGTGCAATTAGGCCATCATAGAAGCAGTGGGCTCTGCAGGTGAGAAAAATAACAGAGCTTGCTGCCTCTGCTGCCGCTGCCGTGGCAGCGGCAGTAGAATAAATAAACATAAATATGAGATGTGGTTGCCAGACGACTTGCACAAATGATGCCATTTTAGATATGATAATAATAATAATCACTGAGTCTCATTAAATGTCGTATATTATGTTAATATACACATTTTCATTAATCCATCCATGATATTATTTTCAAAATTTTATAATAAACACGATACATAACATATAACGATGGTAAATACACCCCACAATAGAATAAATAAACATAAATATGAGATGTCGTATCCAGATAACTTGTACAAGTGATGGCAAGAATAACATTTTCTCTAGTCTAATATAAGAGAAAATGTGTTACTGGGGGTAACTGTAAAAAATTATTCTTATTTTATGCATGTAAGTTTATTCAAGTATACACAAATACAGTTACATAGAGTATAATACATAAAAGCATATGTGTGGAGAACCTAGGATAACCCAAAAAAGTCAGACATTGTGACACACAACACAACAAACCAGATGTGTACACTTTTCTTGTTTACAAAACATACGTTCACCTGGTTTGTTTACATAACTGTGCCTATCCTCCCTCATGTACTCATTTTCTCTCTCTCTCATATATTTGTTTTATCTCGTTTACTCGCCTCTGACCCTACATTAAGACTACAAATATTTTAAGGTAAGTAATGAGTGAACTGTATATGCATTTTATCACTCTGGGATGCTTAAATATCATAGAATAGTATGTGTGAGTGGAATGGCCTGGTATGGTTGCCCGGCTGACTACCATACATACCACACTTGATTTCTTACAATAAATACTACTTGTCTCACCCTAGATTAAGACTATAAATATTTTATGGTAAGTAATGAGTGCACTATGTGTGTATTTTACTTTTTTATTGTTTTTTTGATGCCTAGTTCTATTACTAACTTAATGTATGTTATTGTAAACTTGTTATATAGTATTTGTATGCATTTATAAGGGGAAAAAAAGAACATAAGAACATAAGAATGGAGGAACACTGCAGAAGGCCTATTGGCCCATACAAGGCAGGTCCTTATCTAAACGACCTCTACCCAAAGCTACCCAAGAATTAACTCCAGATGGTGAAAGTTTTTCTTTTTCGGGCCACCCTGCCTTGGTGGGAATCGGCCAGTGTGATAATAATAATAATAAAAATCCAGTGGCACTAATCAAACCCAGCCCCTCCCACTTTACGGCAATTCCCGCTTTACGGTGGTAGCCTGGAACCTAACCTGCTATGTAAGTGGGGCCCTACTGTAGTAGTTGTAATAATATACAGTGGACCCTCGGGTAAAGGTTTCATCGGTTAGCGCCAAAATCGGCTAACGGCTCGCTTTGGCGTAAAAATATTGGCTCGGCTAACACCAAATAACTCAGTTAAGGGTTTTTGTCCTGAACATGTCCATGTGGTCTGAGCGAGCCCGGCCATTCCATCACCGTGTACAGCCAGTGTGCCATTGTTTACAAAGCCAGTGAGGACGATTCCACGTTTATATGCAATATATTTTGTATTATTCCATTGTTTTAGTGCTTGTAACTGCTAAATAAGCCACCATGGGCCCCAAGAAAGCTTCTAGTGCCAACCCTGTGGTAAAAGGGGTGAGGTGTACTATTGAATTAAAAAGAGATAATCGCAAAGTACGAGAGTTGGAAAGGTTATACATACTTATAACAAACCCCATTCAACCATCACTACTATTTTGGCCAACAAAATGGCAATCAAGGAAGCTGTTGTTGCAAAAGGTGCAAGTATGCTTACAAAGCAGAGAATGCAAATTCTTGAAGATGTGGAGAGACTGTTGTTGGTGTGGATAAACGAGAAACAATTATCAGGAGATAGTGTTTCTCAGTCAGCAATATGTTAAAAGGCAAGGCAGTTGCATGCTGATCTCATTAAGAAAATGCCTCTAAATAGTGCTGCTATTGATGAATTTAAGGACAGCAAAGGCTGGTTTGAGGGATTTAAGAATCGTAGTGGCATACACAGTGTGATAAAGCATGGTGAGGCTGCCTGTTCTGACAAAAAAGCGGCTGAAAAATATGTGCAGGACTTTAACCCTTTCAGGGTTGGTGCCATACTAGTACGGCTTATGTGCCAGGGTTAGTGCCGTACTAGTACGCATAAATTCTAGCATCCTCAAATCAATCAGGAAAAGGCTGGTAGTCCTGAATGTGAGAGAATGGGTCTCCATGGTCAGTGTGCGCGGTATAAAAAAAATCGGGGACCCAGTGGTGCATTGTGGGAAAGCCATTTTATTACACCTTGTTCACTATGTCTAGTGGTAAGAAACTTCTCACTCCTCGGCTAATTGGGGCTCTTTTGTTCCCAAGTGACAGTTCAAACACAGATGGAAGTGTCAGTGAAAATGAATTTCATGGTTTTGAGGAGTTTGTGACCGAAAGCAATGCCCAGGAAACCAACCCGAAGGAAGGAAGGAAGGTAGAAGAAAGGGAGGAAGGAATTAAGAGATGAGAGGAAGGAAGGAAGGAAGGAGGGAAGAAAGGATGGAGACCATCAACTTAGGATAACTCAAAAAATTCAGACAATGACTTATTTCCATGTGGGCTGGTGGGGTAAGGAGGAAGGGATGGGTGTTGACAGGCAGTGAGGGTGGTGAGTGGTGGTGTTATTTGTCATTGTGACACTAATTATGCCAGTGACTCAGCATATTTACAAGTCCACCCCCACACAACAACTACGAGCTGTACAGAAGCTGTAGCAGTTCTGGGAAGTGTCCAGTGACTTTATATGTGTATATATGTGATAGAAAAATAGTAATAAACAACATTTTTTATTGTTGGTTTGTGTAAACACGTTTTGTAAACAACTGTTTGTGCGGTTACTGTGTAGCAGACAACAAGTGAATATACATTCAGCATACTTTATATTGGTCTCACAGGTGGGAAAAGTTACTTGAAGGAAGGAAGGAGGGAGGGAAGAAAGGAGGGAGGGAAGGAAGGAGGGAAGGAAGGAAGGAGGGAAGAAAGGAAGGAGGGGAGGAAGGAGGGAGGGAAGGAAGGAGGGAGGGAAGGAAGGAGGGAGGGAAGGAAGGAGGGAGGGAAGGAAGGAGGGGAGGAAGGAGGGAGGGAAGGAAGGAGGGAGGGAAGGAAGGAGGGAAGGAAGGAAGGAGGGAAGGAAGGGAGGAGGGAAGGAAGGAGGGAGGGAAGGAAGGAGGGAAGAAAGGAGGGAGGGAAGGAAGGAGGGAGGGAGGGAAGGAAAGAAGGAAGGAAGGAAGGAGGGAAGGAAGGAGGGAGGGAAGGAAGGAAGGAGGGAAGGAAGGAAGGAAGGAAGGAGGGAGGGAAGGAAGGAGGGAAGGAAGGAGGGAGGGAAGGAAGGAGGGAGGGAAGGAAGGAAGGAGGGAAGGAAGGAGGGAAGGAAGGAGGGAGGGAAGGAGGGAGGGAAGGAAGGAGGGAGGGTAGGAAGGAGGGAAGGAAGGAGAGAGAGAAGGAAGGAAGGAGGGAAAGTAGGTAGGAAGAGATGAGAGGATGGAATGAAGGAAGGTAGGTGTGTGGGGAGGAAGGGATGTGTTGTGGAAGGCAGTGAGGTTAGTGAGTGGTGGTATGATGCATCATTGTGACACACGACACGCTGATGACTCAGCAGTGAGGTTAATGAGTAGTGGTATGATGCATCATTGTGACACACAACACACCGGTGACTCAGCAGTGAGGTTAGTGAGTGGTGGTATGATGCATCATTGTGACACACAACACACCGGTGACTCAGCAGTGAGGTTAGTGAGTGGTGGTATGATGCATCATTGTGACACACAACACACCGGTGACTCAGCAGTGAGGTTAGTGAGTGGTGGTATGATGCATCATTGTGACACACAACACACCGGTGACTCAGCAGTGCAGTTAGTGAGTGGTGGTATGATGCATCATTGTGACAAACGACACACTGGTGACTCAGCAGTGCGGTTAGTGAGTGGTGGTATGATGCATCATTGTGACAAACGACACACTGGTGACTCAGCAGTGAGGTTAGCGAGTGGTGGTATGATGCATCATTGTGACACACGACACACCAGTGACTCAGCAGTGAGGTTAGTGAGTTGTGGTATGATGCATCATTGTGACACACAACACACCAGTGACTCAGCAGTGAGGTTAGTGAGTGGTGGTATGATGCATCATTGTGACACAAGACACACTGGTGACTCAGCAGTGAGGTTAGTGAGTGGTGGTATGATGCATCATTGTGACACAAGACACACTGGTGACTCAGCAGTGAGGTTAATAAGTGGTGGTATGATGCATCATTGTGACACAAGACACACTGGTGACTCAGCAGTGAGGTTAGTGAGTGGTGGTATGATGTATCATTGTGACACACTGCACACTGGTGACTCAGCAGTGAGGTTAGTGAGTGATGGTATGATGCATCATTGTGACAAATGACACACTGGTGACTCAGCAGTGAGGTTAGTGACTGGTGGTATGATGCATCATTGTGACACAACACACTGGTGACTCAACAGTGAGGTTAGTGAGTGGTGGTATTTATTTATTTATTTATTTATTTAGAAATTTTAGCATACATACAGAGGTACAAAAAAATACAGGTAAGAGCAGCATGCCAAAGCCACTTATATGCATAGCATTACGGGCTGGCTTAAAATTAACTTAAGATTAACTAAGCAATGATGAAATCAGTGATAAGACATTATTGTAAACACATAACTATAAAGCACAAGTGAGTATTACAAAGACAGGTCATATGGTTGCATGCATTGCTGTTCATTCAGTAGACTGTAGTATTCTGTTAGGTAGTGTATTTAAAAAAATAACAAAGTTAGATTGGGTCCTAGGTTTAACATTTATGTGATATAATTGTGAGTAACATTTTGGATATACAATTTATAAGGTTCATTTATTCAGTATTTATTTGGTTTTGAGTGAGTAAGTGAACTTTGAGAAGAGACTTGAATTTATAAACAGGTAGTGTTTCTTTTATATTTACAGGTAATGAATTCCAGATTTTAGGGCCTTTTATGTGCATTGAGTTTTTGCATAGCGTGAGATGGACACGAGGAACATCAAAGAGTGATCTGTGCCTTGTGTTATGGTCATGTGTTCTGTTGAGGCTGGCAAGGAGATGTTTGAGGGGAGGGTTAATATCAGAGTTAAGTGTTCTATGTATGTAATAGGTGCAATAATAAGTATGGATATTTTGTATGGTGAGTAGGTTGAGTGTTTTGAATATTGGTGGAGTGTGTTGCCTGTAGTGAGAATTTGTTATCATTCTAACTGCAGCCTTTTGTTGGGTAATTAGTGGTCTGAGATGGTTAATTGTTGTTGAGCCCCATGCACAAATTCCATAGGTGAGATAGGGGTAAATAAGAGAGTGATAAAGGGCCAGGAGGGCTGACTGTGGAACATAGTACCGTATCTTCGATAGTATGCCTACAGTCTTGGAAATTTTCTTGGAAATTTGTTGTATATGTGTATGAAATTTGAGTCTATTATCGAGGTGGATTCCTAAGAATTTTCCCTCTGTTAGCTTTGTGATAGGTGATTCCGTTTATCGTTATGTTAAGAGGTACATCTGTAGCTCTGTTACCAAACTGAATGAAGTAGGTTTTGTCAATGTTTAGTGTAAGTTTGTTAGTCCTCATCCAGGTAGATATTTTCTGTAATTCGGTGTTTACAGTATTGGCTAGCGTGACTGGGCTCGGGTGAGAGAAGACGTATGTAGTGTCATCTGCAAAAAGTGTGGGTTTGAGTAATTGCGAAGCATTTGGTAGGTCATTTATGTATAGGAGAAAGAGAAGAGGGCCAAGGACACTTCCCTGTGCGACACCAACTGTAATTGGTTGTGCGGAAGAGCTTGCCCCATTTGCGTACATACATTGGCTTCTGTTGCTGAGGTAAGACTTGAGGTAGTTGAGGGAGTGCCCTCTAATACCACAGTGTGACAATTTTACGTGGAGCAAGTCATGGTCAACTGTATCAAAAGCTTTACGTAAGTCAATGAAGATCCCCAGTGGGACTTCTTTTTTCTCTATTGCAGTGTATATATGTTCTAACATGTGTATAATAGCATCATTAGTATTTTTATTAGGCCTGAATCCAAATTTGCACGGGTTGAGAATGTTTTGGGAGATGAGGTAGGAGTAGATTCGTTTATGAATTAATTTTTCGAAGATTTTTGAGAGAGGGTGTGAATTGGATATTGGCCTATAGTTATTCAACTCTGTTTGGTCTCCTCCTTTATGGATCGGGGTGACCCTTGCTATTTTGAGAACTGTAGGAAAGGTGGAGGATTCAATGGATTTGTTAAAGAGTGTTGCAATGATTGGTGATAGTACTTGTGACACTTTTTTGTACATAAAGGGTGGTAAGGTATTTAAATCTCCTGCCTTGTTTTTCAGTGCTTTGATAATAAGGGAGACTTCGTATGGGTTAGTCGGAGCTAGGAACAGTGTGTTCGGGTAGTTGCCAGTGAGGTAGTCATTTGGTGGGGTATCTGAGCTTGGGATTTTATTGGCAAGGTTTTGACCTATAGTGGAGAAGAAATCATTGAGTCTGTTTGCTGTTTCTGTTGGTGGGAGTTGGGGTTCATCTGATTTTGCTAATTTTATTTCGCTATGTCGTGATATCTTTTTTGTTCCCAGAATTTCTGATAGGGTCTTCCAGGTCTTTTTTATATCACCTTGTAAGTTGGATAATCTGTTCTCATAATACAATTTTTTTGCCCTTCTTATCAGGCTGGTTAGGATTGACGAGTAACGTTTTGTTTGGTCTCTGGTTATGTGACCCATTCTGTACTGTTTTTCATATCGGTGTTTTGTATTTATGGATTTGAGAATGCTGGGTGTTAGCCAGGGACTGTTCAGTCTCTTAGCTGTCATCTGTTTAGTTTTTTTAGGGCAGTGCTTGTTATAAAGGTATTGGGTCTTTTTTAGATAATTATTAAAACATTCGTCAATATCTGTATAGATTTCTAGCTCAGTGTGCCAGTCAATGTTTGTTACTACTGTTGTGAAGTTATTATTAATGGCTGCCTCATTGTGAAGTCTGAAGGTGACTTTAGTAGTGTCTTGGGGTATTTTACCAAGAGTTGTTATGAGGAAAGTAGGGTAGTGGTCTGTGGTATTATCTGTAATTATGCCTGATTTTAAAGGGGATATGGTGTTGGTCCAGATGTGGTCAAGTAGGGAAACACTAGTCTCTGTAACTCTTGTACGTTTTGTTACTGTTGGTAGCAACATGCAGTTACTCATTGTGTTTGTGAATTCAGTAACGTGTGGGTCCTGGTCTTGCAGGAGATTTATATTGAAGTCACCTGAGAGTAGTAAGTGATCTTTGTTCATGCGTGCATCAGTTATACTTCCTAGGTTTTGACTAAATTGGCTAATTTTTGATTGTGGAACTCTGTAGATGTTTATCACTGTGAGAGGTTTTTGTAGGTATTTGGATTTGAATTTAGCTATTATATATTCCCCATGAAGAGAAGTTGCAGAGATTGGTGGATGAATTTGGTAGGGTGTGCAAAAGAAGAAAATTAAGGGTGAATACAGGAAAGAGTAAGGTTATGAGGATAACAAAAAGATTAGGTGATGAAAGATTGGATATCAGATTGGAGGGAGAGAGTATGGAGGAGGTGAATGTATTCAGATATTTGGGAGTGGACGTGTCAGCGGATGGGTCTATGAAAGATGAGGTGAATCATAGAATTGATGAGGGGAAAAGGGTGAGTGGTGCACTTAGGAGTCTGTGGAGACAAAGAACTTTGTCCTTGGAGGCAAAGAGGGGAATGTATGAGAGTATAGTTTTACCAACACTCTTATATGGGTGTGAAGCATGGGTGATGAATGTTGCAGCGAGGAGAAGGCTGGAGGCAGTGGAGATGTCATGTCTGAGGGCAATGTGTGGTGTGAATATAATGCAGAGAATTCGTAGTTTGGAAGTTAGGAGGAGGTGCGGGATTACCAAAACTGTTGTCCAGAGGGCTGAGGAAGGTTGTTGAGGTGGTTCGGACATGTAGAGAGAATGGAGCGAAACAGAATGACTTCAAGAGTGTATCAGTCTGTAGTGGAAGGAAGGCGGGGTAGGGGTCGGCCTAGGAAAGGTTGGAGGGAGGGGGTAAAGGAGGTTTTGTGGTGCGAGGGGCTTGGACTTCCAGCAGCCATGTAGTGAGCGTGTTTGATAGGAGTGAATGGAGACAAATGGTTTTTAATACTTGACGTGCTGTTGGAGTGTGAGCAAAGTAACATTTATGAAGGGGTTCAGGGAAACCGGCAGGCCGGACTTGAGTCCTGGAGATGGGAAATACAGTGCCTGCACTCTGAAGGAGGGGTGTAAATGTTGCAGTTTAAAAACTGTAGTGTAAAGCACCCTTCTGGCAAGACAGTGATGGAGTGAATGATGGTGAAAGTTTTTCTTTTTCGGGCCACCCTGCCTTGGTGGGAATCGGCCAGTGTTACCTGGAGTTTACCTGGAGGGAGTTCCGGGGGTCAACGCCCCCGTGGCCCGGTCTGAGACCAGGCCTCCTGGTGGATCAGAGCCTGATCAACCAGGCTGTTGCTGCTGGCTGCACGCAAACCAACATATGAGCCACAGCCCGGCTGATCCGGAACTGACTTTAGGTGCTTGTCCAGTGCCAGCTTGAAGACTGCCAGGGGTCTGTTGGTAATCCCCCTTATGTGTGCTGGGAGGCAGTTGAACAGTCTCGGGCCCCTGACACTTATTGTATGGTCTCTTAACGTGCTAGTGACACCCCTGCTTTTCATTGGGGGGATGGTGCATCGTCTGCCAAGTCTTTTGCTTTCGTAGTGGGTGATTTTCGTGTGCAAGTTCGGTACTAGTCCCTCTAGGATTTTCCAGGTGTATATAATCATGTATCTCTCCCTCCTGCGTTCCAGGGAATACAGGTTTAGGAACCTCAAGCGCTCCCAATAATTGAGGTGTTTTATCTCCGTTATGCGCGCCGTGAAAGTTCTCTGTACATTTTCTAGGTCGGCAATTTCACCTGCCTTGAAAGGTGCTGTTAGTGTGCAGCAATATTCCAGCCTAGATAGAACAGTGACCTGAAGAGTGTCATCATGGGCTTGGCCTCCCTAGTTTTGAAGGTTCTATTATCCATCCTGTCATTTTTCTAGCAGATGCGATTGATACAATGTTATGGTCCTTGAAGGTGAGATCCTCCGACATGATCACTCCCAGGTCTTTGACGTTGGTGTTTCGCTCTATTTTGTGGCCAGAATTTGTTTTGTACTCTGATGAAGATTTAATTTCCTCATGTTTACCATATCTGAGTAATTGAAATTTCTCATCGTTGAACTTCATATTGTTTTCTGCAGCCCACTGAAAGATTTGGTTGATGTCTGCCTGGAGCTTTGCAGTGTCTGCAATGGAAGACACTGTCATGCAGATTCGGGTGTCATCTGCAAAGGAAGACACGGTGCTGTGGCTGACATCCTTGTCTATGTCGGATATAAGGATGAGGAACAAGATGGGAGCGAGTACTGTGCCTTGTGGAACAGAGCTTTTCACCGTAGCTGCCTCGGACTTTACTCTGTTGACGACTACTCTCTGTGTTCTGTTAGTGAGGAAATTATAGATCCATCGACCGACTTTTCCTGTTATTCCTTTAGCACGCATTTTGTGCGCTATTACGCCATAATAATAATAATAATATTCCCCATGTTCATCCCTTGTGCAAGTATTAGTGATACATTCTAGTTGGTCTGAGTAGTATATAGCAGTGCCACCCCTTTGTTGGTCTGGCCTACAGTTGTGTATGGCTGTGTAACCAGGAATGGCATAGACATCTGTAGTATCAGGCTTTAGCCAGGTTTCAGTTAGTGTAATGATGGACATATTGGCATGCAAGGAATTTAGTAATGCTAGGAGGTCATCATAATGCTTGCTTAAAGATCTGATATTGTAGTTAAAGATAGTTATGTTGTTGTTGGCTCTGAGAAGTGCCTTTGATTGTTCTGCTGTGTAGTAATTACAGTAACTGTTTGAATCATTTTAAGTCATTAAATAAGAGGTTGGTATCAGGATCAATGCTTGTAATCATAAGATTTGTAGTGAATCTATAGTTAGAATTAAGTAAAAAATAAAGTAAATATTCTAAAGCTAAAAAAATAGCACCTGAATTATTTAACAAATGTAAAAATAATGAGCTAAGGTAGTTTTTTAAAGCTAAAATAAAGGAGACAATATAAAAGGGACTAAAATAATTTGTGGTGAACAAATAAAGTGATGATCAAATAATGGAGTGTTACCCGAGGGTCCACTGTAAGTGCATTTTTTTAATACAGCCTCTCCTCACTTAACGACAGAGTTCTTGTCCTAAGACCATGTCGGTAAATGAATTCATCACTAAGCAAGGCGCATACTATAATGGTAGTGGGTGTGTGTCAACCATCTTTGATATTATTTTAATGTCACCTTTGCTCCAATTGTAACATTATTAGTATATTTTTAAATATTTATACAGTAGTGTACTTTATATTGTAGTACAGGTCTACCTCAACATTCGCGAGGGTTAGGGGATCAAGACCCTCGCGAATGTTGAAAAACCGTGAATGTTTGGTGCCCCAATATATTGTAGGGAAATATATTACAATACTGCTTCCTTAACTTGTTGAACCATGAATAATCATAAAATACATGAAAATGTCATAAATTGTACTAAATATATACATGTTTTGCTTTAGTAATGTATGTTATTTAATAACATGTATGTTAATAACATGTATGTTATTAAATACCACAGACTCCACCAATGCCTCCAATAATGCCTCCACCAATGCCTCCACCACTGCGAGTCCCTACTACCCTCCCTCCGACCCCCGCAACTGGCAGCCAGCCCTCCCACCACTCAGTGTGGTGAGTGTTTTGTTTGTTCATTATTTGCTATTAAACTACAGAATAAATAATGTAAACCCATTCATGACTGCATATTGGAATGGCTATTAGGAAAAGTATTAGATGGTGACATCATGTGTTTACTCTTGAACACTGCAAAGAATCAAACATTTCTGCTATTGCTAATAATAACAATAGTAGTAATAATAATAATAATAATAATAATAATAATAATAATAATAATAAATACGATATAATTGAAGAAGGAAATTGTACAAAAATACGAGGGAGTGGTTGACACATCGTCAGTGTGACTTTGTTTATGCTGGAGTGAACATTAGTCTCCCTGCTCTTGCAAACATTTCACAATAATTCAGTGGTTGAGGCAGTGGTATTTAATAACATATATGTTATAAATAATAATAGTACATGTTATTATTAATAACATGTATTATTATTAACATGTATGTATTTAATAACATTATTATTATTATTATCACACTGGCCGATTCCCACCAAGGCAGGGTGGCCCGAAAAAGAAAAACTTTCACCATCATTCACTCCATCACTGTCTTGCCAGAAGGGTGCTTTACACTACAGTTTTTAAACTGCAACATTAACACCCCTCCTTCAGAGTGCAGGCACTGTACTTCCTATCTCCAGGACTCAAGTCCGGCCTGCCGGTTTCCCTGATCCCCTTCATAAATGTTACTTTGCTCACACTCCAACAGCACGTCAAGTATTAAAAACCATTTGTCTCCATTCACTCCTATCAAACACGCTCATGCATACCTGCTGGAAGTCCAAGCCCCTCGCACACAAAACCTCCTTTACCCCTCTCTCCAACCTTTCCTAGGCCGACCCTACCCCGCCTTCCTTCCACTACAGACTGATACACTCTTGAAGTCATTCTGTTTCGCTCCATTCTCTCTACATGTCCGAACCACCTCAACAACCCTTCCTCAGCCCTCTGGACAACAGTTTTGGTAATCCCGCACCTCCTCCTAACTTCCAAACTACGAATTCTCTGCATTATATTCACACCACACATTGCCCTCAGACATGACATCTCCACTGCCTCCAGCCTTCTCTCGCTGCTGCAACATTCATCACCCATGCTTCACACCCATATAAGAGCGTTGGTAAAACTATACTCTCATACATTCCCCTCTTTGCCTCCAAGGACAAAGTTCTTTGTCTCTACAGACTCCTAAGTGCACCACTCACTCTTTTTCCCTCATCAATTCTATGATTCACCTCATCTTTCATAGACCATCCGCTGACACGTCCACTCCCAAATATCTGAATACATTCACCTCCTCCATACTCTCTCCCTCAATCTGATATTCAATCTTTCATCACCTAATCTTTTTGTTATCCTCATAACCTTACTCTTTCCTGTATTCACCTTTAATTTTCTTCTTTTGCACACCCTACCAAATTCATCCACCAATCTCTGCAACTTCTCTTCAGAATCTCCCAAGAGCACAGTGTCATCAGCAAAGAGCAGCTGTGACAACTCCCACTTTGTGTGTGATTCTTTATCTTTTAACTCCATGCCTCTTGTCAAGACCCTCGCATTTACTTCTCTTACAACCCCTTCTATAAATATATTAAACAACCACGGTGACATCACACATCCTTGTCTAAGGCCTACTTTTACTGGGAAATAATTTCCCTCTTTCCTACATACTCTAAATTGAGCCTCACTATCCTCGTAAAAAACTCTTCACTGCTTTCAGTAACCTACCTCCTACACCATACACTTGCAACATCTGCCACATTGCCCCCCTATCCACCCTGTCATACGCCTTTTCCAAATCCATAAATGCCACAAAGACCTCTTTAGCCTTATCTAAATACTGTTCACTTATATGTTTCACTGTAAACACCTGGTCCACACACCCCCTACCTTTCCTAAAGCCTCCTTGTTCATCTGCTATCCTATTCTCCGTCTTACTCTTAATTCTTTCAATAATAACTCTACCATACACTTTACCAGGTATACTCAGCAGACTTATCCCCCTATAATTTTTGCACTCTCTTTTATCCCCTTTGCCTTTATACAAAGGAACTATGCATGCTCTCTGCCAATCCCTAGGTACTTACCTCTTCCATACATTTATTAAATAATTGCACCAACCACTCCAAAACTATATCCCACCTGCTTTTAACATTTCTATTCTTTATCCCATCAATCCCGGCTGCTTTACCCCTTTCATTTTACCTACTGCCTCACGAACTTCCCCCACACTCACAACTGGCTCTTCCTCACTCCTACAAGATGTTATTCCTCCTTGCCCTATACACGAAATCACAGCTTCCCTATCTTCATCAACATTTAACAATTCCTCAAAATATTCCCTCCATCTTCCCAATACCTCTAACTCTCCATTTAATAACTCTCTCTCCTATTTTTAACTGACAAATCCATTTGTTCTCTAGGCTTTCTTAACTTGTTAATCTCACTCCAAAACTTTTTTTTATTTTCAACAAAATTTGTTGATAAACATCTCACCCACTCTCTCATTTGCTCTCTTTTTACATTGCTTCACCACTCTCTTAACCTCTCTCTTTTTCTCCATATACTCTTCCCTCCTTGCATCACTTCTACTTTGTAAAAACTTCTCATATGCTAACTTTTTCTCCCTTACTACTCTCTTTACATCATCATTCCACCAATCGCTCCTCTTCCCTCCCGCACCCAGTTTCCTGTAACCACAAACTTCTGCTGAACACTCTAACACTACATTTATAAACCTACCCCATACCTCTTCGACCCCATTGCCTATGCTCTCATTAGCCCATCTATCCTCCAATAGCTGTTTATATCTTACCCTAACTGCCTCCTCTTTAAGTTTATAAACCTTCACCTCTCTCTTCCCTGATGCTTCTATTCTCCTTGTATCCCATCTACCTTTTACTCTCAGTGTAGCTACAACTAGAAAGTGATCTGATATATCTGTGGCCCCTCTATAAACATGTACATCCTGAAGTCTAACTCAACAGTCTTTTATCTACCAATACATAATCCAACAAACTACTGTCATTTCGCCCTACATCATATCTTGTATACTTATTTATCCTCTTTTTCTTAAAATATGTATTACCTATAACTAAACCCCTTTCTATACAAAGTTCAATCAAAGGGCTCCCATTATCATTTACACCTGGCACCCCAAACTTACCTACCACACCCTCTCTAAAAGTTTCTCCTACTTTAGTATTCAGGTCCCCTGCCCCCAATTTACTCTCTCATTTGGGTTTTCAAAGGTCCTATACATTCACTTAACATCCCCCAAAATCTCTCTCTCTCCTTTGAAATTCCTCTCTTTCTCCAGGTGCATACATGCTTATTATGACCCACTTCTCGCATCCAACCTTTACTTTAATCCACATAATTCTTGAATTTACACATTCATATTCTCTTTTTCTCCTTCCATAACTGATCATTTAACATTACTGCTACCCTTCCTTTGCTCTAACTCTCTCAGATACTCCAGATTTAATCCCATTTATTTCCCCCACTGAAATTCCTACCCCCTTCAGCTTTTTTTCGCTTAGGGCCAGGACATCCAACTTCTTTTCGTTTTATAACATCAGCAATCATCTGTTTCTTGTCATCCGCACTACATCCACGTACATTTAAGCATTTCCCCGTTTTATAAAGTTTTTCTTCTTCTCTTTTTTAGTAAGTGTCTACAGGAGAAGGGGTTACTACCCATTGCTCCTGGCATTTAGTCGCCTCATACGACACGCATGGCTTACGGAGGAAAGATTCTTTTCCACTTCCCCATGGACAATAGAAGAAATAAAGAAGAACAAGAGCTATTTAGAAAAAGGAGAAAAACCTAGATGTATGTATATATATATATGCATGTGCGTGTCTGTGAAGTGTGACCAAAGTGTAAGTAGGAGTAGCAAGATATCCCTGTTATCTAGCGTGTTTATGAGACAGAAAAAGAAACCAGCAATCATACCATCATGCAAAACAGTTACAGGTTTCTGTTTCACAGTCATCTGGCAGGACGGTAGTACTTCCCTGGGTGGTTGCTGTCTACCAACCTACTACCTTTATTTAATAACATATATGTTATAAATAATAATAGTACATACAGTGGACCCCCGGTTAACGATTTTAATCCGTGCAAGAGGGGTAATTGTTATGCGAAATAATTGTTATGTGAATGAATTTTCCCCATAAGAAATAATGGAAATAAAATTAATCCGTGCAAGACACCCAAAATTATGAAAAAAAAATTTTTTTACCACATGAAATGTTAATTTTAATACACACAAACTGAAAAAGGCATGCACACTTACATGACACTTACTTTTATTGAAGATCTGGTGATGATTGATGGGATGGGAGGAGGGGAGAGTGTCGAACTTATTGTTTAGAAGGGGAATCCCCTTCCATTAGGACTTGAGGTAGCAAGTCCTTTTCCGGGGTTTACTTCCCTTCTTCTTTTAATGCCACTAGGACCAGCTTGAGAGTCACTGGACCTCTGTCGCACAACAAATCTGTCCATAGAGCTCTGTACCTCCCGTTCCTTTACGATTTGTCTAAAATGGGCCACAACATTGTCATTGAAATAGTCACCAGCACGGCTTGCAACAGCTGTGTCAGGGTGATTTTAATCCATAAAGGTTTGCAGTTCAACCCACTGTGCACACATTTCCTTAATTTTTGAAGTAGGCACAATGGATTCCACAACTGGCATAGGCTTCTCAGGGTTAGCCCCAAACCCTTCAAAATCTTTCTTAATTTCCATACTAATTCTCACCCTTTTTACCACAGGGTTGGCACTAGAAGCTTTCTTGGGGCCCATGGTCACTTATTTTCCAGAAACAGCACCGAAAACACTGTAATAATACGAAATATTCCGAGTGTATGCTTGGATGTTACCGCGGAGGCTGGCTGGTAAACAATGGCACGGGCGGCACATGTGAGGCTGGCTGAGGGTGCACATTGGACGCGTCTCGGACGAAAATCGGTGAGCGGGTTTTTAATCGGTATGCGCGGCAAAAATTTTGCGATTAAAGTAAGCGGTATGCGGAATAATCGCTATGTGATGCCATCGTTATGCGGGGGTCCACTGTATTATTAATAACATGTATTATTATTAACATGTATGTTAATACATACCATTGCCTCAATCACTGCCTCTACCACTCCAGTCACACTCAATCTACAAGCACCAAACACAATGAATTATTGTGAAATGTTTGGAAGAGCAGGGAGACTAATGTTCACTCCAGCATAAACAAAGTCACACTGACGATGTGTCAACCACTCCCTCGTATTTTTGTACAATTTCCTTCTTCAATTATATCATATTTATTATTATTATTATTATTATTATTATTATTATTATTATTATTATTATTATTGCTATTGTTATTATTAGTTGTAGCAGAAATGTTTAATTCTTTGCAGTGTTCAAGACTAAACACATGATGTCACCCTCTAATACCTGTCCGAATAGCCATTCCAATATGCAGTCATGAATGGGTTTACATTATTTATAGTGTAGTTTAATAGCAAATAATGAACAAACAAAACACTCACCACACTGAGTGGTGGGAGGGCTGGCTGCCAGTTGTGGGGGTCGGAGGGAGGGTAGTAGGGACTCGCAGGTGGCGGGAAACTTAAATATGATTTGGCGGCTGGGAATTTGGTGGCTGGGAATTTGGCGGTTGGGAATTCGCGAATGTGTGAAGCCCGTGAAAGTTGAAAACGTGAAAGTTGAGGGAGACCTGTAAACAGAATAGAGTAAATCAGCACTAATACTGTATGTACTACATTATTTAGTTATCCATACTGGTCAGAGAGCCCGTCATAAGTGCGAGTCATCAGTAAATGAGTACGTTGCTAAGTGAGGAAAGGCTGTATTATCCCTTTACTATTGGTCCCATAATATTCCAGCTTGCAAGCCAGTTTCGGTCCCATAATACTACACCAAAATTCTAGAAGCTTCCAGTCTTGCAGGAGAAAGCTGGTAGTCCTACATATGAGAGATTGGGGCTGAGTGATCAGTGTTCACAGTATAAAAAACTCCTGCAGCATGCAGTGCATAATGAGAGAAAAAACTCCGGCCATGTTTTTTGTTTAAAACAGTGACTTTGTGGTGTATTTTCATATGGTATTTATGGTTGTATTCTCGTTTTCTTGGTCTCATGTGATAGAATGGAACATATGTTACGTAACTAGATGATCTTGAATGGTTTATGGACTAAAAGTACCTTGAAATAGAGCTCAAATTAGTAGAAATGTTCGATATTTGCTGATGTTCAAGAGTAAACTAATCACGTTACATGTCCAATACACGTCAACTGGTGGGTCTAATATGCTTTCACAAATACGCTGATGTCATTTATACCATTTTTACAGTAATGCAGTATTCTGCATAACAGTATCTCTTCTATTTTCTGTGTGTGAATATAAATTCAAAATGGAAAGCTAGGATTATATAAGAGGGGTTTGCAGACATGTAATTAGTATTTTATAACATGTAAACCACACAATACCCAAAACCTGTAAACCCCACATTGTAACCCCTATAGAGAATAAACTTGAATTGAATTGAATTGAATTCAGTGAACAGAGAAAATGTCATTTTAGTGTTAGGAAGGTTTGCATTGGGCAGTTTCTTGTACTCAGTCAATAGAACAAAAAGAGTTCTAGCGATATATCTATGGGTTTGGTCAACTAGAACAATGGAATTGGCTGATAATAGGGCTCAAAGTGGGCAGAATTGCCGATGCGTAAATATCACCGAAACTGCTAAGTTTGCGAGAGCATAATTCTGTAAGTTTTTCATCACATTTTGTACTTTTGGTGTCATTACCATCAGGAAAAGATTCTCTCATTTCATAAGAATTTTTTTTTTTTTTTTTTTTTTTTTTTTTTTTTTTGAAAATTATTCTACACTGAGAGCAATTTTGTGACAAGAGGTCTCAACAGTGAAAAGGCTAAGTAAGCTCAAATTCTTGAAGAGTAGGGGTGTGTGTTGTCTGGTGTAGGAATTGGTGATTATCTGCATAACTTCTTTCTGGTGGGTTATTGAGGGTTTAAGGTGATTTATTGTTACAAATCCCTATGCATAGGGATAGGTGAGGTGTGGGTTTATTAGAGAATGGAAGAGTGTAAGTAGTGCTGTTTGGGGTACATACAGTGGACCCCCGACATTTGATGGCATCGACATTCGATAAATCTGACATTCGATGCATTTTAATGCAAAAATTTTGCCTCAACATTCGATGGAAAACCCGACATTCGATACGATTCGTACGAGACGTGTCCACGTGTGGCCTGAACTGCACCATGTGTGCCAGTGTTTACAAGCCAGCCAGTGTGCGAGCATCTAAGGATACATTTGGTACATTCCATATTATCCATATTATCACTGTTTTTGGTGCTTGTTTCTGCAAAATAAGTAACCATGGGCCCCAAGAAAGCTTCTAGTGCCAACCCTTAGAGAAAAAAGGTGCTAATGACTATTGAAATGAAGAAAGATATAATTGCAAAGTACGAAAGTGGAGTGCGTGTGTCGGAGTGCATGATGATTTGGTAAAGAAATTGCCTGCAACTTGTGGTGATGTGAGTGAATTTAAGGCCAGCAAAGGTTGGTTTGAAAGATTTAAGAATCGTAGTGGCATACACAGTGTGGTAAGGCATGGTGAGGCTGCCAGTTTAAGTCCTGATGGAAGGGGATTACCCTTCTAAACACTAACACCATCCACACTCTCCCCTCCTCCCATCCCATCAATCATCACCAGATCTTTATTAAAGGTAAGCGTCAATTATTCTATTGTTATTAATCTATTGTTGTTGTTGTTGTTATTGTAATTATTCTATTGCATTAAACTTAATATTTCATGTGGTAAATTTTTTTTCATACTTTTGCGTGTCTTGCACGGATTAATTTGATTTCCATTATTTCTTATGGGGAAAATTAATTCGACTTTAGATATTTTCGACATTCGATAGCTCTCAGGAACGGATTAGTTTTGAATGTCGATGGCATCAGTATTCGATAAATCCGGTATTAGATGCATTATATCACAAAAAATTTTCCTCGGTATTCGATACGATTCGTACGAGATGTGTCCACATGTGGCCTGAACTGCCCCTTGTATGCCAGTGTTTACAAGCCAGCCAGTGTGCGCGCATCTAAGGATACATTTGGTACATTCCATATTATCCATATCACTGTGTTTGGTGCTTGTTTCTGCAAAATAAGTCACCATGGGCCCCAAGAAAGCTTCTAGTGCCAACCCTGTGGTAAAAAGGGTGAGAATTAGTATGGAAATTAAGAAAGATTTTGAAGGGTTTGGGGCTAACCCTGAGAAGCCTATACCAGTTGTGGAATACATTGTGCCTACTTCAAAAATTAAGGAAATGTGTGCACAGTGTGTTGAAGTGCAAACCTTTATGGATGAAAATCACCCTAACACAGCTATTACAATGACAATGTTGTGGCCCATTTTAGACAAATCGTAAAGGAACGGGAGATACAGAGCTCTATGGACAGATTTGTTGTGCGACAGATGTCCAGTGACTCTCAAGCTGGTCCTAGTGGCATTAAAAGAAGAAGGGAAGTAACCCTGGAAAAGGACTTGCTACCTCAAGTCCTAATGGAAGGGGATTCCCCTTCTAAACACTAACACCTCTCCCCTCCTTCCATCCCATCAATCATCTCCAGATCTTCATTAAAGGTAAGTGTCAATTATTTTATTGTTATTGTAATTATTCTATTGCATTAAACTTAATATTTCATGTAGTAAAATTTTTTTTTTTCATACTTTTGGGTGTCTTGCACGGATTAATTTGATTTTCATTATTTCTTATGAGGAAAATTGATTCAGTTTTCGATATTATCAGTATTCGATGAGCTCTCAGGAATGGATTAATATCGAATACCGGGGGTCCACTGTACTATCATATCTTGAAAAGGATACCTACTGTTTTGGATACCTTCTTGGCTGTATACTGGATGTGGGTTTGAAATTAAAGGTTGCTGTCAAGGTGTTGCCCTAAAAACTTGCCTTCAGTGTTGCTTGCAATGGGGAACCATCAATACGTTGAGTTGGAATAACAAAAAAAAGGCACAATACCGTGACTGGAACGATACATAAATAACCCGCACATAGAAGAGAGGAGCTTACGATGATGTTTCAGTCCGACTTGGACCATTTACAAAGTCACACTAATGAAAAGGAGAGCAGGATGGGTATATATAGACAGGAGGTGGTATTAGTAGTAGTAGTGGAGGGAAGGAAGTAGTAGTGGGGAGGTAGTAAGAGTAGGAGGGGCTAGTGGGGAGATAGTAAGAGTAGGAGGGGCTAGTGGGGAGATAGTAAGAGTAGGAGGGGCCAGTCAAATACGTGTACTAAGAAAGAGGAGCACTACAAGGGAGCTAGGTGCCCATAGAGGGTAAGAGCAAGAACACCGAGGGGAGGAAAAACAAAAATAAATAAAGAAGGAAGAAATACGCTGGGGAGAAGAAAGACAATCCAAAGGAGAAAAAGGAAAGAGAAAAGGGGAAGAGGGAGAAGAAGAAAAAGGAGGAATCAGGCTGCTCTTATTGCTACCAGGCGTCGTAAGAACCAGCTTCGTTTTCTGCATGACTGTCTTGCTGAACAAGTTTTGCCCCCTTCCTTCTCCCATTTTCTGAAACCCAACCCACTGGGCACTCCCTTTCCTGATCATGCCCATCTCCTACTTCAACAGCTCATCCTTTCTACGAAATCTCAGGTTGAAGATGCCTTCTTTACTCTCCGTCAGTGTCAACGTGCTCTCTTTGCTTCTCTTCCACAAGATCTCTGTAACCTTCTCTCTACCATTGCTTTTGACACTGCTCGCTTGAATTCTCAAATTCATTCCTCTAAACTACGGAATAAACTTCAACATCTCATCTCAGCTAGCCCTTGGTCTAAATTCTCCCTTACTGACTGTGTTTCTAACCTGTCTTCTGTCACACTCTCTCAGTATGAGCTTGAACTTCTTGGTTATGGTCTTTCTTTTGCCACTTCACCTACCCCTTGTGCTGGTATTGCCCTGATTAGCTCTTTTGATTCTTTTCGTCAGTCTCACTCCCATAATCTTCCTGACTTGTCCACCTTTCATGGCGCTCTCCTTCCTGCTCTTGATAGTCTGTTTTCAAAGAACCACCACCATCCGTGCCATTACCAACTTGCCCTTTCTTCTCTTAAATCCAACATCAACATTGTCATATTACTGTATCTTCTGACAAAGGTAATTCGGTAGTTATCCTTGATCACGAGGATTACCTGTAAAGCTGTTGTCTTGCTCTCTGACTCATGTACCTACACTCCTATCATTTCCAACCCTCTTGATCGCATCAAGAGAACTTTTAACAAGAAACTAAGGACTCTCTCTGACCTCTGTCCTCCTGACTTTGACTTTGTTCAACATTTTCGTGTCATCTGTCCCTCTTTGCCCTATTTCTATGGCCTTCCCAAAACCCATAAACCTGATATTCCCCTACATCCTATCATATCCTCCAGAGGTTCTGTCTCTTATTCTCTTGCTCCTTGGCTGGCCAAAACCCTCACTCCCTTTCTTGGTACTTTTTCTCCTGCCCACCTCCATCACTCTCAGGACTTCATTGAATGGGTTTGCTCTCTCCCGACCTGTAAGATGCTTAGTTTTTTCGTTGAGTCCCTCTTCACCAATGTCCCTCTTGATGATGTCCTTGATTTTCTTAGAGAGAAGGCCAATGAAGGGTTTCTTCATCTCCTTATACTTACTGATGTCTTTCTTGATCTTATTCGCCTCTGTGTCCACTCTAATTCCTTTTCTTTCCAAGGGAAATATTATTCTCAAACCTTCGGTGTCGCTATGGGCTCTCCTCTCTCTCCTGTTCTTGCTAATCTTTACATGGAATACTTCGAGACTGTTCTTTTTCCTACTATCGAAGTGCGCCCTTCACTCTGGCTCTGCTATGTAGATGACATCTTTGCTCTGTGGCCTCATGACTCTTGTCTCTTCCAACCATTTTTTGATGCTCTTAATAATCTTGCCCCTTCCATTAAATTTAAATCTGAATGGGAATCTAATTCCTTGCTTCCTTTTCTTGATGTTCATGTCCACCACTCAGATAAAGGTTTTGCCTTTTCAGTTTACCGCAAGCCTATGCACAGTGGCGTGTACATTCACTACTTTTCTTATCATGCTTCCTCTGTCAAGAAAAGTGTTCTTATCTCCCTCTTTCTCTGTGCTCTCTGCATATGTGATCCTCAGTTCCTTCAATCAGAAATTTCCACTCTTCGTAATTCATTTTCCCGTCTTGGCTACCCTTCCCGTTTCATAGACTCTGCCTTCTCACGTGCTAAACGTAATTTGTGTACGAATGGTATATAATACCGACAAGATGAGATTAAGAAACATGTGCAACATCTGGGTATCTTTATTGTAGACGTTTCGCCATCCAGTGGCTTTATCAATACAAATTCTAGGACATAACTTGAAGACAGTAGAACTATGTACAGAAGATGAGGTAATCAGTCCCTCAACCTAGGAGCAGGTGCGAAGAGCACCATAGTCGTGGAGATTCTGAAGCAGAAGAAAGGATCCTGGCGCTTATATAGTAACGTCAGGTGTAGCAGACGAGGGCATATTCACTGGTAGGCGGGATTCCCCAGTGGAAGTAGGTCCTTCCCAAAGAGATGGGTTAGTTGTAGTAGTAGTTGTCGTAGTCGTGAAGGTTATGTACATGTCCTCAGAATTAAGATTCCATGATTTTGCAGTGTCTGACAAGATGTGTACGAATGGTATATAATACCGACAAGATGAGATTAAGACACATGTGCAACATCTGGGTATCTTTATTGTAGACGTTTCGCCATCCAGTGGCTTTATCAATACAAATTCTAGGACATAACTTGAAGACAGTAGAACTATGTACAGAAGATGAGGTAATCTGTCCCTCAACCTAGGAGCAGGTGCGAAGAGCACCATAGTCGTGGAGATTCTGAAGCAGAAGAAAGGATCCTGGCGCTTATATAGTAACGTCAGGTGTAGCAGACGAGGGCATATTCACTGGTAGGCGGGATTCCCCAGTGGAAGTAGGTCCTTCCCAAAGAGATGGGTTAGTTGTAGTAGTAGTTGTCGTAGTCGTGAAGGTTATGTACATGTCCTCAGAATTAAGATTCCATGATGTTGCAGTGTCTGACAAGATGTGTACGAATGGTATATAATACCGACAAGATGAGATTAAGACACATGTGCAACATCTGGGTATCTTTATTGTAGACGTTTCGCCATCCAGTGGCTTTATCAATACAAATTCTAGGACATAACTTGAAGACAGTAGAACTATGTACAGAAGATGAGGTAATCAGTCCCTCAACCTAGGAGCAGGTGCGAAGAGCACCATAGTCGTGGAGATTCTGAAGCAGAAGAAAGGATCCTGGCGCTTATATAGTAACGTCAGGTGTAGCAGACGAGGGCATATTCACTGGTAGGTGGGATTCCCCAGTGGAAGTAGGTCCTTCTGTACATAGTTCTACTGTCTTCAAGTTATGTCCTAGAATTTGTATTGATAAAGCCACTGGATGGTGAAACGTCTACAATAAAGATACCCAGATGTTGCACATGTGTCTTAATCTCATCTTGTCAGTGTTATATACCATTCGTACACATCTTGTCAGACACTGCAACATCATGGAATCTTAATTCTGAGGACATATACATAACCTTCACGACTACGACAACTACTACTACAACTAACCCATCTCTTTGGGAAGGACCTACTTCCACTGGGGAATCCCGCCTACCAGTGAATATGCCCTCGTCTGCTACACCTGACGTTACTATATAAGCGCCAGGATCCTTTCTTCTGCTTCAGAATCTCCACGACTATGGTGCTCTTCGCACCTGCTCCTAGGTTGAGGGACTGATTACCTCATCTTCTGTACATAGTTCTACTGTCTTCAAGTTATGTCCTAGAATTTGTATTGATAAAGCCACTGGATGGCGAAACGTCTACAATAAAGATACCCAGATGTTGCACATGTGTCTTAATCTCATCTTGTCGGTATTATATACCATTCGTACACAACTTGTCAGACACTGCAACATCATGGAATCTTAATTCTGAGGACATGTACATAACCTTCACGACTACGACAACTACTACTACAACTAACCCATCTCTTTGGGAAGGACCTACTTCCACTGGGAATCCCGCCTACCAGTGAATATGCCCTCGTCTGCTACACCTGACGTTACTATATAAGCGCCAGGCTCCTGTCTTCTGCTTCAGAATCTCCATGACTATGGTGCTCTTCGCACCTCCTCCTAGGTTGAGGGACTGATTACCTCATCTTCTGTACATAGTTCTACTGTCTTCAAGTTATGTCCTAGAATTTGTATTGATAAAGCCACTGGATGGCGAAACGTCTACAATAAAGATACCCAGATGTTGCACATGTGCCTTAATCTCTAAACGTAATTTCTTCTCTCCCAAACTCTCTACTCCTGGGAACTCTTCTGTCCTCTGCCTTCCCAACATTTCCGGTCTTTCTAATCTCAACAACTCTCTCCGTTCCTTAGACATCAGACTTACTTTCCACCAGACTAACACTCTTTGCACTAATCTTGTTTATATCTCTCCTCACCCTACAGATGCTCCCAGTGTCTACTCTATTTCTTGTTCCTCCTGTCCTCTTCAATACTTTGAAGAAACTGGTCAATCTCTTTCTGACAGACTTAGGGAACACAAAAATAGTGTTAGGCTTGCCGACACTAACAATGCTCTTTTCTGTCACATCAAAGATCACAGCCATCCTATTGACTGGTCTTCTGCTAAAACTGTCTTCCCTACTTCCAACTTTAACAGTCACCATCTGGTTGAATCCTCCCTGATACACAACTTTCCTTGTATGAATCTTAATCCCAGCTTCATCTCTGTAGATCCCTTCCTCTCCCACTACATTGTAAAATAATAATAATAATAATAATAATAATAATAATGCTGCTGCTGCTGCTGCTGCTGCTGCTGCTGCTGCTGCTGCTGCTGCTGCTGCTGCTGCTTATGCTGCTTATGCTGCTTATGCTGCTGCTGCAGCAGCAGCAACAACTCCTGTCTATATATACCCATCCTGCTCTCCTTTTCGTTAGTTTGACTTTGTAAGTGGTCCAAATCGGACCGAAACGTCATCATAAGCTCCTCTCTCCTATGTGTGGGTTATTTGTGTTTTGTGCATTGAGTTGGATATTTAAAGCTCTGTTTCCAAACAGCATGAAGTAGGTTTTGGCTATATTGAGGGTGAGTTTGTTAGTCATCATCCATGTAGATATTTTTAGTAGTTCTCTGTTAACCCTTTGACTGTTTTGGTGGTATATATACGTCTTACGAGCCATTGTTTCAGACGTATATATATATACTCAAACCCACACTATTTGCAGATGACACTACATATGTCTTCTCCCACCCGAGCCCAGTCACGCTAGCCAATACTGTAAATACCGAATTACAGAAAATATCTACCTGGATGAGGACTAACAAACTTACACTAAACATTGACAAAGCCTACTTCATTCAGTTTGGTAACAGAGCTACAGATGTCCCTCTTAACATAATGATAAACGGATCACCTATCACAAAGCTAACAGAGGGAACATTCTTAGGAATCCACCTTGATAATAGACTCAAATTTCATATACATATACAACAAATTTCTAAAAAAATTTCCAAGACTGTAGGCATACTATCAAAGATACGGTACTATGCTCCACAGTCAGCCCTCCTGGCCCTATATCACTCACTTATTTACCCCTATCTCACCTATGGAATTTGTGCATGGGGCTCAACAACAATTAACCATCTCAGACCACTAATTACCCAACAAAAGGCTGCGGTTAGAATGATAACAATTTCTCACTACAGGCAGCACACTCCACCAATATTCAATACACTAAACCTACTCACCATACAAAACATCCATACTTATTACTGCACCTATTACATACATAGAACACTTAACTCTGATATTAACCCTCCCCTCAAACATCTCCTTGCCAACCTCAACAGAACACATGACCATAACACAAGGCACAGATCACTCTTTGATGTTCCTCGTGTCCATCTCACACTATGCAAAAACTCAATGCACATAAAAGGCCCTAAAATCTGGAATTCATTACCTGTAAATATAAAAGAAACACTACCTGTTTATAAATTCAAGTCTCTTCTCAAAGATCACTTTCCCAAAACCAAATAAATACTGAATAACTCAACCTTATAAATTGTATATCTTAAATGTTTCTCACAATTATATCACATAAATGTTAAACCTAAAACCCAATCTAACTTTACTATTTTTTTAAATACACTACCTAACAGAATTCTCCATACGACTGAATGTACAACAATGCATGCAACCATATGACCTGTCTTTGTAATACTCACTTGTGCTTTATAGTAATCTGTTTACATTAATGTTTTATCACTGATTTCATCATTGCTTAGTTAAGATTAAGTTAATTTTAAGCCAGCCCGTAATGCTATACATAGTATAAGTGGCTTTGGCATGCTGCTCTTATCTGTATTTTTTTTTTTTGTACCTCTGTATGTGTGCTCAAATTGTAATAAATAGATAAATAAATAAATAAATATACTCAATAATTCTAACAGCTTCAAATCAAGCGGAAGAAAGCTGGTAGGCCCACATGTGAGAGAATGGGTCTGTGTGGTCAGTGTGCACCACATAAAAAAAATCCTGCAGCACACAGTGCTTAATGAGAAAAAAAAAACTGATCGTTTTTTTGGATTAAAACGCTGACTTTGAGGTGTATTTTCGTATAGTACAGTGGACCCCCACATAACGATATTAATCCGTGCATGAGAGCTCATTGTTATGCAAAATTATCGTTATGCGAATGAATTTTCCCCATAAGAAATAATGGAAATCAAATTAATCCGTGCAAGACACCCCAAAGTATGAAAAAAAAAACATTTTTACCACATGAAATATTAATTTTAATACACACAAACTGAAAAAGGCATGCACAATTACATGACACTTACTTTTATTGAAGATCTGGTGATGATTGATGGGATGGGAGGAGGAGAGAGTCTTAGTGTTTAGAAGGGGGATCCCCTTCCATTAAGACTTGAGGTGTCAAGTCCTTTTCTGGGGTTACTTCCCTTCTTCTTTTAATGCCACTAGGACCAGCTTCAGAGTCACTGGACTTCTGTCGCACAACATATCTGTCCATAGTGGCCTGTACCTCTCATTCCTTTATGACTTCCCTAAAGTGTTTCACAACATTGTCAGTGTAATAGTCACCAGCACGGCTTGCAATAGCTGTGTGAGGGTGATTTTCATCCATAAAGGTTTGCACTTTCAGCCACATTGCACAGATTTCCTTAATCTTTGTAGTAGGCAATTTCTTCAATTTCTCTCTCCCTTCCCCCGAACCAGTTTCCTCAGGTCTGGCCTCTTTCTGTTGAAGTTGATCTAGCAGCTCATCAGTGGTTAGTTCTTCATTGTCCTCCTGCACCAACTCTTCCACATCATCCCCACTAACCTCCAACTCCAAGGAATTTCCCAATGCCATAATGGTTTCCTCAACTGGCATACTCCTCTCAGGGTTAGCCTCAAACCCTTCAAAATCCCTTTTGTCTACACATTCTGGCCACAGTTTCTTCCAAGCAGAGTTCAAGGTCCTCTTAGTCACTCCCTTCCAAGCCTTACCTATAAGGTTTACACAATTGAGGATATTAAAGTGATCTCTCCAAAACTCTCTTAGAGTCAGTTGAGTTTCTGAGGTCACTACAAAGCACCTTTCAAACAGAGCTTTTGTGTACAGTTTTTTGAAGTTTGCAATAACCTGCTGGTCCATGGGTTGCAGGAGAGGAGTGGTATTAGGATGCAAAAACTTCACCTTAATGAATCTCATGTCCCTATAAAGTCGCTCTGCCACGTCTGTAGGATGACCAGGGGCACTGTCTAACACCAGGAGGCACTTAAGTTCTAATTTCTTTTCAGTTAGGTAATCTTTCACGTTGGGGGCAAATGCATGGTGTAACCAGTCATAGAAAAATTCCCTAGTGACCCATGCCTTACTGTTTGCCCTCCACAGCACACACAAATTAGCCTTGAGGATATTCTTTTGCCTGAACGCTCTGGGAGTTTCTGAGTGATACACTAATAAAGGCTTCACTTTGCAATCACCACTAGCATTGGAACACATGAGAAGAGTAAGCCTGTCTTTCATAGGCTTATGTCCTGGGAGTGCCTTTTCCTCCTGAGTAATGTAGGTCCTGCTTGGCATTTTCTTCCAAAACAGGCCTGTTTCATCACAATTAACCCTTTACACTTGTTCAGGTTTCAGTCCTTCACTGTCTATGTACTCCTTGAATTCCTGCACATATTTTTCAGCTGCTTTGTGGTCCAAACTGGCAGCCTCACCATGCCTTATCACACTATGTATGCCACTACGCTTCTTAAATCTCTCAAACCAACCTTTGCTGGCCTTAAATTCACTCACATCATCACTAGTTGCAGGCATTTTTTTAATTAAATCCTCATGCAACTTCCTAGCCTTTTCACTTATGATCACTTGAGAGATACTATCTCCTGCTATCTGTTTTTCATTTATCCACACCAATAAGAGTCTCTCAACATCTTCCATCACTTGCAATCTCTGTTTCGAAAACACAGTTAAACCTTTGGCAAGAACTGCTTCCTTGATTGCCTTTTTGTTGCCCACAATAGTAGCGATGGTTGATTGGGGTTTACTATACAACCTGGCCAGCTCGGAGACACGCACTCCACTTTCATACTTTTCAATGATCTCTTTCTTCATCTCTATAGTAATTCTCACCCTTATTCCTGTAGGGTTGGCACTAGAAGCTTTCTTGGGGCCCATGGTCACTTATTTTGCAGATTAAATCACCAAAAACACTGTAATAATACGAAATGTTCCGATTGTATGCTTGGATGTTACCATGGAGGCTGGCTGGTAAACAATGCCACCGGCAGAACATGTGAGGCTGGCTAAGGCCGCACATTAGACGCGTCTCGGACGAACAGCGTTGAGCGGGTTTTTTAGCGGTATGCGAGGCAAAATCTTAGCGATAAAATGTATCGGTATGCGGATTTAACGTTATGTAAGGCCAACGGTATGCGGGGGTCCACTGTATTTATCGATGTACAGGTCTCCCTCAACATTCGCGAGGGTTAGGGGATCAAGAGCCTCGCGAATGTTGAAAAACCATGAATGTTTGGTGCCCCAATATATTGTAGGGAAATATATTACAATACTGCTTCCTTAACTTGTTGAACCATGAATAATCATAAAATACATGAAAACGTCGTAAATTGTACTAATTATATACATGACAACTGTTTTGGGTTACCCCTTTTTTTGTATAGTATGTTTGAAACTTATCTGAGTCTGTGTTAAAGGTATTTGATGCAGCTGGTAGTTTACTTACTAGTGTTGATGTGACAGATGTGTAGTAGGAATTAAAACAATTTGTCACCTTAGTTGTTTCGTGGCATACCTCACTGTCGATAGTTAGTACTCTGTTAGACCTATCTGCTGGTTTATGGCTATACCCCAACTGTTTAAGGTGTTGCCAGAGCTTTTTGGGGTTATGCTTATACTCTTCAATTTATTAGCAGTAGTGCTTTGCCTTTGCTCCCTTTATAAGTCTCTGTACTCTGTTCCTCATCCTTTGAAATTCATTTAGTGCTGCAATATCCTGTCGGTTTTAAAACTTTTTAGCAACTGATCTCTGAATTTCATATTATCTAATATCTCAGTAGTCGTCCAGGGTTCAGTTCTTCATTTAATCCTAACCTCTTTAACTGGTGAAATATTATCAAGGATGGCAGTGAACATCGTTTTGAATTTTTCCCAGGCATCGTTTACGTCCGTGCAACTTGCTATAACTGTCCAGTCACAATTGTGTAGCCTATTTCCCAATGTTTTTTACTGTAGTTTATAGTTGACCTCATTTTTATTGTCCTGTGTAGGCCTGTCCTATCCCTAGTGATTTTTCTGGTGCAGTAAATGATGAAATGATCACTAAGGTAATGAAGCCTGACTGACTAATGTTCTCATATTAACCCCTTCAGGGTCCAAGGCCAAAATCTGAAGTGGTGCTCCAGTGTTTACCTGGAGTTTACCTGGAGAGAGTTTCGGGGGTCAACGCCCCCGCGGCCCGGTCTGTGACCAGGCCTCCTGGTGGATCAGCCCCTGATCAACCAGGCTGTTGCTGCTGGCTGCACGCAAACCAACGTACGAGCCACAGCCCGGCTGATCAGGAACTGACTTTAGGTGATTGTCCAGTGCCAGCTTGAAGACTGCCAGGGGTCTGTTGGTAATCCCCCTTATGTATGCTGGGAGGCAGTTGAACAGTCTCGGGCCCCTGACACTTATTGTATGGTCTCTTAACGTGCTAGTGACACCCCTGCTTTTCATTGGGGGATGGTGCATCGTCTGCCAAGTCTTTTGCTTTCGTAGTGAGTGATTTTCGTGTGCAAGTTCGGTACTAGTCCCTCTAGGATTTTCCAGGTGTATATAATCATGTATCTCTCCCTCCTGCGTTCCAGGGAATACAGGTTTAGAAACCTTAAGCACTCCCAGTAATTGAGGTGTTTTATCTCCGTTATGCGGGCCGTGAAAGTTCTCTGTACATTTTCTAGGTCGGCAATTTCACCTGCCTTGAAAGGTGCTGTTAGAGTGCAGCAATATTCCAGCCTAGATAGAACAAGTGACCTGAAGAGTGTCATCATGGGCTTGGCCTCCCTAGTTTTGAAGGTTCTCATTATCCATCCTGTCATTTTTCTAGCAGATACGATTGATACAAGAAATTTTGAAAAAAAAAAAAATTTTTCTTATAGAATTAAAGAGTATATTTTTGTGAAGGTAATAAGACAAAAAAAAAATTTCTGATCAGTACTTACCAAGATACAGTGGCGGGAAGTTGACCAAAATGACCAGGTGGCAGCAACATCAGTGACTTCCGCAAAATCCCATTTTTTTTATTTTACGTTTTTTATACTTTTTTCTTTTCTTTTCTAATTTTTTTCTTTTTCTAATAACATTTGTGGCCTGTGAGACCAGTATAATGTATATTGTATAAGTGTACACTCATTGTATTCAACACAATAACTGCATTAATTTGTTTATCTTTATATTGCTTACAAAACTTGTTTACAAGTTTATTGTAAACAAAATGATGAAAATACTAGTGTGGTTATTGTGTTGAATACAACAGTACCATATAGTACTATATGGTACAATGGTGCTATAGGGTGCAATGGTACCATATGGTACAATGACACCATATGATACAATAGTACCATATGGTACAATATGGTACAATGGCACATGATACAATGGTACCATATGATACAATGGTACCATATGGTACAATGGCACCATTTGGTACAATGGTACCATATGATGCAATGATACCATACAGTGCAATGGTACCTTATGGTACCATATGGTGTAATGGTACCATATTGTACCATATGATGCAATGGTACCATATGGTACATTGTACCATACAGTACAATGATACCATATGGTTCATTGTACCATATGGTACTGTTGTATTCAACACAATAAACACACTAATATTTTCATTATTTTGTTTACAATAATTGTTTACAACAAAAATATGCAAAAATGTTGTATATTAGTAATGTTCTATTATACATTTACAAGTATACAGGAACTTGATGTGTTCCTTGAGGTGGATGACAAAGCACTTTGTCTCGGAAACTGTGGAGTCAGTAGCTAGCTTGCGTCGCCACTCACTCAGTCTTGGTTGGTGTCTCATGCCACCAACACCTATTGACCATATGGTACACGGTATCATATGTTACAGGGTACCATATGGCACATTGTACTATATGGTATAGGGTACCATGCAGTACAGGATAACATTTGATGCAGGGTACCACATGGTTCAGGGTACCATATGGTACAGGGTACCATATGGCACAGGGTACCATATGGCACAGGGTACCATATGGTACAGAGTACCATACAGTACAGGACACCATATGGTACAGATACAGGGATAACTATGGAAATAAGTCACCCTGACTTTTTTGGGTTATCCCAGGATTTTATACGTATGCTGCTATGTATGATAATCTATGTAATTGTATTTCTGTACACCTGAATAAACTTACTCAAGTACATGTGGCATCATAAGTAAGTTTATTTAGTTATACACAAATAAAGTTACATAGAATATCATACTTAGCAGCATATGTTTGGAGAACTTAGGATAACCCAAAAAAGTCAGACAGACTTATTTTCATTAGGGTCCCTGTACCATTTGGTATAATGTACCATATGGTACAATATACTATATGGTACATTGTACCATATGGTATCACTCTAGTATACGATACCATTGTACCATATGATACCATTGTATGACATGGCACCATTGTACCATATGGTACCACTGTACCATATGGCACAGTGGTACCATATGGTTCAAAACCATAGAATTCGTCTTCAGCTCCATTTCCATCAGTCTTAGAACTGTAAGTTGTGAAGAGGAGAGTCGGAATTCGCCCGGAGAGTGAGTGGGGAGTGAGAGCTTCCTTGCCGCCAGGCATAATGAACAAAGCTACTTTGGCGGCGTTCCCACAATGCCATGCGGGCGTCCAGATTTTTTCTATGGTGTGCACACTGACCACCCAGACCCATTCTCTCAGATGTAGGCCTACCAGCCTTCTCGTGCTAAATTTGACACCACTAGAATTTTGGCATAGATCTGCGGTTTGGACTCTGAACGTAAAGCCGTAGATCTACGGGAAGGACCCTGAAAGGGTTAATGTTTTCATATTTTTTTTCATATTGCTTTTCATATTGATGTTTCTTATCAATGGATCTTAGTTTGCTGTTAGCCATGGGCAACCTAGCTGTTTATTCGTAATCTGTTTCATTTTTATGAGACAATGTTTGTTATACAGTGGTCCCCCACCTTATGATATTAATCCGTTCTTGAGAGCTCATCGTATGCTGAAATTATCATAAGGTGAATTAATTTTCCACATAAGAAATAATGGAAATCAAATTAATCCGTGCAAGACACCACAAAGTATGAAAAAAAAAAATTTTACCACATGAAATATTAATTTTAATACACACAAACTGACACTTACCTTTTTTGAAGATCTGGTGATGATTGATGAGATGGAAGTTGTTAATGTTTAGAAGGGGAATCCCCTTCCATTAGGAATTTAGGTAGCACGTCCTTTTCCGTGGTTACTTCCCTTCTTCTTTTAATGCCACTAGGACCAGCTGACCATGGTGCAGCAGCAGCTGACCCTGGTGCAGCAACAGATGATGGTGGTGTAGAAGCAGCTGACTGTGGTGCAGCAGCAGCTGACTGTGGTGCAGCAGCAGCTGACTGTGGTGTAACAGCAGCTCACTGTGGTTCAGCAACAGCTGACTGGTGCAGCAACAGCTGACCATGGTGCAGCAACAGCTGACGGTGGTGTAGCAGCAGCTGACTGTGGTGCAGCAGCAGCTGACCATGGTGCAACAGCAGCTGACCGTGGTGCAACAGCAGCTGACCATGGTTCAGCAACAGCTGACCGTGGTGCAGCAACAGCCGACTGTGGTACGATAGTACATATTTCTCACCCTTTTTACCACAGGGTTGGCACTAGAAGCTTTCTTTGGGCCCATGGTGGCTTATTTAGCAGTTACAAGCACTATAAACAATGGAATAATACAAAATGTATCGAATGTATGCATGCAACTGGCCACCCTGGCTTTTAAACAATGACAGCAGGGCTGGATGGACAGGTTCGGGACAAGTTATGTTGGTCAGAAACAGCTGATGGTGGTGCAGCAGCAGCTGACTGTGGTGCAGCAGCAGCTGCCCATGGTGCAGCAACAGCTGACTGTGGTGCAGCAACAGCTGACTGCAGTGCAGCAGCAGCTGACTGTGGTGCAGGAACAGCTGACTGGTGCAGCAACAGCTGACCATGGTGCAGCAACAGCTGACCATGGTACAGCAACAGCCGACTGTGGTGCAGCAACAGCTGACGGTGGTGCAGCAGTAGCAGCTGACCGTGGTACGATAGTACATATTTCTCACCCTTTTTACCACAGGGTTGGCACTAGAAGCTTTCTTTGGGCCCATGGTGGCTTATTTAGCAGTTACAAGCACTATAAACAATGGAATAATACAAAATGTATTGAATGTATGCATGCAACCGGCCACCCTGGCTTGTAAACAATGACAGCAGGGCTGGATGGACAGGTTTGGGACAAGTTATGTTGGTCAGAAACAGCTGATGGTGGTGCAGCAGCAGCTGACTGTGGTGTAGCAGCAGCTGACTGTGGTGCAGCAGCAGCTCACTGTGGTTCAGCAACAGCTGACTGGTGCAGCAACAGCTGACCGTGGTGCAGCAACAGCTGACGGTGGTGTAGCAGCAGCTGACTGTGGTGCAGTAGCAGCTGACCATGGTGCAACAGCAGCTGACTGTGGTTCAGCAACAGCTGACTGGTGCAGCAACAGCTGACCATGGTTCAGCAACAGCTGACTGTGGTGCAGCAGCAGCTGACTGTGGTCAGCAGCAGCTGACTGTGGTGCAGCAGCAGCTGACCGTGATGCAGCAGCAGCTGACCGTGGTTCAGCAACAGCTGACTGTGGTGCAGCAGCAGCTGACTGTGGTGCAGCAGCAGCTGACTGTGGTGCAACAGCAGCTGACCATGGTACGATAGTTCATATTTCCCACCCTTTTTACATATGATTGCTTGAGAGATGGTATCTCCTGCTATCTGTTTTTCGTTTATCCACACCAATAACAGTCTCTCAGCATCTTCGAGTACTTGCGATCTCTGTTTCGAAAGCAAACTTGCACCTTTTGCAAGAACAGCTTCCTTGATTGCCGTTTTGTTGGCTACAATAGTAGAAATGGTTGCTTGGGGTATACAACCTGGCCAGCTCCGAGACACTCACTCCACTTTTATACTTAGCAATTATCTCTTCATTTCCATAGTAATTTTCACCTTTTTTACCGCAAGGTTGGCACTAGAAGCTTTCTTGGGGCCTATGGTGACTTATTTTGCAGGTGCAATCACTAAAAACTCTGTGATAATATGAAATGTTCCAATTGTATGTGTGGATGCGACTGCACTGGCTGGCTTGTAAACACTGGCACCCATGCGGCAGCTGAGGCATGCTCAGACGAATCGCATGAGGTGAGGCAAAATTTTTGCATTAAAATGTATCGTATGGTGGATTTAATGTAAGGTAATGCCATCTTATGGTGGGGGTCCACTGTATAGTCTAAGTATTTTATTAACCCTTTGACTGTTGAAACCCCAAATCTTGAGGTGTCTCCTGGTGTCGCAAAATATTTAAAAAAAAAAAAAATTTCTTATGAAATGATCGAGAATCTTTTCCCGATGGTAATGACATCAAAAGTACGAAATTTTATGGAAAACTTAGGGAATTACGCTTTCACGAAGTTAGCAACCTTGGTGTTATTTATAAATCGGCGATTTCGCCCACTTTGAGCCCTATTTTCGGCTAATTCCATTGTTCCAGTCTACCAAACTCATAACTATTTCTTTAGAACTCCATTTGTTCTATCGATTGAGTACAAGAAATGGCCCATTTACCAATTTCAACTACCTAATAAAGTGGTCAGAAATTGGCAATTAGGCCAATTTCATGCCAATTTGGGCAATTTCATGCCAATTTCAAAACAGGGTTCAGAAAGAACAAAGCAGACATTCCTGGCTCTAAAATAACATTTTCTTTGTGCATCAGTCACATCTCCAGGCCCCTCTGACATTACTCTTGCTTTCTATTTTGAATTTTTATTCAAACAAAAAATAGAAGATTTACTGTTATGCAGGCTACTGCATTATTGTAATAGTTGTATAAATACCATCAACCCATTCATGACTGCATATTAGAATGGCTAGTTGGACATTTATTGGACAATGACATCATTTGTTTACTCTTGAACATTGGCAAAAATCAAACATTTCCCCTACTTTGAGGTCCATTTCAAGGTCCTTTTCATACTAAAACCAATCAAAATCACCTCTATTTCTATAATATGTTTCCCATTCTATCAAATGTGACTAGGAAAACAGAATATAACCATAAAAACTATAAGAAAATACACCTCAAAGTCAGCATTTTAATCCAAAAACACGGTCGGAGTTTTTTTTTTCTCATGCACTGCATTTGGCAGGATATTTTTATATGGTGTACACTGACCACACAGACCCATTCTCTCACATGTGGGCCTACCAACTTTCTCCTGCTTGATTTGAAGCCGCTAGAATTTTTGAGTACAGTAAGGCCCCGCTTTACGGCGTTTCACCTTACGGCATTCCGCTAATGCAGCAATGTCAAATTATGACCAAAATTTGCTATACGGCAAGCGGTCTTTCAAATACGGCGTGCCCCACCCGGTTTGTTTACATTTTCTGTGACCTCATCTATTATGTCAGGAAACTTTCCAAAATTTCAAGTGTTTTAAAGTTACTGCATATTTTATATGCACTCTGATAATTATACTTAAGTGTACCTGTACCTAAATATACTTGCACACTGTGCTGGTGTGCAGGTACACATTAAAATCGCTAAGTCTCTCTCTACTCATGACGCCAGTACTACATAATAATAATCACTCTTGGGCACACTAAAAGTCTTATTTTACATCAATATAGGCATTTTCATTAGTCCATCTATGATATTTTCCTCAAAATTATTTATGAAACCCATTACATAGCATATAAACATGATACATACACTCACAGAATAAAAATTGATGTAAATACAGGAAGGCCCCGCTTTACGGCGTTTCACTTTACGGCGTTCCGCTAATACGGACATTTCAAATTATGACCAAAACTCGCTATACGGCTCCCCCCACCTGACTTTCTAATACGGTCACCGTGCCCCTCCCTGTTTGTTTACATTCTCCATGAGCTCAGTAAGCACTAAGTCTCTCCATTTTGTCTGGAAACTCCAAAATTTCAAATGTTTTTAAAAGTTATTTCATATTTTATATATACTCTGATAATTATACTTATGTATACCTGTACCTAAATAAACTTACATACTGTGCTGGCATGCAGGTACACATTAAAATTGGTAAGTGTCTTATGTCTCCAGACGTCATATTAGTAATGATAATAATAATCATCGAGTCATTTAAATGTCGTATATTACGTTAATATACACATTTTCATTAATCCATCCATGATATTTTTTTCAAAATTATATAATAAACACGATGCATAACATATAAATAAGATAAATACACCCCACAGTAGAATAAATAAACATAAATGTGAGATGTGGTAGCAGACGACTTGCACAAGTGACGCCATATTAGAAATGATAATAATAATAATAACAATACTCACCGAGTCTCATTAAATGTCGTATATTACGGTAATATACACATTTTCATTAATCCATCCATGATATTTTTTTCAAAATTATATAATAAACACGATGCATAACATATAAATAAGATAAATACACCCCACAGTAGAATAAATAAACATAAATGTGAGATGTGGTAGCAGACGACTTGCACAAGTGACGCCATATTAGAAATGATAATAATAATAACAATACTCACCGAGTCTCATTAAATGTCGTATATTACGTTAATATACACATTTTCATTAATCCATCCATGATATTTTTTTTCAAAATTATATAATAAACACGATACATAACATAAAAAGATGATAAATACACCCCACAATAGAATAAATAAACATAAATATAAGATGTGGGAGCCACATAACTTGTACAAGTGATGGCAAGAATAACATTTTCTCTAATCTAACATAAGAGAAAATGTGTTACTGGGGGTAACTGTAGAAAATTATTCCTTTCGTATGTATGTAAGTAAGTTTATTCAGGTATACACAAATACAGTTACATAGATTATCATACATAACAACATACGTGTAGAGAACCTAGGATAACCCAAAAAAGTCAGTGTGACTTATTTCCATTGCCTTCACTCAGAGCTTCATTTCTTCTCAAAATGATGTTACATGAGAATGGGAGTGTTCTTCTTTATTAATTCTACCGTATCAATGTAGAGACAACCTGTACACAATGTAACTTGTACACAAACCAGACGTGTACACTTCGTTTGTTTACAAAACTTACGTTCGCCTGGTTTGTTTACATAACTCTGCGCCTGTCCCCTCTCATGTACTCATTCTTTCTCTCTCTCATTTATTCGTTTTATCTCATTTACTTACTCCTGACCCTACATTAAGACTACAAATATTTTAAGGTAAGTAATGAGTGAACTGTATATACATTTTATCGCTCTGGGATGCTTAAATATCATAGAATAGTATGTGTGGGTGGGGTGGCCTGGTAAGGTAGCCTGGCTATTACCATACATACCACACTTGATTTCTTACAATAAATACTACTTGTCTCACCCTAGATTAAGACTATAAATATTTTAAGGTAAGTGATGAGTGCACTATGTGTGTATTGTACTTTTTTATTGTTTTTTGATGCCTGGTTCTATTGCTAACTTAATATATGTTAGTGTAAACTTGTTATCTAGACTTGTTATCACGACCCTTGTGGGTTTAGTACTTTTTATAATAAATAGTAATAATAATAATAATATTATTATTAATAATAATAATAATAATAATAATATTATTATTATTATTATTATTATTATTATTATTAATAATAATATTATTATTAATATTAATATTATTAGCTTCATTCACTCTAAAAATGGTGTGTTGCTGATTGTTTATTCTGAACTAACTTGTACAACTTGTACACAATGTAAGAATATTTGTATTGTTAGGTAATTATTATTATAATAAAAAAATATTGAGGTAAATGTTTTACAAACTCTTACAAATGGATGTGAATGAACTAAATGTAGACACATATTAATACGTATTTATTTCGCCTGACCAAGTGATCGTCCACTACCTGTTCAGTTTGTGTTCTTACATTGTCTCAACTCTGTATCTCATTCTCTCTCTCGTTTACTCTTTCGTTAACCAGTTGGCTCTCATTGACGATGGTGTCTAAGATTAGCTGTGATAAAAAGAGAAGTTGTAAGCCTCTTGCTTTAAGTGCCAAGTTAGAGGATGATGGTGTGCCATTCTGATTTTATTGAATAAACACCCTGCCACTCACCTCTCACAAATTAATATTAATATTTTAAGGTAAGTAATAAGTGTACTCTGTGTGTATCTTACCTTCTATTGTGTTTTTAATGCCTATTTCTATTGTTAACTTAATATAAGTTAGTGTAAACTTGTTGTCTGGCATTTATTGCATATTTTATGTGTGCTCTGATAATAATACTTGTGGAGCTGTGTGGTAGCCGAGTGGAGGGACATTACGTTTTCTCTGCTCAGCCATCAGAGAAATCTGCGTTTCACCCAGCCACTCCCTCACTCCACTTTTGTTTACAATTTTCGGCATGAATTATTCATTACTTCTACCTTCGTTTATGATGGCATCTATATGTAGTTGTTAGAAATGATTAAATTCAGTGAATAAGGCATGTCGATGTTAATAATATGGCTCTGGGCCACAGTGTAGGTAGCCGGTAGGTGTAACCCAGGCTACACCTACCGGCTACCTACACTGACTTCCTACAAATAAATACTACTCACCTCTCTTCCAATATTAAGACTACACATATTTTAAGGTAAATAATGAGTGTACTGTATGTGTATTTTACCTCTCTGGGATGTTTTAAATATCGTATATTAAGTATGAGACGGGGAGCCAGTGCTACCTACACCTGGGCTACCTGCACCTGACTTCCTACAAATAAGTACTACTCACCTCTCTCCCTACATTAAGATTACAAATACTTTAAGATAAGTAATGAATTTACTGTGACTGTATTTTACTTTGTGTGTTTTTAATGCCTGGTTCTATTACTAACTTAATATAATTTAGTGTAAACTTGTTGTCTGGCATTTATATGCATTTATAAATGGAGAAAAATGGCGTTCTGCCTTCCGGCGATGTCTGCTTTCTGGCGACAGCCTGGAACCTAACCCGCCGTATAAGTGGGGCCCTACTGTATATATATGTCAAAACACTGTGGCTCGTAAGACATATATATACACCTGAAACAGTCATAGGGTTAAGAAATATGTCTATCCAATCATCAGTAGAAAATTCTGTAGGCCAGTCAGCTATCCCTAGCTCTGCTGTGAAGTTACTTTTTGAGACCTCATTGTGGAGTCTAAAAGAAACTTTGTTGTATTCCAGTGATTGTTTAATGTTTGTTAAGAGGAAGATAGGGTAGCAATCACTAGTACTGTCGCCCTGATTTAATCCTTTCAGGGTTTTTGACTTACTAGTACGTCTTATGCACCAGGGTTATTGACGTACTAGTATGCATAAATTCTACCGTCCTCAGATCAAGCAGGAAAAGGCTGGTAGGCCTAGATGTGAGAGAATGGGTCTCCATGATCAGTGTGCACAGTGCAAAAAAAAAAAATTGGGGACCCAGTGGTGCATTGTGGGAAAGCCATTTTATTACACCTTGTTCACCATGTCTTGCGCTAAGAAACTCCTCACTCTCACTCTGGTCTCCAGGTAAACTCTTCAGCTAATTGGGGCCCTTTTGTTCCCAAGTGAAAGTTCAAACACAGATGGAAGTGTCAGTGAAGATGAATTTGATGGTTTTGAGGAGTTTGTGACCAAAAGCAATGCCCAGGAAACCAGAAGGAAGGAAGGAAGAAGGAAGGTAGGAAGAAAGGGAGGAAGGAAGGAAGAGATGAGAGGAAGGAGGGAAGTAAGGAAGGTAGGAGACCAACGTAGGATAACCCAAAAAATTCAGACAGTGACTTATTTTCATGTGGGTTGGTGGGGTGGGGAGGAAGTAGACAGGCAGTGAGGGTGGTGAGTGGTGGTGTTATTTGCATTGTGACACTAATTAGGCCAGTGACTCAGCATATTTACAAGTCCACCCCCACACAACAACTACAAGCTTTACAAAAGCTGTAGCAATTCTGGGAAGTGTCCAGTGACTTTATATGTGTACATATGTGATAGAAAATAGTAACAAACAACGTTTTTTATTGTTGGTTTGTGTAAACATGTTTTGTGAACAGTATATTGATTGTTTGTGCTGTTTATGTGTGGCAGACAACGAGTGAATATGCATTCAGTATGCCTTATATTGGTCTCACAGGCCATAAAATTACTTGAATAAAGAAAGAAAGGAAGGAAGAAGGAAGGAAGGAGGGAAGGTAGGTAGGAAGGAGGGAAGGAAGGAAAGAAGGAAGGAAAGAAGGAAGGTAGGTGTGTGGGGAGGAAGGGATGTGTTGTGGAAGGCAGTAAGGTTAGTGAGTGGTGGTATGATGCATTATTGTGACACACAACACGCCGGTGACTCAGCAATGAGGTTAGTGAGTGGAGGTATGATGCATCATTGTGACACACAACATGCCGGTGACTCAGCAATGAGGTTAGTGAGTGGCGGTATGATGCATTATTGTGACACACAACACGCCGGTGACTCAGCAGTGAGGTTAGCAAGTGGTGGTATGATGCATCATTGTGACACATGACACACTGGTGACTCAGCAGTGAGGTTAGTGAGTGGTGGTATGATGCATCATTGTGACACATGACACACTGGTGACTCAGCAGTGAGGTTAGTGAGTGGTGGTATGATGCATCATTGTGACACACGACACACCAGTGACTCAGCATATTTACAGGTCCACCCCCACACTACTACAAGCTTTCACAACCTCTTATAGTTATAGGAACCTGTCCAGTGACTCTATATGTGTATACAGGAAGGCCCCACTTATATGGCTGGTTAGGTTCCAGGCTACCGCCATAAAGCGGAAACTGCCGTAAAGTGGAACACCCTTTTTTTCCACTTACAAATGCATACAAACACTAGATAACAAGTTTACACTAACATATATTAAGTTAGCAATAGAACCAGGCATCAAAAAACAATAAAAAGTACAATACACACATAGTGCACTCATTACTTACCTTAAAATATTTATAGTCTTAATCTAGGGTGAGACAAGTAGTATTTATTGTAAGAAATCAAGTGTGGTATGTATGGTAGTCAGCCAGGCTACCATACCAGGCCACCCCACCCACACATACAATTCTATGATATTTAAGCATCCCAGAGCGATAAAATGTATATACAGTTCACTCATTACTTACCTTAAAATATAGGGTGAGATGAGTGGTATTTATTGTAAAAAATCAAGTGTGGTATGTATGGTAATCAGCCGGGCTACCATACCAGGCCAACCCACCCACACATATATTCCATGATATTTAAGCATCCCAGAGCGATAAAATGTATATACAGTTCACTCATTACTTACCTTAAAATATTTGTAGTCTTAATGTAGGGTCAGGAGTAAGTAAATGAGATAAAATGAAAAAATGAGAGAGAGAAAGAATGAGTGCATGAGAGAGTACAGGTGCAGAGTTATGTAAACAAACCAGGCGAAGGTAAGTTTTATAAGCGAAGTGTACACGTCTGGTTTGTGTACAAGTTACATTGTGTACAGGTTGTCTCTACATTGATACGGTAGAATAAATAAAGAAGAACACTCCCATTCTCATGTAACATCATTTTGAGAAGAAATGATGCTCTGAGTGAAGGCAATGGAAATAAGTCACTCTGACTTTTTTGGGTTATCCTAGGTTCTCTACATATATGTTGTTATGTATGATAATCTATGTAACTGTATTTGTGTATACCTGAATAAACTTACATACATACGAAAGGAATAATTTTCTACAGTTACCCCCAGTAACACATTTTCTCTTATGTTAGATTAGAGAAAATGTTATTCTTGGCATCACTTGTACAAGTTATCTGGCTACGACATCTCATATTTATGTTTATTTATTCTATTGTAGGGTGTATTTATCATCTTTTTATGTTATGTATCGTGTTTATTATATAATTTTGAAAAAAATATCATGGATGGATTAATGAAAATGTGTATATTAACGTAATATACAACATTTAATAAGACTCAGTGATTATTATTATTATTATTAGCATTTCTAATATGGCGTCACTTGTGCAAGTCGTCTGCTACCACATCTCATATTTATGTTTATTTATTCTATTGTGGGGTGTATTTAACATCTTTTTATGTTATGTATCGTGTTTATTATATAATTTTGAAAAAATATCATAGATGGATTAATGAAAATGTGTATTTAACGTAATATACGACATTTAAATGAGACTCGATGATTATTATTATCATTACTAATATGACGTCTGGAGACATAAGACACTCTTACTGATTTTAATGTGTACCTGCATGCCAGCACAGTATGTAAGTTTATTTAAGTACAGGTATACATAAGTATATATAAAATATGAAATAACTTTTAAAAGCATTTGAAATTTTGGAGTTTCCATACAAAATGGAGAGACTTAGTGCTTACTGAGCTCACGAAGAATGTAAACAAACAAGGTGGGGCGCGGTGACCGTATTAGAAAGTCAGGTGGGGGGAGCCGTATAGCGAGTTTTGGTCATAATTTGAAATGACCGTATTAGTGGAACGCCGTAAAGTGAAACGCCGTAAAGCGGGGCCTTCCTGTATATATGATAGAAAAATAGTAATACACAACATTTTATATTGTTGGTTTGTGTAAACATGTTTTTTAAACAATATAGTGACAGCAAAGTTTGTGTAGTATACAATGAGTGAATACATACAGTGGACCCTCAACCAACGATATTAATCCATTCCTGAGAGCTCATCGTTAATCAAAATTATCGTTAGTCGAGTTAATTTTCCCCATAAGAAATAATGGAAATCAAATTAATCCGTGCAAGACACCCAAAAGTATTGAAAAAAAAAAAATTTACCACATGAAATATTAATTTTAATACACACAAACTGAAGAAGACATGTACAATTACATGACACTTACCTTTATTGAAGATCTGTTGATGATTGATGGGATGGGAGGAGGGGAGACTGTGGATGATGTTAGTGTTTAGAAGGGGAATCCCCTTCCATTAGGACTTGAGGTGTCAAGTCCTTTTCCGGGGTTACTTCCCTTCTTCTTTTAATGCCACTAGGACCAGCTTGAGAGTCACTGGACCTCTGTTGCACAACATATCTGTCCATAGAGGCCTGTACCTCCCATTCCTTTATGACATTCCTAAAGTGTTTCACAACATTGTCAGTGTCACAATTAAACACTTGTTCAGGTTTCAATTCTTCAATGTCTGTGTACTCCCTGAATTCCTGCACATATTTTTCAGCTGCTTTTTGGTCCAAACTGGCAGCCTCACCATGCCTTATCACTCAATGTATGCCACTACGATTCTTAAATCTCTCAAACCAACCTTTGCTGGCCTTAAATTCACTCACATCATCACTAGTTGCAGGCATTTTTCTAATTAAATCCTCATGCAACTTCCTAGCCTTTTCACATATGATCGCTTGAGAGATGCTATCTCCTGCTATCTGTTTTTCGTTTATTCACACCAATAAGACTCTCTCAACATCTTCTATCACTTGCGATCTCTGTTTCGAAAACACAGTTAAACCTTTGGCAAGAACAGCTTCCTTGATTGCCTTTTTGTTGCCCACAATAGTAGCGATGGTTGATTGGGGTTTACTATACAACCTGGCCAGCTCGGAGACACGCACTCCACTTTCATACTTTTCAATGATCTCTTTCTTCATCTCTATAGTAATTCTCACCCTTTTTGCTGTAGGGTTGGCACTAGAAACTTTCTTGGGGCCCATGGTGACTTATTTTGCTGGTGCAATCACTAAAAACACTGTAATAATATGAAATGTTCCGATTGTATGTTTGGATGGGACCTCTGTGGCTGGCTGGCTTGTAAACACTGGCCACAAGTGGACGCATCTCAGATGGAACGAATCATGTTGGTCGAGTTTTTTAGTGCTAGTCGAGGCAAAATTTTTGCTTTAAAATGTATCGCTAGTTGAATTTAATGTTAGACGATGCCATCGTTGGTCGAGGGTCCACTGTATATACCAAATAGTCTTTATATTGGTCTCATAGGCCATAAAAGTTACTTGAAAAAGTAAAATATTAAAAAATAAAAGAGAAAAGTAGAAAAAACAAAATAAACTATTACTGGGTGACCGGCAGTCAGCCATGTTGCCATATGCGGGTCAGTTTCTGTCAACTTCACGCCTCCATATCTCCGTAGGTATTGATCACAATTTTTTTTTTTTTTTTTTTGGGGGGGGGGCAGCTTATAATACTTACAAAAAACTCTATCATTTCATAAAAAAAAAAAAAAAATTTTCGAATATTTTTCGACTCTGAGGACAAGTTTGGAAGTGGGCTTGTTGACCCTGAAAGGGTTAAGAGGGGTGTGGAAAATATTGTGCATTTTCCAAAATTATAGTGCATTTTAGCATGTAATTCAATGAAATACATTGTTGTTGGTTAAAATTAATTTGGGAATTAAAAAGGGAACCAGCAAACAAGTAGCATCTGGTGGAGGTGGGATGCCATATTAGAATTGGAGAAACAAGATGACACTGAAATTTGAGGGAATTCTTCAGAGGCTCTGGAGGCTAAATGGGGTTTAAGCCTCCCAAATAGGAGTAAGAAGAATTGGAGTTACAGTCCTGCAGAATGTACGAAACCAACGACTTGGCAGGACTTAGAAATTAGATGTTGAAAGGGAATTATAAGGAGCCATCAACGCCCACAGCAAAGTATACTGCACTTTGTATGTTGAACTTCTGGCCAGTTAGGTTCCTCATATCTTGGCAAGGGTTGTTTCTGGAGTTTATCTGGAGAGAGTTCCGGGGGTCAACGCCCCCGCGGCCCGGTCTGTGACCAGGCCTCCTTAGGTCAGTGTCCCAGGATGCGACCCACACCAGTCGACTAACACCCAGGTACCCATTTTACTGATGGGGAACATAGACAACAGGTGGAAAGAAACACGTCCAATGCTTCTACTCTGGCTGGGAATCGAACCCAGACCCTCACCGTGTGAAGCGAGAGCGTTAACCACCAGGCCACCAGAGCCCCTGTGAGTGATCTAGCTGCACCAAGCAATCTCCAGATAAATTTGGTGAGTGTTGGTAACATATAAATAATTTTTCTCATATGATGTATAAATACATGTATTCCTTCCTTCCATCAATCTAACATTATACAGTCCACATAATTTTAACCCTTTCAGGGTCCAAGGCCCAAATCTGGAGTCACGCACCAGTGTCCAAGAATTTTCAAAAAAAAAATTTGTTATTTTTTCTTATGAAATCGTAGAGAATCTTTTTGTGAAGGTAATAAAACAAAAAGTACGAAATTTGGTGGAAAATTGACGAAATTATGCTCTCGCGAATTTTGATGTGTCAGCGATATTTACGAATCGGCGATTTTGCCGACTTTGACTCCCATTTTAGGCCAATTACATTATTCCAATCAACCAAATTCTTAGCTATTTCACTAGTATTACTTCTATTCTATCGATTGAGCACAAGAAATTGCCAAGTCAACTGTTTCAACTACAAAATAAAGTGATCGGAAATTGTTAATTTGGCCAATTTAACACAAAGTTCAAAATATTCCAATTTCAAAATAGGGTCCAGAATGAACAATGTATGCATTCCTGGCACTAAACTAACATTTCCTCTGTTCATTAGTTATGTTTTGAGGCTTTACAAATAAATTCCATTTTGATTTTTTATTCACATAATGAATTTTTATTCACACCAAAAAATAGAAGATTTACTGTTATGCAATACTGTAATAATTGTATAAATATCATCACCATATTTGTGAATGTATATTAGACCCACCAGCTGATGTGTATTAGACGTGTGAGGTCGTTTGTTTACTCTTGAATATCGGCAAAAATTTAACATTTCTGCTACTTTGAGCTCAGTTTCAAGCCATTTACAGTGCTAAATCCAATCAAAATCATCTCTATTTCTGTAATATGTGTTCCATTCTATCAAATGAGACCAAGAAATCGCAAATACAACTATAAAAAACATATGAAAAAACACTGCAAAGTTGCTGTTTTAATCGAAAAATCATGATTTCATTTTTTTTTCTCTCATTATACACAGTGTGCTGCAGGATCTGTTTTATGTGGTGCACACATACCACATAGATGTATTCTCTCATATCTAGGCCCAAATGTACCACTCACAGTTTATCAGAGTGAGCTGAGCTCATGGCGTAGATCTACGGTTTGGACCCTGAACGTAAAGCCGTAGATCTACGGGACGGACCCTGAAAGGGTTAATATAAATATTATTACCATAATTACTGGTTGTGTTTATTAAATTTGAAGTTAATATTTATAGGTCGAGAGTAGCTTGTGGGAATGTATGAGGGTAGTGGGTGTCGAAGAGAGACATTCTCCTTGTGATCCAAGGTGTCTCAAAATATTCCTACATGCCTCAGAGTTGTAGCAATTGTTAAGAAATAGTTATCTTTGTTGCCTTCATTAAATTACTGGTATGAATATAATGAGGTTTATGCAGGTAATTTAATCCCTACAGGGGGCTAGTATATTGGTCCATATATGGCCAATAATGGTTGCACTTGTCTCAGCTTGGTTGGTTCAGGTATAGTTGGTATGAGAAGTATGACCTCTGTAGGTTTAGCACAAGGTTTAGATTACAATAAAAATTCATTGCACATGTATCTTACTCATCTACACATTTGGTTGAAAACCAGTTGTGAACAAATTATATCTTTAATGAAATCATGATTGTTAAATTTGCAGTTGTTAATTAATGTGTATTCTTTCCATTTGCAGTTCATCATCTTGACAATCAAGTTGTACTTAGAGTCATCAATCAGTAATATGAAAGTGTTGTAAGTGGCAGATGCACTGCAAAAACTGTGTGAACAGTGTGGTAATGCTGACTACAGTGTTGTGAATTCTTCCTTAATACCCAAACTTGAATCACCTAATTATTCTCACAATTACAACTACACCTTCAATGATCAGTGAACATAAATTGACTTACTATAATACAGTACTTATATTAATATAATACTGTACATGTATTATCAACATCTTTTGCATTAAAACTTATTACCTCCAGCTTCCTAGCCTATGTAAATATTGAGTGTCATTATTAGACCTTAGTATAGAGTCTTATTAAAGTGTATAAATTTATTTTGTAATATTTTTTGTCTAAAAAATCAGTAATTTATTAATCATTTTGCAGAAGTAATAACAAAGGCAAGTGAATATATTGTATCAAGTTAAGAACTTTATTAAATTTAGTGCACAAAAGTATAAGGTTTAGGAGTTGCATTTTTTGACAGTTGAAATAATATTATGTATCACTTGTATTACCTGCTTCAAATAATGACTGTGGGCAGGATATTGTAATATATCATCTATATTTCTTCCATCTTTCTCATATTTGGTAGATGCCTTCAATAACTTATTTTATTTTTTTTTTATTATCACACTGGCCGATTCCCACCAAGGCAGGGTGGCCCGAAAAAGAAAAACTTTCACCATCATTCACTCCATCACTGTCTTGCCGGAAGGGTGCTTTACACTACAGTTTTTAAACTGCAACATTAACATCATATAAATGTTTTGATTAATCTTATATTTTCCTGCTTATATTTCAGTATTGTCTTTATCATTATGTTGCTGTGTGTTTACCTACCTCAGAAGTGTTCTGTTGTTAACACCTAAGTGTCTGTAACCATCAAATTATGCAGGCTAGAAGTTAGGCAAAATAACAACAGTAATTTCCTTCAATGGTTGTTTTAGGCAAATTCTAGTGCTCAGATATTTTGCTAGTATACCTTCCTTAATTAAAACTGATTATAAAAATTGTTCATTCAACCATAAATGTTTTCCTATTAAGCACTAAGAATTTGGAATTTTGACCAATTTTACAATCTTTTCAACAATTTCTAATTTAAAAAGTATGCAAGTATTCCTGCCTCTGAAGCACCTTTTTTGCTTTCATCAATAATAATATTCCCAGGCTTCTCTTGTATAACACTTTCCTTTCATTATAATCCTCCATCACGCACAAAATTCAGAGTGTGTTGTTGTTAATATATACACATATGAGGCTGTGTGCTGTTGTTTATGTATTTACTGATGATGTGTAGCCCTTGTGGCTTAGCGCTTCTTTTTGATTATAATAATAATACTGATGATGTGTTCTGATGGTAATGCATAATGTTGATGCTGTATTCTATTTTAATGTATAATCTCATGTATAGTTGATGCTCTGTGTTCTTGTTATTGTATAAACTCATATTGATGCTGTGTGCTGTTGTTAATGTATACACTCATGTTGATGCAAACATTTTAGATAAGATTACGTGAGAAAGAAAATGCTGATTACTTGATTATATACAGTTTATATAAAGTTAATAAAATACTAATAATATATTCAATGAATTATTTAGACTTCTGCCACTACATTGTTCATTATTCAATGTATTTAGAGCTTATATTAAGTCTGGACACTAATTGAAAAAACAGAGTCTATGCTCTTATTTACAATATAAGCTGGTAAATAATGTTTAGTTTGAAATATAATTAAATTATATTCTTTAAGATTTTTGTAATATTTTTTCTAAACATTAGGTAAGTTTGACAATAAATAAGAGATAATAATGAGCTATATGAAGACAATGTGTTTAAATGATCTTTTCCACAATATTCTTTTGGTAGAAATTTCAAATGACATGTATTATACAAATGTTTATTAAGCAAAATAATGTTATTAGTGTTGATTATCTAAGTGACATCTCAGTTAAGTAACATGATGCAGTGACATCCCAGTTAAGTAACATGATGCAGTAACATCTCAGTTAAGTAACATGATGCAGTGACATCTCAGTTAAGTAACATGATGCAGTGACATCTCAGTTAAGTAACATGATGCAGTGCATGAAAATTCCTAAAATAAACAACACATTTCTGTGTTCAGAGTGTTTAAAAAACTTTACTTCAAAAAAATATCTTATACAGCATATGAAACTTCATTCACAAGAAAAACCATTTCAGTGTTCAGAGTGTCTAAAAGACTTTTCATGTAAATCAAGTCTAATACGACACAGGAGTGTTCATTCACAAGAAAAGTCATACCAGTGTTCAGAGTGTTTAAAAAATTTTTCTTTTAAATCAGGTCTAATAGAACACATGAGAGTTCATTCACAAGAAAAACCTTATCAGTGTTCAGAGTGTTTGAAAAAATTTTCAAAAAAATCACATCTGAATCGACACATGAGAATTCATTCACAAGAAAAACCATATAAATGTTCAGAGTGTTTAAAAGACTTTTCACAAAAATCACATCTAATACAACACATAAGTGTTCATTCACAAGAAAAACCGTATGAGTGTTCAGAGTGTCTCAAAAACTTTTCATGTAAATCATATCTAATGCAACACATCAAAGTTCATTCACAAGAAAAATCATATCAGTGTTCAGAGTGTCTCAAAAAGTTTTCATGTAAATCATATCTAATACAACACATAAGTGTTCATTCACAAGAAAAACCGTATCAGTGTTCAGAGTGTCTAAAAGGCTTTTCATGTAAGTCAAGTCTTATAAAGCACATTAAGTTCATACACAAGGAAAAACATATCAGTGTTGAGAGGGTTTAAAAATATTTTTTATGTTAATTAGCTCTAATACAACCCGTGAGTGTTCATTCAGTATAGAATCCTATTCATGAAGGGTTCTCTTGATTCTGATAATGAGCTTTAGGTCCTTGGGATTGGAGCTTCCCTCGGTTTCCTTGGATCAGATCTGATTATCCTTAACCCATTTCACTTCCCAGGTGCTGTACAACAATGGTGGGTTTAGTATTTTCCCTTGATAATAGTAATGATAATATTACTATTATTGTTATTAATCAGCAAATTTATATTTTAAGTATTGACATACCCCACAGTATTGAAAGTGATCCTGAGTGGTGGAGGATCCTCAGTGGTAGAGGTGATCCTCTGGTGGAGGTGATCCTCAATATTGGAGTTGATCCTGAGTGGATTAAGTGATCCTCAGTGGAGGTGATCCCTAGTCTATCTGGAGGGTGTTCCATGGGGTCAGTGCCCCCATGTCCAAGTCCATGACCATGCCCAGCAGTGGATCAGGGCCTGGTCAACCAGGTTGTTACTGCCAGTTGCATGAAATCCAACATATGAACCACAGCCTGGCTGGTCAGATATTGAATCTAGATGTCTGTTCAACTCCTTCTTATAGACAGCCAGAAGTCTATTGGTAATTCCCTTACTGTATGATAGGAATGAGGATATTGAACAGACTGCTCCCCTGACTCAGGGCACACTGGATTTTCATTGGGGCGATGTTGCACTGTCTGCTGAGTCTTTTGATTTCATTGGGAGTGATTTCTGTGTGCAGATTTGGGACCAGTCCTTCTAGGATTTTCCAGGTATAATCTATGTTTTTCTCTCCTACATTCCGAAGGGGTACAGGTCAAAGGATTTCAAATGTTCCCACAAATTTGTGTTGCTTGTTTGTGCAGATACATGCAGTGAAAATTCTCTATATTATCCAGATCTGCAGTTTTGTCTACCTTGAAACAGGCCATTACTGTACAGCAGTACTCTAGCCTAGAGTGAACAAGTGATTTAAAGAAAATCATCATTGGTTTGGCATCCCTTGGTTTGAAGGTTCTCATTATCTACCCTATCATTTTCCTAACAGATGTGATCTTTGAAGCAGACATTCTCTGATATTATGAATTCCAATTCCTTCAAATTAGTTTTTCACTCTGATGTGTGGTTAGAATTTATTTTATACTCTGATATAGTTTTTATCCTTTGTGTTCTGTTATTTAGAAAGTTGAAGATCCTTCTACCCACTTATCCTGTTATTCATTAATCATGTATTTTTTGTGCTATTTCACCATGAGCACACTTGTCAAAGTCTGTGTTTACCATATTTGCATTTTTGAGTATCCAAGTGGTTGGCAATCTTGCTTCTTAGAACACTTTTCAAAAAATTTACTGTGTGGTACATTAGTGTTTTCAGTCTGTTGTTCTTTGCAATTGCTTTACTGCCACCTTTGTAGAATAGGAGTGCATCCATTGTTTTTAGTGATTATCAGATGACCTCTCTGTCTAGGCTCTCTCTCCGTGGAATATTTAACCCTTTCACTGTTGGTGCCGTAATATTACGGTTTGCAAGCCAGTGTTGGTAAGGTAATATTATGCCAAAATTCTAATGGCTTCAGATCTAGTGGAAGAATGCTAGTAGACCTACATATGAGAGAATGGGTCCATGTGCTTAGTGTGCACAGTATAAAAAAAAATCGAGGAGCCAGTGGTGCATTATGGGAATGCCATATCAGTAGTATTTGTTCACCATGCCTTGTGGTAAGAAATACATCTCACTCGCCGGTGAATTGGGACTCTTCTCTTCCCTCAACCACTCACACACCACCACAACCTACACAACCACAAGAACCTATACAACCACAAAAATCTGCACAACCACAACACCCTGCACAACCACAACAATCTGCACAACCACAACAACCTTCACAACCCCAACAACCTTCCCAACCAGAACCACCTGCACAACCACCTGTCAATATCCAGTGCTAACCAGCAGACCACATCTGGGATTGGCAGCAGGGTGCCAATTTTATTCCCAATCCCTATCACTTTGATGAAACTCAAAGTGGAATACTGCCATCTTGTACACTTGGTAACAGTGCCACTGAACTACAGTGTTTCCAGTTATTCTTTGATGAAACCCTGATGGAAATTATTGTCAGGGAAAGTAACACATATTTCGATTACACCATGGGAAACACAATTATTTCACCAAGATCATACTTACACCAGTGGAAGGAGACAACTGTGGCTGAGATGCATTTGTTCCTTGCCACATGTGTATGAGCATACAATCACATCATACTGGTCGACAGACCGCCCGATTTCAACCCCAGCTTTCAGTGATATAATACCAGTGAATCTATTTCTGCTGCTGTTACTTATGCTATATTTGTCAGACAAAACCATGCCTGACAGAAATGACAAGTTATATAAGATCAGGAATGTGTTTATGTATCTGAAACAAATTATGTATTTTTATCCCTTCAGGAAACTTGTTATTGATGAGTCTTTGAATTTATTCAAAGGTAGACTGTCGTTCAGGCAGTATATACAGTGGACCCTCAACCAACGGCATTAATCCATTCCAGAGGGCTTGCCATTGGTCGAAATTGCTGTTGGTCAAATTTTAAATTTTTCCCCCCATAAAAAAAATTAATGGAAATGGGAATTTTAACCCCTTTTCCTGACCCCCCAAAAGTCGGGAAAAAAAAAAATTTTTTTACTCAAAATATTACTTTTCCTTATATGTAAAAAAAATGGGACATGCAAAAAAAAACAAAAATTTAAAATCCCAACTTCCCTTTTTTGGTGGAGGTTTTTGGAAAATTGACCCTTTTTCCGGGGGGGCTCCTTGGCGGGGTGAAGGGACTTTCTGGGGAAATTAGCCCTGTGGGGTCTTCTTTCCTCAGACCAAAACCTTTTTCCCCAACCCCCATTTCCCCCCCCTCCCCTAATCCCATCCCCCCATCCTCCCCTTTTTCCTTTCCCTTTCCTCCTCCTGTTTCACCCCTTTCCCTTTTTTTCCCTTCCTTTTTTTGGCCCTTTTGGGATTTCTCCCACAGGCGTCAAAGTTCCTAGGTAGGGGGAAAGGGAAACCCCGGGGGTCCTTTCCCATTCTTTTTTGGGGGTTCTTGGCGGGGGCGTATTTTTGGCCCATGGAATCTGGATTCCCGGGGGAAAGCCCCGACCCTCCCCGGGTATCCCGGAGTAGTTTTGGGTGTTTTTTCCGGGCGAGGGTGTATCCGGGAAAGGCCCCCTTTTTTGGTTTCCCGGGGGTGGGGCCGAAAGGAGGTAGGCTTTTTTGGGCCCGGATATCCGGCCGCCCTCTTTTTTGGCCCCCGGGGTAGCTCGGCAGATGTGGGGGTTGCTACCCCGGATGCGGGTTTTTACTGGCATGAAGGGTAGGGTATGGCACGGGTTCCATGCGGGCTCTGCGCTACTAGGGGTTGTTGAGGTCCTCTTGGGGGGCGGGGGGAAAATTTCCCGGGCCCTTTCTTTCCCCTCCTGGGAACTTTCCCTCCCGCTACCCCCTTTTTTTATTTTTTTTTATTTTTTATTTTCTTTTCTTTTTTTTTTTTTTTCTTAAAAACAAAAAAGAAAAGGGGATAAAAAAAACCCATGGCACCCCTAGTCCATAAAACCCCCCCCCCCCCGGGGCCCCTTTTTGGAAACGCACCCAAATTCTGACCCTCCCTTGTGTTTGCCCACTTTTTGGGACACTCCTGATCCCCCTGTACCTTTTCCCTGGGCGGGTTTCCTCACCTGCTTCAGGTTGGGGGGGCCTTCGATGACCCCTTTCGATTTGTCTGAACTGGGGCCTTCTCCTTTGACTATGCCCCGGCTTCCCCCCTCTACGGAAAGGGCCCAATTTTTCCCAAAATCGCCCGCCCATTTCCCCCGGGGAAACCAACCCCGGCCCCCTACTCCCTAAACCCCAAACTAAAATTTCCCCGTTTATGCTCCTTCTTTTACCTTCCCATTCACTCGGAAAAGGGCCCGACACGCAAGCCTCCCTCTCCACACTCAGTTTCGGACCAACAAGGGGAAAAATTTCTTTATTTAAGGGACTTTTCTTCTCCCTTAAACCTTTCTGCCCCATAGTATTCCCCAAAGGCCCCGGGCTTCATGTTGGTAGAGATATTTCATTCATGCTTCAAGACCCGGAAAGGGCGCATCGTCACTGCCCGAATGCTACCCAACCTCATAAATTTTTTTCCCCCTTTTCGAATATGTTTACTACCCCCAATCACATTGAAAAACATTTTTCCCTTTTAAATTCTTGTAGGTATTTTTTCCTCCCCCCTTTCCGGGGTAGTCCAACGGGAATTTCCATCATTGGCAATGCCCTTTTTTGAACAGCGGGGAACTCCGGGATTTCCCCAATCCTAAAAGTAGACACTTAGGGCCCTTTCCCTCCCCGGGGGGCGGAGAGGGGTTCCCCCTTTCAATGTGGCTCTTTTAATTTTTGACACCCAGAACTCCCGTCCTCTGTATATGTCACGGGCATCGGTTCCCAATTTCAAAAGGGTTTAAATACCTACACCACAACAATGTAAAAATTTGTTTGGCTTTTGGTCCCCCCACGAAAAAATTGCAGACTATGGCTGATCCCCCAGTCTGTGGTCCCGACAACCATTCAAATTTAATATTGCAGTAAAAACCTCCTTTCTTCCCTTAATTGAATGAAGTTTCCCCCTTCGTACCCCCGCCGTTGCCAGGCCCTATTTAAAATGAATTTTGGAAATCCGTTCCCCTAAAAAAGGGGGGCAAAAGGTCCCCCTTTAAATGCTATGGCATTACTCTTTCCCGCCCCCAAAGGGAGACAAACCCCGGGTTTTTTCTTATTCTCTTTGTTTCCAAACATCCCCCCATTTTGGGGGTTCCCATTTTGCGAAAGCCTCCTCTGTTTGGTTACCCCTCCCATGCCACAAACCGGCATCTAATCCTTTTGCTGCCCTTTGGGCTTGAGGGCCCCGGGATTTACAATTCAGCTGTTCTCACATCTTCGAGCCCTTTTCCTCAAAAGCCCCAATTCGACAAGACCCCCTACGACACCTAATACCAATCCCCCTCTACTCAAAGCCCAAAAAAATCCACATTGTTTCACATCTTCTTTCCCCCTTTCCCTTTCCCCTTTTTTCCCCCTCCACATTTTAAACCTTTCCAGTCTCTGCCCCGGTTCTTCCCCCCCTCCCCTGGCTTTTTTTATAATTGTGGAATTCACCCCCTCCTCGTAAATGCCTTCCCCCCCCTGTCCCCTCCCCAAATTTCCCCCCCCTTCTGCCACCTCCCAGGTTTCTGCCCTTTTGTCCCCCCCCCACACTTTATTTTCCCCCCCCTTACATCTTCCCCTCCCCCCTACTTTTTGGGACAGTCCAAATTTCTGTTCCAACTTTACTCCCCCCTCCTCCTTTTATTCCCAAAATTGGGCCCCCATACAACCTTTTAGGGTAAATACTCTCCCACCCCCGCCCTGTTCTATGGGTCCTGGTGGGTTTATGTAGGGAAAAGCTCTCGACCCTTTTCCCCTTTGAACTTGGGAACATCTGGTCCGTATTTTCCCCAGGGCTTCCCTCTATGCCCCCCATTTCCCTTTTCCCCAAAAATTGCCAAAGGGGTTAGTTTCCCCTTTGGGCTTTTCTTCTCCCCAAAAAGAAAACAGTATAAAGTTCCTTTTTCACTTCAAGAACTGGAGGCAACGCCCCCAGCTTGGGCCCATCAACGGCAGCTGGGCAAAAGGGGTTTTTTATTCACACCTTTACACTTTTTTGAGGTTTCCCTTTTCATCCTTCAAATTTATGAGCTCCTACACCTCTTCTCGACGGGCAGTTTAAAACCCCCAGCTTCTCATTCTATACCCCCAAAACCCCCCAGGCAGGCATTCTCAGAAGGGCGTGCCTTGGGGGTCTCCCGCCCGTGTTGTGCATTTCGTTTGGAAAAGGGGCTGCAGGGGGCAGGTACCCGGGACAATAAAACCCCTGAAGACTTTTTTGATTTTAAGGGAGAAGCGTCGATCCCCTCGCCGTGTCATTTTTTGAAGCTAAAAGCACTTTGGCGGGGGGAAATATGTTTCCCCATCCCTCTGGGTTCTTCTATGAGTGCGTCCCGGAAAAAAGTGAGGAAAAATTTAAATGGGGAAATACCTTTCCCGACCCAGCTCCTGTTCTACGGGGCGCTGGGTTTATGTACAAACCCCCCCGACGGTTTCCCCTTGAACTTGGCAAACATCTGGTCCATATTTCCCCAGGGCTCCATCTATGCCCCCCGTTTCCCTTTCCCCAAAATCTGCCCGAGAGGGTTTGTACCTTTTGGGCCTTTTTTTTCTCTCAGAGAAGAAAAGTATAATTTTGCCTTTTAACTTTAAGAAATGGGGGCCAAAGTCTCAGCTTGGCCCCAACAAAAGGCCCCGGGCCGTCGACATTCATATTCGTAAGTTACAACTTTTACATCGGGAGGGCCCTTTGAAATCCTCTTTCACCTCTTCAATCTTTTTTTGCGCACAAAGGGGTTCTTCCCCAAACTGTGGGGGAAAACTCCATTTTTTCTCCCCTTTCCCCAAAAACCGGGTTCCCACCGGACATGATTTCCTCCCGCTTTATGCCCCAAACGCTCTTACTAGGGCAGTTTTTAAAATGAGGAACCCTTCTAAAACGAAAGTTTTTTTTGGGGGTATTTAGAGGGCACACCCCAGTCCCCTTTTCCCCTATCAATAGGCTTTTGTAAGGGTCGTTTTAACCATAGACCCCTTACTACGCTTGGAAAAGAAAGTTCGTTTTTAAAGCCTTTTCGAAAAATCATTTAGTTTTTTTGCCATATTTTTTTACCTTGAGAAGGCATATGATACAAAATTGGAGGAAAAATTTTTTTGGCCCCGGCCCAAATTCCCTTGGGCTCCAAGGCAATTTAAAAATGTTTTTTTAAGAACTTTTTTAAAGCAGGCATTTCCGTGTTCGGCAATAATGTTCTTTCCCCCCGGACTTGTCCAAACTGAAAAGGGGCCCTCAAGGGGGTGTGTTTTTAAGCACAACACCTTTTTTCTCCTGCAATAAATTTATTTGGCCCCTGTTTTTCCACCCCTAAAATTTGGGCAACACTCTAAGCGATGACTTCGCTTTGCTTTGCAGGTGCGGGCTGTCATCTTTTTGCGTTTCCCCTCCAGCATGCGGTCGACCGGGTTTTTTCCCCTTGGGCCACCAAAGATGGGGTTTAAAAATTTTTAAGTACTAAAAAAATCACCAAATTACTTTTACTAGACCCCTCCCGGGTTTTCTCCGATCATTTCCCTTTTTTTTCCTATGGCTCCCGAAACCCCAAAAGGTTTATACAGGAGGTTTTCCCCAGGGGCCCCTTTTTTTGGGCCAACGGTTAAACCTGGAAACCCCCATAACCTCCTGAAGGGAACTTGCACAGCCGGGTAAAACCCTTTTTAAAACCCTTGTCATCTTTTCCTTTTTAAAATGATCTTCAAACCTGCTTCGTACATTCAAACCCTCGTTTTAAAACGAAACTTGTTTTGGGGGCCCAAATTTTTTCCGCGGCCCTTCCCGCTACTCTCCCTAGCCTTAACTCTATCCATTTTTTTTCCAAAGGGTTTCTTTTTTTTGGGCCCTTGGGTGCTTTTTTTGCTCCTTTCCCCCGTTTAGAGCCCCTATACAAAAAGCGAATGTTCCCTCTTTGTCTGATCGCCGTGGTGCCCCTTGCCCGCTATTTGCGCTCCCCACGATTTTACACAATCCTTCCATTTTTAGAAAGGTCACCGATTAATATTTGAACATTTTTTTTTTTCGTTTCGCCGCCCCCTTTTTTCCCGCCCCCTTTTTTCTTCGCCTTAAATTCCCCTCTTTCTTCCCTTCCCGTTTCCTTTTTTATATGTTCATTTTAGCCTCACTTTTCCCCAACCCCCTGCAAGTTTTCCCGCTGTTCGGGTCTGGTTTTTTCTCACTCCCCTTTCTCGAAAACCCAAATTTCCCACGGTTTGGGTTTTCCCCCTCTCTTTTTTTTTGTTTAGTACCACTCCCCTTCTCATGCCCCGCGTGTAAAACAGATGGCTCTAAGTCTTCAGAAGGCATCGGATTCCGCAGTGTTTTTTTAAAAAGCGTCGTGCGGGGACATTTACATCTTACTAGCATTTTTTTGCTGAACGGGATGCCATTCTTTCCCCACTTATTTTTATCGCTCTATGCCTGTGTCATCCAAATTTTTAGTAAATCCCCGACTCCTTAGTGGTCTACAGGTATACGAAAAAATTTTATTTCTCTCATCCCCCAAATTCCCGTATCCAACTTTGGTACGCCGTTTTTCTAAAAAAAAAATAAAAATATTGTTTTTTGTTTGGGGCCCCGGGGCAGGGCGACGTACAGGGCAATGGGCCCGGGAGACATTGCTTTCGCGGTCAGCAGTACTGACCCCCCAATTTCCAAAATTTGGGGGTTCCATTTCTGGGTATTTTGCTGCAAAAAGCTAACCCCCCTTCTCCCCGTTGGCAACAACGTTGGTTTAACTTTGCTCCCGGGAACCAAAATTCATTTTTATTTAAAACCCCGGGAAAGGTTTCTGGCCGTCTTCCTTTCATCAGGCCGAGGTTGGGGAAAACAACTCTCTCCGGGCCCCGCCCTTGGGGCCAAAAACTCGTCTTACTCATGGGATTCATGGAGAGGCACCCCTTTTTTTTTCTGTGGGCAGTGTCAAGTTCCAGTATCGATTAGCCACATTCTGTTAGACTGCCACTCTATAAACGAGCACGCAGAATTTTACCCCAACACGCTTCGTCTACTACTTCTCTTTCCCTTCCCCTTCTTGCTAGGGACCCCCTTTTAGTCCTGACTCTCCATTACTCCTTGACAAGACGTTTTACCCACAAACCTGATGATACTTTTCCACTCCCCCACCCCTTTTTCATTCAGTCTCTTCTGCCCTTTCCCCTTTTCCCCCACCACTGCCCCGTTATCCAAAACCCTTTTTAACTCACCATCTCCCTTTTCCCCCTGATGCCCCCCTTTCCCTTCCTGCCCTGCGCGCTGTATAGCCCCTTGTGCTTAGCGCTTCTTTTTTATATAAAAATAAAACCTCGTACAAAATGCCTTCCACCCCTGTCCCCTCCCAATTTCTCCCTCTTCTGCCACCCCCGGGTTTTTGCCTTTCGGCCCCCACACTTCATCTCCTGTCCCTTACACTCTTCCCCCCCCTCAAACTTTGGTACAGTCCATTACTGTCCCAATCTTTACTCACCCCCCCTTCTTCTCCAATATGGTCTCCCATCATTTTTGAATTCAAAAACACTTGAACCATTTCAAAATATTTGCAGAGACAAAACCCTTTTCAAGGGACATGTTTCACTTCCTTTCCTTCTTTTCCCTCCCCCCATCTTCAAACCCCCATTCTTGCAACGCCCTTTCCTTCGCTACTTAACGCCCTTCCAACCACCAAAACTTGATTTTTCTAACCCCTCTAGTCCTAGGTACCTTTACTACAGATTCCTGATATTTTCTTCATCGCCAATCATCCCCTTTTTTACAGTGAAATACCCCGGGGGCCTCGGGGTAATGGGGGAACTTCAAAGTTGCTTTCCGGGTTTTCCCCTGTTGGCTTGCTTACAAAACCAAAATTACACCGGCTTTTTCCAACCTATCTCAGGCTATAATTTATTGTATTCTTCGACCCCTTTCCAATGGGTTTTTAATGAAAGTCCCTTCTTCTACGCAATGATATTCCGTACTGTCAACTATTTGTCCAACCCCGCTGCATTACACGCAGCCCTACCACTTGAAAAGTGTTTACAAAATTTCTTTTTAAAACTCTCTCCTTTTCCGAGCATTTTCTATCCCAACTTTCCCTTTCTTGTTTCATCCTTACCACCCCCAAACCCTTTTTCTTGGGTTTTTAATGCCACCATTTTCCTCTGGGGGGGGCTTTTTTGACTCACGGGCATTCAGTTGGGGGCTTTTCCGCCCCCCCCCCCCTCCATTTTTTTAAATACGGGTACTCCCCCCCTTTTTGGGGACCTCGACCATACTCTCTCTTTGCATCGATCTATCATCTGCTCTTCCCCCACTGCACTGACTTCACCTGGTCTGTTCTACCAACTTAATGACAGCGATCTTTTTTCCGACATTCTTATTTTCCCCTTCCTTTCACCCCTTTTCCGTAGCCCCGCTGGAAATTTGATCGGGGAAAATTTTGGGATTTTTATTCACCCTCACTTTTTTAGTGGGGGTTTCCTTCTTCTCCCCTTTGAACCCACACCCCCTTCTCGACGTCAGTTTAACCGCATTTCCATTCTAAACCCAAACCTCAGGAGGCATTCTCAGAAGTGCGTCCTGGGGGTCTCCCCCCTTTGTGCCGTGCAGTACTTTTTGAAACACGAGGGGGGTCCCGGGTAAAATAGAACCCTGAGAGACTTTTGTTTTTTAAGCAAAGCGGCGATCCTCGCCGTGTCTTGTGAACAAACGCCTTTTTGGGCGAGATTTTTCCACCATCACCTCTGCTTTTTCTATGAGGCAGTCTGGAAAAAAGTGAGGAATTGAGTGGTAAATACCCCTGACCCGCTCCTGTTAAGGGGTCCTGGTGTTAGTTGCAACCCTTTTCGCGTTGCCATTGAACTTGGGCCCCACATTGGTCCTATTTCCCGAGGGCTCCATCTATGCCCCTCGTTTCTTTTCCCAATCTCCCAAGATTTTATACCCTTGGGGCTTTTCTTCTCTCAGAAAGAAATTTGTGTTTTTTGGGGGGGGGGGGGGGGGTTGGGGGGGGGGGGGGGGGGGGGGGGGGGGGGGGGTTGTTTTTTGGGGGGGGGGGTTTTTTTTTTTTGGGGGGGGGGGGGGGGGGCGTGGAAATTTGATTGTTTTTTTGGGGATTTGGTGAGAGTTTATAGGGTTTTGGTGTTGAATTTTAAAAAGTTTAAAGGGTTTTAGAGAAAAAAGTTTGTAGTAAGGTTGGGGGTTTTAATAGATTTAAAAATTGGGAAGTTTGAAATGTTTGGTTAAAATTTTAATTGATTTTTTTATTGGGAAAAAAGGGGTTAAAAAATTTTTCCCCGGATTTTTATAAAATTTAATTTTTGTTTTTTTAAAAAATTTTCCGGTTCGAGTCAATAAGTTCTTCCCCGGACTTCTCCAAGCTGAGGGTCCCTCAATGTGTTCAAACCCAAAACATTTTTCTCCTTGCTAAAATGATTTGGCCTCTTTTTTCCCCAATTTTTTGGTCATCACTCTATTTGATGACTTCGCATTGTTTGTGCAGGGTGACGTCTCAAATGCAGTTTCTCCCACATGCGGTCGACCTTTTTTTTTCCACGGGGCCACCACGCTGGGTTTAAATTTTCAAGTACAAAACTCCCCAAAATTACTTTTCACTAGACCTCTGTTATCTCCGACACCCTTTGTATCCTATGGCTCCCGTACCCCCAAACGTATACATCAGGTTTCTGGGCTTCTCTTTGACCTCGGTTATCCGGGGAACCCACATAACCTCTCTGAAGGAAAACTTGTCACAGCCGCAAAAACCTTTTTAAAACCCTTGCTCATCTTTCCGGGGGAGCTGATCGCGAACTCTGCTTGCCTACATTCACCCTTTTTTTTGAAACTCGATTATGGTGACCAGATTTATTCCGCCCCTCCTCTACTCTCTTACCTTACTCAAACCATCACAAAAATTATTTGTCCCTTTGGGTGCTTTTCGCTCTTCCCCTTTAGAGCCTCTATACAAACAAGTTCCATCTTTGTCTGATCCCGTGATGCCCATTGCCTTCCTACAGAACGCTCCACATCTACACAACCCTTTCCATTTATAGAAGGCACCGTTTTTAGTAGACATTCTTTATTCTTCGCCGCCCCTGTTTGCTCCGTCCCTTTTCCTTCGCCTACATTCACTTTTGCCCTTTTTTTTTCCCCCTTAATGTTCAGTAGCATCTCACTTTTCCCCCCCCCCTTGGGAAGTTCCAGCTGTTCGGGTCTGTTCTTTCTCACTTCCTTGCTCGAAAGCTCAACTGCCTACGGTGGCTTTCCCGCTCTCTTTTTCTTGATCACTTCCATTTCCCATTCTCATGCCACCGGCTGTGTACACAGATGGCTCTAAGTCTTCAGACGGCATCGGATTCGCAGCAGGGGTTTCCGACAGCGTCGTGCGGGACTTTTAAACTATCTTCAGCTAGCATTTTTACTGCTGAACTGTATGCCATTCTTGCAGAAACTTATTCGTATCGCATCTATGCCTGTTTTCATTATTTGTATTGGTCTCAGACTCCCTTAGTGCTCTACAGGCTAACAAAATTTTAATACATCTCATCCCCTGGTTCTCCGTATCCAATTTTGGGCTACGCCGTATCTCTACCAAACATAAAGATATTGTTTTTTGTTGGGGTCCCTGGTCATGTCAACGTACAGGGCAATGAACAGGCAGACACTGCTGCCCCATCCAGCAGTACAATGACCTACCAAATTTCCTATCGAGGTTTTTCCATTTTTTGGACTATTTGCTGCAATAGCTACCCACCTTCGCACCCGTTGGCAACAACTTTGGGGTCAAGCCCTCCTCGGTAACAAACTTCATTCTATTAAACCGAGCATAGGTTACTGGCCAAACGTCTTGTCATCAGTGCCGAGGTTGGGAGACCACTCTCTCCCGCCTTCGCATTGGCCACACTTGTCTTACTCATGGGTATCTCATGAAGAGGGAACCCTGTTCCTCTCTGCAAGCAGTGTCAAGTTCCAGTATCGATTAGCAACATTCTGTTAGACTGCCCTCTCTATCAACGAGCACGCAGAATTTACCTCCAACGTGTCTTCGTTCTACTACTCTCTCTTTACCTTCCCTTCTTGCTGATGGACCCTCCTTAATCCTGACTCTCTCATTGACTTCTTGACAATGACTGATTTACTCCACAAACTCTGATGATACTTTTCGCACTCCCCTCAGCCCTTTCTAGTTCAGTCTCTTGCTGACCTTTACCCTTTCACCATCCACTGCCCCGCTGTTATCCGTAGCCTATTACTCATCCATCTCCCTTTTGCCACCTGATACCCTCGCTTCCTTCCTGCCCTGCAACGCTGTATAGTCCTTGTGGCTTAGCGCTTCTTTTTGATTATAATAATAATAATCTATGTTGATGACTTCGCTATTGCCTGTGCAGGTGCTGACTGCCACCTTATTACAGTTTGTCTCCAGCATGCATTCGACCGTGTTTCCAATTGCGCCACCACACGTGGGTTTAAATTTTCCAGCACTAAAACCCACCAAATTACTTTCACTTGACGCTGTGTCATCTCCGATCATCCTTTGTACCTCTATGGCTCCCGTATCCCTGAACGTGATACAGTCAAGTTTCTGGGAATCCTCTTTGATCGGAGGTTATCCTGGAAACCTCACATTACCTCTCTGAAGGCAACTTGTCACAGCTGGCTGAACCTTCTTAAAGCCCTTGCTCATCTTTCATGGGGAGCTGATCGTCGAACCCTCCTTCGCCTACATTCCACCCTTATTTTATTGAAACTTGATTATGGTGACCAGATCTATTCAGCGGGTTCTGCTACTCTCTCTAGCCTTAACCCCATTCTTCACCAAGGATTATGTTTATGCCTTGGTGCTTTTCGCTCTTCCCCTGTCGAGAGCCTCTATGCATAAGTGAGCGTTGCATCCTTATCCGTTCGCCATGATGCCTATTGCCTTCGCTACTATGTACGCTCTCATGATCTCCGCAATCCTTCCATTTATAGAATGGTCACTGATGTTAGTAGACATTTTTTATTTTTTCGCCGCCCCTGTTTACTCCGTCCCTTCTCTCTTCGCCTTCATTCGCTCTTGTCTTCTCTTCAATTACCCCTTTCTATGTACATGTAGCATCTCACTTTTCCCTACCCCCCTGGGAAGTTCCAGCTGTTCGAGTCTGTTCTTTCTCCTCCCTTCTCAAAGCCCCCAAATGTCTATGTCGCTTCCCGCTCTCTTTTCTTGACCACTTTCACTCTCATTCTCATGCCATTGCTGTGTACACAGATGGCTCTAAGTCTTCTGACGGCAAAGGATTCGCAGCAGTGTTTCCGGACAGCGCTGTACAAGGGCATTTACTATCTTCGGCTAGTATTTTTACTGCTGAATTGTATGCCATCCTTACAGCACTTATCCGTATTGCATCTATGCCTGTGTCATCATTTGTGGTTGTCTCAGACTCCCTTATTGCTTTACAGGCTATACAGAAATTTGATACACCTCACCCCTTAGTCCTCCGTATCCAACTTTGGCTATGCCACATCTTTACCAAGCATAAAGATATTGTTTTTTGTTGGGTCCCTGGTCATGTTGATGTACAGGGCAATGAACATGCAGACACTGCTGCGCGGTTTAGCATTACATGACCTTCCAGTTTCACATAGAGGTATTCCATTTACGGACTATTTTGCTGCAATATTTTCCCAACTTCACACCCGTTGGCAACAACGTTGGTCACTATGCTCGGCAACAAACTTCAATCTTTTAAACCGAGATAGTTACTGGCCGTTTTCTTATCACCAGTGTCGGTTTGGGGAGACTACTCTCTCCTGTCTTCGCATTGGCCATACTCGTCTTACTCAGGGATATCTCATGGAGAGGCGCCCTGCTCCCCCCTGTGAAAATTTGGGCCAAGTTCCATTATCAGTCAGCCACATTCTGTTGGACTGCCCACTTTATCAACGACCATGCAGAATTTACCTCCGTCGTCGTCTTTCCCTCTGCTGCTCTCTCTTTACCTTCCCTTCTCGCTGATGGACCCACCTTTCATCCAGACTCTCTCATTGACTTTTTGACAACAACTGACTTACTTCACAAATTCTGATACTTTCAGCCCTTTCTACTTCAATCTCTTGCTACCCTCTACCCCCGTACTATCCCCTGCCCCGCTGTTTTCTGTAACCTACTGATCATCCCTCCTCCCAAACCATACCCCCGGCCGGGATTGAACCCGCGGTCATAGAGTCTCAAAACTCCAGCCCGTCGTGTTAGCCACTAGACCAGCTAGCCACAATAAGATTCATCCAACTAGGTATATTTCTACACCATAGGAAGGTTAGCACAGGCACCACTGTGACCAGTTTTGAGACTCTATGACCACGGGTTCAATCCCAGCCAGGGGTATGGTTTGTTTGCAATCGTGTCATTACGATTTCTTGAGTCATCCCTCCTCCCTTCTGCCATCCAATACCCTCGCTTCCTTCCCTACCCTGCAGCGCTGTATAGCTCTTGTGGCTTAGCACTTCTTTTTGATTATAATAATTATACTGTTTGACTGGAGCCCCACACGTCACCTTTCGGGGGGAGGAAGAGGGAGGGGAAGGGATAGCGGGAGCTAGACTGACCCTAACTTAACAAGCAGCCGGCAATCAAACTATCACTTTCGGGGAAGGGGAAAAAAGTGGGGGAGGGGGAATAGCGGGAGCTGGACTTACCCTACCTTAACAAGTAGCCGACAATGATACTATTGTTACTATATACTCCCTCGTTACTCCTATCTATTGAACTTTTCCCTCACAGTCATCAAACAAATAATATTCAAATACCAAGCAACAACACCTGCAATAGAAAACTGCCCACAAAATTATCACCAAATGCCCTCTTGTTTGAGGCCTGGTGATCACTACTTAATACAACTCCCTTCTACTAAGAAGAAATTTGCTCAGAAGAGGTGTTTTGTCTGAGCACATACAACAGAATGCCCACAAAAATGAAGAGACACTCACTTTATGCGTGAGGAGTGTACATAACACAGTGTTTTAAAGAGTTCTACAAACTGCAGCACCTCTAAGAACATGTCTAGTGACTCTAAATGTGTACATATATATTATACAACAGTAGTAATGAATAACTTCTACAATTGTTGATGTGTGTAAACAAGTTTTGTAAACAATTAATGATAATATTTGTGCAGTTATTGTGTTGCATACAACAAGTCGATATATATACATTATGCATTACACTGGTCTCACAGGCCACAAAAGTTACTTGAAAAAATAAAATATTAATGAAAGAAAAAATTGAATAAATGTAAAAATAATATTACCGAATGAGCCGTCAGCAGTTCACTTTCTGTCAGCTTCTTGCCTCTTATCTCGGTAAGTACTGATTGCATTTTTTTCTTTTTAAACACTCAGAAAAATATTCTTAAGATTTTGGTAAGAAATTTTTTTTTTTTTTTTTTTTTAATATTTTTCGACACTGAGAACAAGTTTGTGATCAGGAGTCTCGACAGTGAAAGGGTTAATAATAATAAGAATAATAATAATAAGTTTATTTTGACATGATACATGGTTGTACAAAGGAATGTAATAGTTGGGTGTACATGCCAAAAGCCCCTTTGTATGCAGAGCATTTTGGGCAATGCAAAAGGAGTTTCTTGCAGTTCTTGATGAACATGGAATTCTGTAAGTCTAGTCCTGGAGTAGAGTGCATGGCCATGTCATTTATTGTTTTTTCAAAGTCCAGTGTTGTAAGAGATATAGTTGACCATCAGTTAATGCTGTAGTTATATTCCTGAAAATTGCGTCTAAGATGACACCTTGTAAAACTAACTAAATCATTTATGGGAAGATAAAATTATATTCCTAGGAACCCCAAAAATGGCAAATAACATTTTTTTAGATCTGTAAAGTGTAAGAAAATAAAAAGTATAATGTAATTTTGTTCATTGTCATTATGTATTATTTTAATGCATTGCTTAAGGCCACAAATGTTACAAAAGTAATATTTCTTACCTTAAATTATGGTTTCTGGTAGTGGAGTAGTGAGGAATTCTGTAACGTGTCTTTGGTCTCTTTTTACCCTGCAATATTTTATACAGCTGATAGTAAAGCATCATGAGCTGCTCTAGGTCCAAGAAGAACATATTCACTGTAGATGTCATTGCTTGTTGATTTGAAAATGTGCAGGAAGGGCTCATTACACAAATAACATGCATATAGGAGGAGCTTATGATGACATTTTGGTCTGACTTGGATCATTTACAAAGTCACCAACAGAAAAGAAAGATGGATCCTGTATATGTATAGGCCAACTGTCCAGGAGAAGACAAGAGAGGTGGGAATAGTAGTGGTGGTAAAGTTGTTAGTGGAAGTATCAGTGTAAAAATAGTAGTGGAAGTATAAAGTAAGGAGAGTTATTTGTGGGACTAGAAAGAAGGAGTGTGAAGGGAGGCAGTAGTGAAGGTAGAGTCCAAAGGTAGCAAGTAAGGAAGTAGTATTAGTAGTAGTAGTAATGGTGGGGTCAGTCAAAGGCCAAGAAAGAGGAACACTGCAGGAGAGATCCTCTTCAAGGCATGGCTCCTTGGTGTGGTGAAGAGGCTCTTGGTCTGAGGAATTAGACCTGTTGGTCTCCTTCCTCAGACCAAACCTAATTACCCCCTAATCCCCCCTTCCCTATCCCATCCTCCCCATCTTCCCTTTTTCCTTTCCTCCTCCTCCTCCCCATCCCTCCCTTATTCCCTTCCTCTTTTTGGCCTTTGGGATTCTTCCCACAGGCCTACTGGTTCCTAGGTAGGGGGAAGGGTACCGGGGTCAATCCTATTCTGTTGAGGTTCTTGGCGGTGGTGTAGTTTGCCGTGGAATCTGGATCGCCTGGGGATATCCCGTTTCATCTCCAGTCTTCTGGGTGGTGGCTTTGGGTGTCTGTTGGGTGACAGGTGTATCACTGGAGGCCGCCTTTTGGATTCCAGGGGTGGTGGCCAAAGGAGGTATGCTTTGTGGTGGATCCTCTTCAAGGGGGGCTGCTTGGCATGGTGAAGAGGCTCTTGGTCTGAGGAATTAGACTGTCGGTCTCCTTCCTCAGACCGAACCTAATTACCCCTCAATCCCCCCTTCCCTCTCTCATCCTCCCCTTTTTCTTTTCCTCCTCTCCATCCCCACCCCTCCCTTTTGCCCTTCCTTTTTGGCCTTTGGGATTTTTTCCTACAGGCGCGCTAGTTCGTAGGTAGGGGTAAGGGTACCAGGGTCCATCTCATTCCGTTGAGGTTCTTGGCGGTGGCGTAGTTTGCCATGGAATCTGGATTGCCTGGGGATGTCCAAATCCCTCTCTGGTATCCCGGAGGGTGGCTTTGGGTGTCTTTCGGGCGACGGGTGTATCTCTGGAAGCCACCTTTCGAATTCCAGGGGTGGTGGCCGAAGGAGGCATGCTTTGTGGTGGATATCCGGCCGCCCTCTCTTTTGTCCACTGAGGTAGCTCAGCAGATGTGAGGTTGCTATTCGGGATTGCTGGTTTACTGGCATGATGGATAGGGTATGGCACGGGTTCCATGCTGCATCTGCGCTACTTGCGGTGCTGAGGTCCTCTTGGATGTGGAGGGAGATTTCTGGCCCTTTCATTCCTCCTAGGAACTATTCCTCCCCAGTCCCCCCCTTTTTTATTCTTTTTTTTTCTTTTTCTTTTTTTTTTCTTTTTTTTTTTCTTAAAAACAAAAAGAGAGAAGTAACCTAACCATGGAGTACCCGATCCATGACCCTGCTACCCCTGGGCCCCTTATTGTTACCACACCCCGTTCTGACCTTGCCTTGTCTTTTGGCCACTCTTCGGACATTCCTAAGGCCCCTGTACCTCTTGCTGGTGCTGTTTCCTCACCAGCTTCAGGTACCGGGGCTTCTACTGACTCCTTCGATTTGTCTGACCTCCGCTCTCCTTTGACTATGCTTCCGGCTTCTTCCTCTATGGTGCGGCGATTTTTGAATTGCCGGCCTGTCCCACGTCGGACCGACTCTAGTCCCACTTCTAAACGTCAATGACAATCTCCTAATGATGTTACTTCGTTACCTTCCCTTTCTACTCGGAAAAGACCAACACGTCATGCACTCCCTCTCCACACTCAGTTTCAGACCACACAATGGACTAAATTCTTTACATTAAGACCGACTTCTACTGCCTATCTTTCCTACCATAGTATTGGCAAAGCGCTCCTATGCCATGTTGGTAGAGATATTTCCTTTCATGCTCTTAAGAGTGGTACGCGCATCAACACAGTCCAGCATGTGGTCGACCATGTTTCCAATTGGGCCACCATGCATGGGTTTAAATTTTCCAATACCAAAACTCACCAAATTACTTTCACTAGACACTCTGTCATCTCCGATCATCCTTTGTACCTCTATTGCTCCCGTATCCCTGAACGTGATACAGTCAGGTTTCTAGGCCTTCTCTTTGACCGTAGGTTATCCTGGAAACCTCACATTACCTCTCTGAAGGCAACTTGTCACAGCCGGCTGAACCTTCTTAAAACCCTTGCTCATCTTTCATGGGGAGTTGATTGTCAAACTCTCCTTCACCTTCATTCAGCCCTCATCCTATCGAAACTCGATTATGGTGACCAGATCTATTAGTGGCCTCTTCTGCTACTCTCTCTAGCCTCAATCTCATCCATCACCAAGGATTACGTTTATGCCTTGGTGCTTTTCACTCTTCCCCTGTTGATAGCCTCTATGCAGAAGTGAATGTTCCATCCTTGTCTGATCGCCGTGATGCCCATTGCCTTCGCTATTATGTATCTATGTATGCTCTCACGATATCCTTCCATTTATAGAATGGTCACCGATATTAGACATTCTCTATTTGTTCACCACCCCTGTTTGCTACATCCCTTCTCTCTTTGCCTACATTCGCTCGTCTTCCCTTCAGTTACCACCTTTATATGTTCATATAGCATCTCACTTTTCCCTACCCCCCTGGGAAGTTCCAGCTGTTCAGGTCTGTTCTTTCTCACTCCCTTGCTCGAAAAGCCCAACTGCCTACGGTGGCTTCCCGCTCTCTTTTTCTTGACCACTTCCACTCTCATTCTCATGCCATCGTAGTGTACACAGATGGCTCTAAGTCTTCTGATGGCGTCGGATTCACAGCAGTGTTTCTGGACAGCGACATGCGAGGGCATTTACTATCTTCAGCTAGCATTTTTCTTGCAACATTGTATGCCATTCTAACCATACCCCCGGCCGGGATCGAACCCGTGGTCATAGAGTCTCAAAACGCGGGTTCAATCCCGGCCGGGGGTATGGTTTCTTTGCAATCGCGTCATTACGATTTCTTGAGTTATGCCATTCTTGCAGCACTTATTTGTATCGCATCTATGTCTGTGTCATCATTTGTGGTTGTCTCAGACTCTCTTAGTGCTCTACAGGCTATATGGAAATTTGATACACCTCACCCCCTAGTTCTCTGTATCCAACTTTGGCTACGCCGTATCTCTACCAAGCATAAAGATATTGTTTTTTGTTGGGTCCCTGGCCATGTTGATGTACAGGGCAATGGACAGGTAGACACTGCTGCACGGTCAGCAGTACATGACCTACCAATTTCATATAGAGGTGTTCCATTTCCAGACTATTTTGCTGTAATAGCTACCCACTTTCACACCCGTTGGCAACAACATTGGTCAACTCTCCTCGGTAACAAACTTCATTCTATTATAGGTTACTGGCCATCTTGTCATCAGTGCTGAGGTTGGGAGACTACTCTCTCCCGCCTTCGCATTGGCCACACTCGTCTTACTCATGGATATCTCATGGAGAGGCAACCTATTCCTCTCTGTGAGCAGTGTCAAGTTCCAGTATCGATTAGCCACATTCTGTTAGACTGCCCTCTCTATCAATGAGCACGCAGAATTTACCTCCAACGTCATCTCCGCTCTACTACTCTCTCTTTACCTTCCCTTCTTGCTGATGGACCCTCCTTTAATCCTGACTCTCTCACTGACTTCTTGACAACGACTGATTTACTCCACAAACTCTGATGATACTTTTCGCACTCCCCTCAGCCCTTTCTAGTTCAGTCTCTTGCTGCCCTTTACCCTTTCACCATCCACTGCCCCACTGTTATCCGTAACCTATTACTCATCCATCTCCCTTTTGCCACCTGATACCCTCGCTTCCTTCCTGCCCTGCAGCACTGTATAGTCCTTGTGGCTTAGCGCTTCTTTTTTATTATAATAATAATACAGTGGACCCCCGCATAACGATTACCTCCGAATGCGACCAATTATGTAAGTGTATTTATGTAAGTGCGTTTGTACGTGTATGTTTGGGGGTCTGAAATGGACTAATCTACTTCACAATATTCCTTATGGGAATAAATTCGGTCAGTACTGGCACCTGAACATACTTATGGAGTGAAAAAATATCGTTAACCGGGGGTCCACTGTAATAATATTTGTGGGACTAGAAAGAAGGAGTGTGAAGGGAGGCAATAGTGAAGGTAGAGTCCAAAGGTAGCAAGTAAGGAAGTAGTATTAGTAGTAGTAGTAATGGTGGGGTCAGTCAAAGGCCAAGAAAGAGGAACACTGCAGGAGAGATCCTCTTCAAGGGATGGCTCCTTGGTGTGGTGAAGAGGCTCTTGGTCTGAGGAATTAGACCTGTTGGTCTCCTTCCTCAGACCAAACCTAATTACCCCCCAATCCCCCCTTCCCTATCCCATCCTCCCCATCTTCCCTTTTTCCTTTCCTCCTCCCCATCCCTCCCTTATTCCCTTCCTCTTTTTGGCCTTTGGGATTCTTTCCACAGGCCTACTGGTTCCTAGGTAGGGGGAAAGGTACCGGGGTCAATCCTATTCCGTTGAGGTTCTTGGCGGTAGTATAGTTTGCCGTGGAATCTGGATCGCCTGGGGATATCCAGTTTCATCTCCGGTCTTCTGGGTGGTGGCTTTGGGTGTCTTGGGTGACAGGTGTATCTCTGGAGGCCGCCTTTCGGATTCAGGGGGTGGTGGCCAAGGGAGGTATGCTTTGTGGTGGATCCTCTTCAAGGGGGGCTCCTTGGCATGGTGAAGAAGCTCTTGGTCTGAGGAATTAGACTATCGGTCTCCTTCCTCAGACCGAACCTAATTACCCCTCAATCCCCCCTTCCCTCTCCCATCCTCCCCTTTTTCTTTTCCTCCTCCCCATCCCCACCCCTCCCTTTTGTCCTTCCTTTTTGGCCTTTGGGATTTTTTCCTACAGGTGCACTAGTTCCTAGGTAGGGGAAAGGGTACCAGGGTCCATCTCATTCCGTTGAGGTTCTTGGTGGTGGCGTAGTTTGCCATGGAATCTGGATTGCCTGGGGATGTCCCGATCCCTCTCTGGTATCCCGGAGGGTGGCTTTGGGTGTCTTTCGTGCGACAGGTGTATCTCTGGAAGCCACCTTTTGGATTCCGGGGGTGGTGGCCAAAGGAGGTATGCTTTGTGGTGGATATCCGGCCGCCCTCTCTTTTGCCCACCGAGGTAGCTCGGCAGATGTGAGGTTGCTATCCCGGATTGCTGGTTTACTGGCATGATGGGTAGGGTATGACACAGGTTCCATGCTGCATCTGCGCTACTTGTGGTGCTGAGGTTCTCTTGGGTGTGGAGGGAGATTTCTGGCCCTTTCATTCCTCCTAGGAACTATCCTTCCCCGGTCCCCCTTTTTTTATTCTTTTTTTCTATTTTTATTTTCTTTTTTTTTCTTAAAAACAAAAAGAGAGAAGTAACCTAACCATGGAGTACCCGATCCATGATCCCGCTACCCCTGGGCCCCTTATTGTTACCGCACCCCGTTCTGACCTTGCCTCATCTTTTGGCCACTCTTCGGACATTCCTAAGGCCCCTGTACCTCTTGCTGGTGCTGTTTCCTCACCAGCTTCAGGTACCGGGGCTTCTACTGACTCCTTCGATTTGTCTGACCTCCGCTCTCCTTTGACTATGCTTCCGGCTTCTCCCTCTGCGGTGCGGCAATTTTTGAATCGCCGGCCCGTCCCACATCGGACCGACTCTAGTCCCACTTCTAAACGTCAATGACAATCTCCTAATGATGTTACTTCGTTACCTTCCCTTTCTACTCGGAAAAGACCAACACGTCATGCACTCCCTCTCCACACTCAGTTTCAGACCACGCAATGGACTAAATTCTTTACATTAAGACCGACTTCTTCTACTGCCTATCTTTCCGACCATAGTATTGGCAAAGCGCTCCTACGCCATGTTGGTAGAGATATTTCCTTTCATGCTCTTAAGAGTGGTACGCGCATCATCACAGTCCAGCATGTGGTCGACCGTGTTTCCAATTGGGCCACCATGCATGGGTTTAAATTTTCCAATACCAAAACTCACCAAATTACTTTCACTAGACACTCTGTCATCTCCGATCATCCTTTGTACATCTATGGCTCCTGTATCCCAGAATGTGATACAGTCAGGTTTCTAGGCCTTGTCTTTGACCGTAGGTTATCCTGGAAACCTCACATTACCTCTCTGAAGGCAACTTGTCACAGCCGGCTGAACCTTCTTAAAACCCTTGCTCGTCTTTCATGGTGAGTTTATCGTCGATCTCTCCTTCACCTTCATTCAGCCCTCATCCTATCGAAACTCGATTATGGTGACCAGATCTATTAGTGGCCTCTTCTGCTACTCTCTCTAGCCTCAATCTCATCCATCACCAAGGATTACGTTTATGCCTTGGTGCTTTTCACTCTTCCCCTGTTGATAGCCTCTATGCAGAAGCAAATGTTCCATCCTTGTCTGATCGCCATGATGCCCATTGCCTTCGCTCCTATGTATCTATGTATGCTCTCACTATATCCTTCCATTTATATAATGGTCACCGATATTAGACATTCTTTATTTGTTCACCACCCCTGTTTGCTACATCCCTTCTCCCTCTTCAAGGGGGGTTCCTTGGCGTGGTGAAGAGGCTCTTGGTCTGAGGAATTAGACCTGTTGGTCTACTTCCTCAGACCGAACCTAATTACCCCCCAATCCCCCGTTCCCTATCCCATCCTCCCCATCTTCCCTTTTTCCTTTACTCCTCCTCTTCACCCCTCCCTTTTGCCCTTCCTTTTTTTTTTTTTTTTCCCCACAGGCACGCTAGTTCCTAGGTAGGGGAAACGGTTCCGGGGTCCATCCCATTCCGTTGAGGTTCTTGGAGGTGGCATAGTTTGCAGTGGAATCTGGATTGCCTGGGGATGTCCTGATCCCTCTCCTGTATCCTGGAGGGTGGCTTTGGGTGTCTCTCGGGCGACGGGTGTATCTCTGGAAGCCACCTTTCAGATTCCGGGGGTGGTGGCCAAAGGAGGTATGCTTTGTGGCGGATTTCCGGCTACCCTCTCTTTTGTCCACCGAGGTAGCTCGGCAGATGTGAGGTTGCTATCCCGGATTGCCGGTTTACTGGTATGATGGGTAGGATATGGCACGGGTTCCATGCTGCATCTGCGCTACTTGCGGTGCTGAGGTCCTCTTGGGCGCGGAGGGAGATTTCTGGCCCTTTCATTCCTCCTAGGAACTATCCCTCCCCGGTCCCCCCTTTTTTTATTCTTTTTTTTTTATTTTATTTTCTTCTTTCTTTTTTTTTCTTCAAAACAAAAAGAAAGAAGTAACCTAACCATGGCAGCCCTAGTCCATGAACCTGCTACCCTCGGGCCCCTTCTTGATACCGCACCCCGTTCTGACCCCGCCTCATCTTTGGACCACTCTTCGGACACTCCTCATGCCTCTGTACCTCTTGCCGGTGCTGTTTCCTCACCCACTTCAGGTACTGAGGCCTCGACTGACTCCTTCGATTTATCTGACCTTCGCTCTCCTCTGACTATGCTTCCGGCCTCTCCCTCTACAGTGCAGCAATTTTCGAATCGCTGGCCCGTTCCACGTCGGACCAACTCTGGTCCCACGCCTAAACGCCAATGACAATTACCTGCTGATGATACTTCTCCACCTTCTTGTTCTTCTCAGAAAAGATCGACACGTCCTTCACTACCTTTCCACGCTCAGTTTCAGACTGCACAATGGACTAAATTCTTCACTTTACGACTGACTTCCTCTACTGCCTATCTTTCTGACCACAGTATTGGCAAGGCACTCCTACGCCATGTTGGTAAAGATATTTCTTTTCATGCTCTTAAGAGCGGTACGCACATCACTGTACAGAATGCTACCCAGGCTCATGAGCTTTCTCGTCTTTCCCATATCGATACTGTTCCTGTCACTATTGAAAAGCATCATTCCCTCAATTCTTGTAGTGGTACCGTCATTCTGCCCCATACCATAGTTCAACAAAATTTCCAGACATGTGGCACTGACATTCTTGAACAGCTGGAACTCCAAGATCTCCCAATCCTCAAGATAGACACTTACGTTCTTCCTGCCCGCAGGCGGAGACGATACCCTAGCAATGTGGCTTGTTTAACTTTTGACAGCCGTGAACTCCCATCCTCAGTTTATGTAGCAGGACATCGGTTACAAGGTCGAAAGGTGATCCCTACACCGCAACAGTGTAGAAATTGCTGGCGATTTGGCCATCCAGCGAAATATTGCAGATCTATCGCCGAATGCCCAGTCTGTGGTGCAGATGACCATTCTAATACATCTTGCAATCGACCTCCCTCTTGCCTTAATTGTCATGAGGCTCACCCTTCGTACTCTCGCCGTTGTCAAGTCTACTTAAACGACCGGGAAATCCATTACCTCAAAGAGGCAGAAGGTCTCCCTTATGTCATGGCAGTTTCTCATCTCCGCCTCCAAGGGAGACTACCTCGTGTTTCTTATTCCCGTGTTTCAAAACGTCCCCCCACTTCTGGTATCCCATCTTCTGCACCCACCTCTGTGGTTACCTCTCCCATAGTCACTCCTGTAGCTAATTCTTTTGCTGTCCTCGGCTCAGACGTCCCTACTTCAACGTCTCAGTCTGATCTCGCTTCTTCGTGTTCTCTCTCACAAGCCTCAGTAGCGACGACATCTCGTATGACACCTCCTCCCAATCATCCCTCTACTTCTCAAACGTCAAAAAAAGGTCTGTTAACACCTCCTACCCATCTTCCTCCTCCTCATTTTCCCTTCCCTGTCTCTGTACCTGGTTCTCCCCCTCTCACTGGCTCTGTTACAAGTGTAGAGGTTCACCCTCCTTCTCGTACTGTACCATCCTCCCATGTTCCCTCCCAAGTTTCTTCCTCTTCTGCCGCCTCCCAGGTTTCTGCCTCTTCTGTCCCCTTCCACACTTCTCCAGTTCCCTCCACCCTTTTGCCCCCCCCCTACCTTGGTACAGTCCATTACAGTTCCAATCTTTACTCATCCTCCCCCTACCATTTCCAATATTGTCTCCCATATGACGTTTCTGAATTCTGAAACACTTGAAGCAATCTCTGAATATATTGCAGAGACCAAACCATCAATGGACACTGATCCACCCTCCGCTCCTTCTCTCTCCTCTACTCCATCTGCGCAACTCCTTTCTTCACAGCGCACCGTTTCCCTTTGCTGCTTGAACGTTTTCCACTGCCTCCACATGTGGACTTTTTCTAACCCCTCTAGTCCGTAGGAACCCTTACCTGCTGATTTCAGGTATCTTTATCATTGCCAATCATGGCCTATTTATAGTGGAATATATCCGGCCTCAGGGGTAATCGGGGTGAGCTTCAGATGTTACTCTCCCAGTTTTCCCCTGTTGGTGTTTGCTTACAGGAACCAAAATTACACTCTGCTGTTATCTCTCCCATCTCAGGCTATAATTTATTGAATTCTTCAGATCCTTTTCCTGATGGGACCTTTAATGAAAGTCCCCTTCTTCTACGCACTGATATTCCGTACCATCAGCTATTTGTTCATACTTCGCTGCATTACACAGCAGCCCGTATCCGCTTGCATAGGTGGTATACGCTCTGTTCTTTATATCTCTCTCCTTCTCGGGCATTATCTATTCCGGATATTGCCTTTCTTGTTTCGTCATTACCGCCACCGATTCTGTTACTTGGTGATTTTAATGCCCACCATTTCCTCTGGGGGGGTCTTACTGTGATTCCCGTGGCATTCAGTTAGAGGCTTTTCTTGCCACCCACCCCCTCTATGTTTTAAATACAGGTACTCACACCCATTTTGATCCTCGGACTCATACTCTCTCTTGCATCGATCTCTCAGTCTGCTCTTCCTCCGCCACATTAGACTTCACTTGATCTGTTCTTCCGGACTTGCATGACAGCGATCATTTCCCAATCATTCTTACTTCCCCTTCATATTCACCACCTCTTTGCATCCCACGCTGGCAATTTGATCAAGCAAATTGGAACCTTTACTCACACCTAACTGTTTTTAGAGAGGTTCCTTCTTCATCCTCCATCGATGAGCTTTTACACCTCATCCTCCATTTTAACCGCAGCTTCTCATTCTATACCCCAAACTTCGGGCAGGCATTCTCAGAAATGCGTGCCTTGGTGGTCTCCTGCTTGTGCTCGTGCAGTACGTTTGAAATGCGCTGCATGGGGCAGGTACCGGTACAGTAGAACCACAGAGAGACTTCTTGATTTTAAGCAGAAGCGTGCGATCGCTCGCCGTGTCATCCGTGACGCTAAACGCACTTGCTGGCGAGATTATGTCTCCACCATCACCTCTGCTTCCTCTATGAGTGTAGTCTGGAAAAAAGTACGAAAACTGAGTGGTAAATATTCTCCTGACCCAGCTCCTGTTCTGCGGGTTGCCAGTGTTGATGTAGCAAACCCACTAGATGTTGCCAATGAAATTGGCAATCATCTGGTCCGTATTTCTCAGGGACTCCATCTATGCCTCTCATTTCTTTCCTCAAAGTCTGCCAGAGGGTTAGCACCCTTGGACTTTTCTTCTCTCAGAGAAGAACAGTATAATGTGCCTTTTACACTTCAAGAACTGGAGGCAACACTCTCAGCTTGCCGATCATCGGCAGCTGGGCCCGATGACATTCATATTCGTATGCTACAACATTTACATCAGTCAGCCCTTGCAGTCCTATTACGCCTTTACAGTCTTATTTAGTCACAAGGAGTTCTTCCACAGCTGTGGAAATCCGCCATTGTTCTCCCTTTCCGCAAACCAGGCACTACGGGACATGAAACCTCCCGCTATCGTCCCATTGCTCTTACCAGTGCAGTTTGCAAAGTGATGGAACGCCTAGTAAATAGACGTTTAGTGTTGTATTTAGAGACACACAACAGTCTCTCCACTCGTCAATATGGCTTTCGTAAGGGATGTTCTACCATAGACCCTTTTCTACGCTTGGATACGTATGTTCGTAATGCCTTTGCGAATAACCACTCAGTTATTGCCATATTTTTTGACCTTGAGAAGGCATATGACAACTTGGAGGTATAATATTTTAGCCCATGCCCACTCCTTAGGCCTTCGAGGCAATCTACCATCCTTCCTTAAGAACTTTTTAACTGACAGGCATTTCCATGTTCGGGTTAATAATGTGCTCTCCCCGGACTTTATCCAAGCTGAAGGTGTCCCCCAGGGATGTGTTCTGAGCACAACACTTTTTCTCCTTGCTATTAATGATTTGGCCTCTAGTCTTCCATCAAATATTTGGTCATCACTCTATGTTGATGACTTCGCTATTGCCTGTGCTGGCGCTGACTGCCACCTTATTACAGTTTCTCTCCAGCATGTAGTCGACCGTGTTTCCAATTGGGCCACCACACGTGGGTTTAAATTTTCCAGCACTAAAACCCACCAAATTACTTTCACTAGACGCTCTGTCATCTCCGATCGTCCTTTGTACCTCTATGGCTCCCACATCCCTGAACGTGATACAGTCAACTTTCTGGGCCTCCTCTTTGATCGTAGGTTATCCTGGAAACCTCACATTACCTCTCTGAAGGCAACTTGTCACAGCCGTCTGAACCTTCTTAAATCCCTTGCTCATCTTTCATGGGGAGCTGATCGTCGAACCCTCCTTCGCCTACATTCCACCCTTATTTTATCGAAACTTGATTATGGTGACCAGATCTATTCAGCGGCATCTCCTGCTACTCTCTCTAGCCTTAACCCCATTATGTTTATGCCTTGGTGCTTTTTGCTCTTCCCCTGTCGAGAGCCTCTATGCAGAAGCGAACGTTCCATTCTTATCCGATCGCCGTGATGCCCATTGCCTTCGCTACTATGTACGCTCTCATGATCTCCGCAATCCTTCCATTTATAGAATGGTCACTGATATTAGTAGACATTCTTTATTTGTTCGCCTCCCCTGTTTACTCCATCCCTTCTCTCTTCGCCTTCATTCGCTCTTGTCTTCTCTTCAATTTCCATCTTTCTATGTACATGTAGCATCTCACTTTTCCCTACCCCCCTGGGAAGTTTCAGCTGTTCGAGTCTGTTCTTTCTCCCTTGCTCGAAAGCCCAACTGTCTACGGTCGCTTCCCGCTCTCTTTTTCTTGACCACTTTCACTCTCATTCTCATGCCATTGCTTTGTACACAGATGGCTGTAAGTCTTCTGACGGCGTAGGATTCGCAGCAGTGTTTCAGGACAGCGTCGTACAAGGGCATTTACTATCTTCGGCTAGTATTTTTACTGCTGAATTGTATGCCATCCTTACAGCACTTATCCGTATTGCATCTATGCCTGTGTCATCATTTGTGGTTGTCTCAGACTCCCTTAGTGCTTTACAGGCTATACAGAAATTTGATACAACTCAACCCTTAGTCCTCCGTATCCAACTTTGGGTACGCCGCATCTTTACCAAGCATAAAGATATTGTTTTTTGTTGGGTCCCTGGTCATGTTGACGTACAGGGCAATGAACAGGCAGACACTGCTTCGCAGTCAGCAGTACATGACCTACCAGTTTCATGTAGACGTATTCCATTTACGGACTATTTTGCTGCAATATCTTCCCACCTTCACACCCGTTGGCAACAACGTTGGTCTACTATGCTCGGCAACAAACTTCAATCTATTAAACCGAGTATAGGTTACTGGCCGTCTTCTTATCACCAGTGTCGAGGTTGGGAGACTACTCTCTCCCGTCTTCGCATTGGCCATACTCGTCTTACTCATGAATATCTCATGGAGAGGCGCCCTGCTCCTCTCTGTGAGAATTGCCAAGTTCCATTATCAGTCAGCCACATTCTGTTGGACTGCCCACTTTATCAACGAGCACACAGAATTTACCTCCGTCATCGTCTTCGCTCCTCTGCTCTCTTTACCTTTCCTTCTCGCTGATGGACCCACCTTTCATCCAGACTCTCTCGTTGACTTTTTGACAACAACTGACTGACTTCACAAATTCTGATACCTTCAGCCCTTTCTACTTCAATCTCTTGCTACCCTCTACCCCTGTACTATCCCCTGCCCCGCTGTTTTCTGTAACCTACTGATCATCCCTCCTCCCTTCTGCCATCCAATACCCTCACTTCCTTCCCTACCCTGCAGCGCTGTATAGCCCTTGTGGCTTAGCGCTTCTTTTTGATTATAATAATAATACATCCCTTCTCTCTTCACCTACATTCGCTCGTCTTCCCTTCAGTTACCACCTTTATATGTTCATGTAGCATCTCACTTTTCCCTACCCCCTGGGAAGTTCCAGCTGTTCAGGTCTGTTCTTTCTCACTCCCTTGCTCGAAAGGCCAACTGCCTACGGTGGCTTCCCGCTCTCTTTTTCTTGACCACTTCCACTCTCATTCTCATGCCATCGTAGTGTACACAGATGGCTCTAAGTCTTCTGATGGCGTCGGATTCACAGCAGTGTTTCCGGACAACGACATGCAAGGGCATTTACTATCTTCGGCTAGCATTTTTACTGCAGAATTGTATGCCATTCTTGCAGCACTTATTTGTATCGCATCTATGTCTGTGTTATCATTTGTGGTTGTTTCAGACTCTCTTAGTGCTCTACAGGCTATATGGAAATTTGATACACCTCACCCCTAGTTCTCGGTATCCAACTTTGGCTACGCTGTATCTCTTCCAAGCATAAAGAAACCATACCCCCGGCCGGGATTGAACCCGCGGTCATAGAGTCTCAAAACTCCAGCCCGTCGCGCTAACCACTAGCAATCGTGTCATTACGATTTCTTAAGTCAAGTCAAGCCAAGCATAAAGATATTGTTTTTTGTTGGGTCCCTGGCCATGTTGATGTACAGGGCAATGAACAGGTATACACTGCTGCTCGGTCAGCAGTACATGACCTACCAATTTCATATAGAGGTGTTCCATTTCCAGACTATTTTGCTGTAATAGCTACCCACTTTCACACCATTGGCAACAACATTGGTCAACTCTCCTCGGTAACAAACTTCATTCTATTATAGGTTACTGGCCATCTTGTCATCAGTGCTGAGGTTGGGAGACTACTCTCTCCCACCTTCGCATTGGCCACACTCGTCTTACTCATGGATATCTCATGGAGAGGCAACCTGTTCCTCTCTGTGAGCAGTGTCAAGTTCCAGTATCGATTAGCCACATTCTGTTAGACTGCCCTCTCTATCAACGAGCATGCAGAATTTACCTCCAACGTCGTCTCTGCTCTACTACTGTCTCTTTACCTTCCCTTCTTGCTGATGGACCCTCCTTTAATCCTGACTCATTAACTTCTTGACAACGAATGATTTACTCCACAAACTCTGATGATGATACCTTTTGCACTTCCCTCAGCCCTTTCTAGCTCAGTCTCTTGCTGCCCTTTACCCTTTCACCATCCACTGCACTGCTGTTCTCCGTAACCTATTACTCATTCATCTCCCTTTTGCCACCTGATACCCTCACTTCCTTCCTGCCCTGCAGCGCTATATAGCCCTTGTGGTTTAGCGCTTCTTTTTTATTATAATAATAATAATTGTTGATTTGGAAATGTGCAGGAAGGGTTCATTACACAAATAACCTGCACATAGGAGGAGCTTATGATGACATTTTAGTCTGACTTGGATCATTTACAAAGTCACCAACAGAAAAGAAAGATGGATCCTGTATATGTATAGGCCAACTGTCCAGGAGAAGACAGAGGTGGGAATAGTAGTGGTGGTAAAGTTGTTAGTGGAAGTATCAGTATAAAAATAGTAGTGTAAGTATAAAGTAAGGAGAGTTATTTGTGGGACTAGAAAGAAGGAGTGTGAAGGGAGGCAATAGTGAAGGTAGAGTCCAAAGGTAGCAAGTAAGGAAGTAGTATTAGTAGTAGTAGTAATGGGGTCAATCAAAGGCCAAGAAAGAGGAACACTGCAGGAGAGATCCTCTTCAAGGGATGGCTCCTTGGTGTGGTGAAGAGGCTCTTGGTCTGAGGAATTAGACCTTTTGGTCTTCCTCAGACCGAGCCAATTACCCCCCAGTCCCCCTTTCCCTATCCCATCCTCCCCATCCCCCCTTTTCCCTTTCCTCCCCCCTCCCAACCCTCCCTTTTCTCCGTCCTATGTGTAGCCTCTGGGGTTCTCCCCTCTAGCATAATGGTTTTTAAGTAGGGGGAAGTGTGCTGGGGTTTATCCCTTCATTCCACCCTGTGGGGTCCCTCAGGAGTAGTGTAGTTTCCCATGGAGTCTGTACCATCTGGAGGTGCCCAGTTCCCTTCCCAGATTTCTAGGAGGTAGGGCAGGATGTCCTACAGGTTACGGGTGTCCACTTAGGTGGGTCAGTGGATGTGAGGTTGCTATCCTGGAGCACTGATTTACTGGTGTGAAGGGTAGGGTATAGCACAGGTTCCACACTGAATCTGTGCTGTTGGCAATTTTGAGGTCCTCTTGGATAAAGAAAGGAACTTACAGACCTTCCATGCCTTCTAGTCACTCTCCCTCCACTGTCCCTTTCTTTTTCTTTCTTTCTTTCATTTTTCCTTATAATAATAAAGTGCCACTATCATGGAATCTTTGTTCCATGATCCCCTTTCTCCTCCCAGGCCCTCATTTTGTTACTGCATCTTGTTTTGACCTGGCTTCATTATTGGCCCATTCTCCAGACTTTTCCCATACCCCTGTACCTTCTGCTGGTGATGCTTCATCACCTGCTCCAGGTGCTGAGACTCCGCTCCTTGCAAGTCTTCAACTATGTGTCCAGTTTCCCCACATATGGTTTTCAATTGCCCACCAGCCTCAGGTCGGGCTGCCCTCGGTCCTATGTCTAATCATTCCAGACCTTTTGCTGATGACAGTCCTTTGATTTCTGCTCATTCCACCCAGAAATGTCCTACACCCACTTCCTTTATGCACCATGTTTACAAGTACACACTGAACCAAATTCTTTTCCCTACAATCGACATCTCCAACTGATGAACTTTCAGACCATAATATTAGTAAAGCTCTTTTACAACATGTTGGCCAAAATATGTCTTTTCACGCTCTTCAGAGTGGTGCGTGCATCATTACAGTTCAGCTCATGACCTTTCCCATCTCTTGATAACGTACCTATCACAGTTCACAAGCACGCTACTCTCAGTTCTTGCAGTGGTACAGTGGTCTTATCATGTACCATTGTACACGATAAGACCACCGTTGTCTTGCGGTGACAATATTTTAGAGCAATTAGCCCTTCAAAACCTTCTGATTCTCAGAGTGGGTACATATGTCCTGCCCGCTCGTGGGCGGAAGCTCATGTCCTCTGCTTATATCGTGGGACATTGCCTACGGGTCCGTGGAATGGTCCTTGCATTCCAACAGTGTCGAAATTGTTGGCACTTCAGACATCCTGCTAAATACTGCAGGTCTGTGGTGGAGTGCCTGGTCTGCAGTGCCATGGATCATGCCGATACAACTTGCAGTCTTCCTCCTACTTGTCTTAACTGCAATGAAACTCATCCTTCTTTTTCCTACCAATGTCAGGCCTATCTTAATGAATGTGAAGGCCTTATGCTATGGCTGTCTATCAGCTCTGCCTTCAGGGCAATCTTCCTCATGTTTATTATTCTCGAGTAGCTAGGAGACCTCCAACTTTGATGGTCCCCCCTCGCCTACCAGCTCCTCTGGTACCATGTCTTCTGGGGTCATGCCCATCTCTAATTCTTTTGCAGTTTTACCATCTGAAACCCCCACTTCTGCACCCCTTCTTACTTCTACTTCATCTTGCTAGTTTCTCAGTCTGTAAGGCCTCGCATGCCTGCACCTTCTTCACACCTATCACCTGTGAAGTTGAACCTGTCTCCTAAGCCCAAGTCTCTTCGCATTCCTCTGGTGCTTACAATTCCCCAGCAATTGTCCTTATCGGTCTTGGTGCCTAGTTCTCACCCTCTTTCTAACTCTCACACGAAGGTGGAGGATCATCCCCCCTCCTTGTGTGGTCCCCTCTTCTCCTTTGCCTCCCGGACTTCTCCCCCAGTCCAATTCCAGCCTCCTTCCTCTCCTGTTCCACCACAGGACTCTTCTGTCCCTGCCGGCACATCTCTCCAGGTTCATACTCTCCTCCCTTCTCAGACCTCTTTGGTTCCCTCCATAGTTTCCTTGATCTCTACTTGCTCTATCTCACCTGTCTCTGAAGTCATGGTATCGGCATCTTCCTTGTCTGCTGAAACATGTAATGCTCTCTCCGGCTATATTGCAGAGACGAAACCCTTGATGGATACCAGTGCACCTCCTTATGCCCCTTCTTATTTTTCACAGCCCTCGCAGCAGTCTTTTCCTTCACAGCATTCCAATTTCTCCTTACATGCTTTCCATTGCCTCCACACATTGCCTGCCATTGCACTACCATTTCATAAACCAGGCACTTCTGGGCTTGATACCTCTCAATATCATCCCATTGCTCTGACCAGTGTAATCTGGAAGGTGATGGAACAATTGGTGAATAGATGGCTGATATGTTATTTAGAGACTCGCAATAGTCTTTCTTCTCTCCAATATGGCATTTGCAAGGGCTGCTCTACTTTGGACCCCTTGCTCCACTTGGATATGTATGTGTGAAATGCCTTTGCTAATAAACGCTCCATCTTAGCAGTCTTTTTTCATCTCGAGAAGGCTTATGACACCACTTGGAGATACAACATCATAGCCCAGGCCCACCCCTTAGGCCTCCACAGTAATTTACCGACCTTTCTTGCTGCTTTCTTGTCTGAAAGACATTTTCATGTCTGTGTTGGCGCCTGACTTTGGCGCTGACTTTGTTCAGGCCAAGGGAGTCCTTAGCACTTCCCTTTTTCTCTTAGCTATAAATAACCTACCATCCATTCTTCCATCGCACATTTGAACGTCACTTTATGTGGATGACTTCACTATAGCTTATGCAGGTGCTGACTGTCGCCTGGTAGTGGCCTCCCTTCAGGATGCAATTGACTATGTTTTCCATTGGGCCACTCCACATGGATTTAAATTTTCTAGTGCGAAAACTCATTACCTTCACTAGACGTCTTCTTGTCCCAGATATTTCATTGTATTTACATGGCTCACATATCCCAGAATGTGATACTGTCAAATTTCAAGGCCTATTCAATTCCCAGTTGACATGGAAACCTCACATTTCCTCTTTGAAGGCAGCTTGCCATGGTTGGCTAAATCTCAAAATTCTGGCGCATTGTTCATGGGGAGCAGGTCACCAGACTCCTCTTCATTTGCATTGCGCCCTAGTCTTGTCCAAGCTGGATTATGGCAACCAAATCTATTCTGTGGCTTCTTCTACTTTTATGTTTAGGTGCCTTTCGTTCATCCCCTATTGAAATCCTCAATGCCGAGGCAAATGTTCCTTCCTTAGCTGATCGTTATGATGCTTATTGCCTTCATTACTTTGTCAGCTCTCATGACCTTCGTGTTCCTTCTATATGTAGATTGGTCTGAGATGTTAGTAGAGGCCCATTATTTGTTTGGCATCCCTGCTTACTCCAAACGTTTTCTCTTCAACTTCACTCTGGTCTTCTCTCCAGTTACCTCCCTTGTATGTTCATGTATCGTCTTTTCCCCATTGGGAGGTTCCGTCGGTTCGTGTCTGTTCTCCCCTACTGCCATGGGCTGAAGCTCTCCTACCTATGACTGCTTCTTGCTCTCTTTTTCTTGACCTCTTCTGGTTGCATGCTCTTGCCATTGTTGTTTATACAGATGGTTCTAAATCTTCTGACAGTGTTGGAATCGTGGCAGTGTTCCCTGATTATTTTGTCCGGGGTCATTTGTTAGACTCAGCTAGTATTTTTACCACCAAGTTGTATGCCATTCTCGTAGAGCTTCTCTGTATTACATATTTGTCTCTTTCGGCATTTGTGATCATTTCAGATTCCCTCAGCACTTTACAAGCCATTAAACAATTTGATTCCCTTCATCCATTGATCCTTCGTATTCAACTTTGGTTGCGAAGTGTAGCTAGCAAAAACAAAGACGTTGATTTCTGTTGGGTCCCTGGACATGATGTGTGGGGCAATGAACAGGTGGACGCTGCTGCATGGTCAACGGTACATGATCTTCTGGTTTCCTATAGAGGTATTCCATTCAGGAACTATTTTACAGTAATCTCTGCCCGTCTTCATGGCTGTTGGCAACAACAGTGGTTGAACATGCATCATAACAAGTTGCACTCTATTAAACCACTTTTAGGTTTGTGACCATCTTACCACTATTGCCGTACTCGGGAGTCTCCACTCTCCCGTATCTGCATTGGCTATACTTGTCTTACCCATAGGTATCTCATGGAATGACACCCTTTTCCTCTCCGTGAAGTTTGTCGGGTCCCTATTTCAGTTCTTCACTTTCTTGTGGACTGTCTGGTTTACCAGTGAGCTCACAGGATTTACCTCCACCGAAGTCGCCACCCTATCGCTCTTACAGACGATCACTTTTTGACTTTCTTGTCAGCAACTGCTTTACTGTACGAACTTTAACACATAACCTCTAGCATCCCTTTCTGCCCTTTCCTCCCCTCACCTCTAATCCCCTCTTGGAATCAATAATTGCTGAAGCAATTTGTAGCCATCTTGATAGGCACAGATAGATTAATGAATCTCAACACGGTTTTACAAAGGGGCGTTCCTGTCTTATGAATTGACTAACTTTGTTCACTAAGGTGTTTGAGGAGGTAGATCATGGTAATGAATATGATATTGTGTATATGGACTTCAGTAAGGCTTTCGATAGAGTTCCACACCAGAGCTATTGAGGAAACTTAAGGCACATGGAATAGGAGGAGAAATTTTTTCCTGGGTGGAGGCATGGCTGACAAATAGGGAGCAGAGAGTTTGCATAATGGGGAGAAATCAGAATGGGGGCACGTCACAAGCAGTGTTCCTCAGGGGTCTGTGTTGGGCTCATTGTTGTTCACAATTTACGTAAACGACATACATGAGGGAATAAATAGCAACATAAGCAAATTTGCTGATGACACCAAAATAGGCCGTCCAATTCATTCTAATGAGGACACTAGATTTGAATAGACTGATGCAATGGTCAGAGAAGTGGCAGATACAGTTTAATATTGACAAATGCAAAGTTCTAAATGTTGGACAGGTAAATAACCATGCCACGTACAAACTAAATAATGTAGATCTTAATACTACTGATTGCAAAAACGATTTAGGAGTTCTGGTTAGGAGTAATTTAAAACCAAGACAACAGTACATTAGTGTTCGCAATAAAGCTAACAGAATTCTTGGCTTCATATCTAGAAGTATAAATAATAGAAGTCCTCAGGTTGTTCTTCAACTCTATATATCCTTGGTTAGGCCTCATTTAGACTATGCTGCTCAGTTCTGGTCACTGTATTACAGAATGGACATAAATGCTCTGGAAAACATACAGAGGAGGATGATAAAGATGATCCCATGTGTCAGAAATCTTCTATATGAGGATAGACTGAGGGCCCTGAATCTGCACTCTCTCGATAGGCGTAGAATTAGGGGGAATATGATCGAGGTGTATAAATGGAAAACAGGAATAAATAAAGGGGATGTAAATAGCGTGTTGAAAATTTCCAGCCAAGACAGGACTCACGGCAATGGTTTCAAGTTGGAAAAATTCAGATTCAGGAAGGATATAGGAAAGCACTGGTTTGGTAATAGAGTTGTGGATGAGTGGAACAAACTCCCGAGTACAGTTATTCAGGCTAAAACGTTCTGTAGTTTTAAAAATAGGTTAGATAAATACGTGAGTGGGTGCGAGTTGGACCTGACTAGCTTGTGCTGCTGGGTCTGGTGCCATGCTCCTTCCTTGAGTGGAGGTGACCAGACTGGGTGGGTGTTACGAAAAATGCAATTTCTAATAATGATAGAAATCTCCAGTGACTACTAGAAAGGACTGCCCTTCTAGCATCCAGCCTGTTACTGGGTTTTGTAACAAGTAGTCAGTATCCTGGTCCATTTATCCATTAGAATTCAGTAAGATTCAGTAGTGCTTCAGGATTACAACTGGTAGGCTACTAACTAAAGAAATTAAAATTTAATAAGTTTATTAATACTAAAGTTGTCTAGGCGTATATCAAAATAAATTATAGTAATTGAATGTAATATAGGATACAAGTTCCTACACTTCTCTCGTGCACAGTAGTATTGTGCTGAAGGCACATATCACATCTTTATGGCTTTTAAGTACCATCTGGTACATTGTTAACATTTAATAACATAATACAAATATATATACAAGTAAGTTTGTGTGTAACTGCTCTAAGTAGTTCACTATGTCTCAAGACTCAACTAGACTTAACCAGTGACTGGCTAAAAGTCCTCACATAAGCTAACTTCTTGACCAACCTGGCAATCAGAACAGCTTGCTTGAACAATAAAACGACTGTGATGAATGGTTTGAAAAACCGACAAGTTGAAGATTGAGACACTTATGCAGCATATGGGAATCTTCATTCAGGAAACGTTTCACCACACAGTGGCTTCATCAGTCCAATACAAAGAGGAAGGCGTAAGGAGAGGAGGAGTATGAGGTAATCAGTCCCTCAGCCTGGAGTCAATGTGTTCAGTCCATCACATCGACTCCAGGCTGAGGGACTGATTACCTCATACTCCTCCTCTCCTTACGCCTTCCTCTTTGTATTGGACTGATGAAGCCACTGTGTGGCGAAACATTTCCTGAATAAAGATTCCCATATGCTGCATAAGTGTCTCAATCTTCAATAAAACGACTGATAAGCCGAACAACAATATAACAAGCAACAGCAACACAGAATCAGGAACAAGGAGATAATATAACGACACTAAGTAGGGACCATCTGCAGATCCTCCACAAAAGTCACAAAACTCCCATACTACTGAATCTAAGTTCAGCATTAGAAAATCCCCGACTGTGAGAGTACACAGATACCAGTACAAATTAGGTCAGAAGCTACAGCTCAGGACCCGAGTTTCTCAGAGTGTCTATGTGACACAACCTCAGTACAACGTCGAAAATCACTAAGTCTAGGCAATGTTCTGTGAACAGAGTTCCACAGAACCAACAACAAGAAAGTGACAGAGACGATCTTCCAACAAGGGCCCACAATGAAGAGAGGAGTAGAGGGACCTCTTGCTAGAAGCACGTCCAACCGACAATAAGAAGTGGAGGCAGCTAGACTCTCTCCAGGTGAGGTGTGATCACTCCCCCTGATCACGTGACTCTGTGGACTGCTGCTGCCCAGCAACACAGAAGCCGGCAGGGAAACGAGCGAAACGATTGTTAGACAAGGCCGTCAGCTACTTAACACTCGAACTATGAGCACTGAATAATATATAAATGTTACATCCTACCTAATAATATAACTAAGTCAAATAATAATATAAAGCAATATATTTATGATTTAGCTAATATCGCAAATATAAGCAAAAAATTATATGAATAGGTAATATACATTATATACATTGTGACCCATTCAGGGGTCGCAATAGCCCCCAACACAAACGGTCGCACTAGGAGTTGCGTTAATGTCTTTCACATGATTACTCTTATAATAACTCATGTCACTTTAATAACACAATTTAATATAAAAATTCAGAGTCCCTCTTGTGCCAACACTTTTTACATTTTACAGTGTCTATTTCACTAAGTTATGCCCCTCGTACTAGGGCAGTATGCAGTATCCTATCTCTGCATACTCGTGGTTATGTACATCAGTGTAGAGACAGGATATCGTAGACAAGCATGACACGTTGAGGCTCGATCACAGTAGTGGAGACTGAATATGAACAGTCTTGTGCAATAGACAGGAGATGGCATTCCACTCTTAAGTAGTGGTAGAAGAATGGGAGGCAGTATGGACATCTGTGTAAGAGAAAACTTGAGTGCAGTAACTAAGATGTGTAGTGATGGGGGGGAGGGCTGCAGCAGGACTGTGTTCCACCACTCAGTAACTAACATCACCCACACAACACTACACACTCAACACTCAGCTTCTGTCTTCAACTGTCTCCTCCTCACACCAACATATATCACCACTACAGTGAATATATAAATAGAATAATTAGACATGAGTATACATTCAAAGTTTATTCTCTATAAGGATTACAATGCTGAGTTTACAGAAATTTGGTTATTGTGTGGTTTACATGTAGTAAAATTGTGATTACAGAGTGTACCACTACAACGCTTAGCATGGCTAGGCATTTCGGGCATACTTAGTTTTATTCTTAATTGTAAAATATTACAAATTATGAGGTAAGTTGGTATTATGGCTAAGTGACTAAATACTAGTTTGTGAGTTTAGCAATGTGAATGCTTTTGTTTTGGCACAGTACATAGTTTCAGTATTGGAGTATCACAGGATTCATTATTTTAAGATTGAGATTAATATTTCTGTTTATGGTCAAATGAGTCAGTGAGTGTAAGTGTGAACCACCAGGTGGTATTCGTGTAGTTAGTTGACGGGGTGTATCAGGGAGATAAGATGTTTTCTAATGGTAGTTTTGAAGGTGATGAATGTGTCTGCAGTTCTAGAGTTCTCAGGTAGGGTATTCCAGATTTTAGGGGCTTTGACATACATTGAATTTTTGTAAAGGTTTAGTCGGACACGGGGAATGTCGTAGAGATGTTTGTGTCTGGTGTTATGCCTGTGGGTTCTGTCACAACTATCAAGAAAGCATTTTATGTCAAGGTTGATATTAGAGTTTAAGGCCCTGTAGATGTAGATTGCACAGTAGTAAGTGTGGATGTACTGAACTGGGAGTAAGTTTAGGTCTATGAAGAGTGGGGGGGGTGTTGCCAGGGATGGGATTTAGTGATTATTCTTACTGCAGCTTTTTGTTGGGTTATTATTGGCTTTAGGTGTGTTGCTGCAGTTGATCCCCAAGCACAAATAGCATAGGTGAGGTATGGATAAATAAGTGAGTGGTATAGTGTGAGAAGGGCATTTTGCAGCACGTAGTATCGTATCTTGGAGAGGATCCCAACCGTTTTGGATACTTTTTTGGTTATATGCTAGATATGGGTGCTGAAATTCAGGTTGTTGTCAAGGTGTAAGCCTAGGAATTTTCCCCCATTATTTCTGGTAATTAGAGTGTTGTCAATCTTAATGTTAATTTGTGCATCTCCTGCTCTGCTACCAAACATAATATAGTAGGTTTTGTCAGTGTTAAGCGTAAGTTTATTGGCTGTCATCCAAGTCGATATTTTAATCAGCTCCTCATTCACAATGGTGTTGAGGGTGGCAAGATTAGGGTGAGAGATGACATAGGTCGTGTCATCAGCAAAGAGAATGGGTTTCAGGTGTTGGGATACGTTTGGAAGGTCATTGATGTATATGAGGAAGAGCAGGGGACCAAGGACACTTCCCTGCGGAACTCCAGTATCAAGTGGCCATGTTGCTGATGCTGTGTCTTTAATGGTGACGTACTGATACCTATTAGTAATGTAAGATTTGAAATAAGCAAGCGCATGGCCTCTTATACCGTAATAATCAAGTTTGTGGAGTAGGATGTCGTGGTTTACTGTGTCAAAAGCTTTTCTTAGGTCAATAAAAATTCCTAGTGGATATTCCTTATTTTCCAATGCTGTGTAAAGCAGATCTAGCATTTTTATGATTGCATCATTAGTGCTTTTATTTTTCCTGAATCCAAATTGGCAGGGGTTGAGTATGTTTTGAGCCGTTATAAAAGAATACAGTCTCCTGTGCACGAGTTTCTCAAAGATTTTGGATAGCAATGGTAAGTTAGATATTGGCCTATAGTTGTTTAAGTCTGTAGGGTCACCACCTTTATGTATTGGTGTAACCCTTGCCATCTTGAGTAGTTTTGGGAAGGTGCTAGTCTCTAGTGACTTGTTAAAAAGTAATGAAATAGCATGCGAAAGGACATGGGCCGCTCGCTTGTACAGTAATGGTGGGACATGAGACAGATTCCCCGAGTTATTTTTAAGTGACTTTATAATCTCAATGACTTCCGTGGGCTCAGTTGATGCAAGATAGAAGGAATTAGGGAAATTCCCATCTAGGTATTCCCCAGCATGGGCATTGGTATGTGGGATTTTACTGGCGAGATTAGATCCTATGTTTGAGAAGAAGTCGTTTATCTTGTTAGCTGTGTCAGTGGGATGTAGTGGTGTTTCATTAGGTTTAGTTAGGACAATATTCTTGGTTTTTCTCAGTTTGTGGGTCCCTAGAATCTGAGAGTGTTTTCCAAGTCTTTTTTATATCTCCTCTAGTGTCTGTGAATCTACTGGAGTAGTATAGTTGTTTGGCTTTCTTTATTACTTTGGTGAGAGCTGATGAATAGTGTTTAGAGTATCTTTGTGTATTAAGCCCTGCCTATATTGCTTTTCATATTGGTGTTTCTTGTCAATGGATTTCAGAATGGTGCTGGTTAGCCATGGGCAACCAAGCCGTTTGTTTGTGATCTGTTTTGTTTTTATAGGGCAATGTGTGTTGTATAGTCTAAGTAATTTGTTAAGAAAAATGTCTGTCCAGTCATCAATACCATTGGCCTTGGAGAATTCTGTAGGCCAATCAACAGTCTCTAGGTCAGCTGTGAACTTCCTTACTGAGGCCTTGTCATGGAGTCTAAATGAGACTTTGTTGTATTCAAGTGGTGGTTTACTAATGTTTGTCAGGAGGAAGGTAGGGTAGTGGTCTGTAGTGGACATAGTTAACATGGGCTGGATAGATTATGTTACTTTACTGAATTTGACATAGCAAGTAACAAAAGGAATTTGGGCATAAAATTACATTAATTAAATGTAACAATTATAATTAAGGACATGACAGAGCGTCAGCAATTACATTACAATGACCACTGATATGTTGTATACTAATAGAGTATGGCTGGATTCTGAGAGCCCACCTCATGATCCTAGCATTTTTACTCTTCAGTGTGTTTATGTGAGTGGACTGTGGTCTGAAAAAACATTAATTTTAAATGGGGAAGTGCCCAAATACACGTCAAAATGTTCCAAGGACACCACAAGAGCTAGAGCCTCTTTCTCAATAGTGGCATAATTTTTCTGGTGTCATTTGAGCTTAGACGAATAGTAACATATAGGATGGAGAATGTCAGTGGATGTTGACTGTTGGAGCAGCACTGCACCCACTGTATAACCACTCACATCTATATGTAAAAAGAAAGGAAGATTGAAATTAGGACTCCTCAGTACAGGAGCAGAGGAAAACAGATGCTTCAGCTTTTTAAACAAGTCTGAACAATCCCTAATCCAGATGAACTGAAGTGTGAAAATTTATCTGGACTGCCAAGTGAGTCACCTACCCTGGCAAGCTCTGTTGACACCGAGCTCTGAGGTCGGTACCTCAGCCTCACAAGTGGCTTATAGGACAGATTTTCATAAATGACTGATGTTGCAAGAAATTTCGCCTGCATGCACGTTTAAAGGACTAACTTACTTTGTGATGTAGAACCTATTCTGGTCCTCAACCTCCCTAAACTTCCCCTCAGAAACCACGTGCAACTGGGAGCCTTAATTCCTGCAATATTCAATCGTTATTACTGACCTGCCTGCACCTCAGAAATTCCTATTTCCAAGGGGGGGTGAGTGAATCCCCTAGAATACTATGAAGAAAGTGACACTAGCTTCTAGGCTGACAAGAGATACTGGTACGTACTGGGCATGCACTGCCAGCTGCACAAAGGCCTACAGCTCAACTCACTTGCAACTTTCCCCAGACACTGGCCAGGATCCTACGAAAAAGTGGAGGTCTTGTCTTACTGTATGGGCCTGACGGAGGAGGTCATCTACAGTACATCGAGGTGCTTCCACCAGATTTCCCCAGGTCTAGTATGTGAAGACACGTGGCGCCACCTGCTGGTCACGGCACTTGTTGCTATGATGATGTCTAGTCTTAGAAGGAAGCTCTGGAGTCTTCGAGACCCGCGCCTCATCGTTCAAACTTGGGCTGCCAGTTCTCCCTAGCTAACATAACCTAATGTTTGCCTACATTCGGACTATTACTACCTATGTTAAGGTATAGGTCTGCATTATTATTGTCTAGAGTTGCCTCAATAATCCTAATATTAGTGTACTAACAGTATAAACTACCTACTTCTTCCCTGAAGGGTAAATCTATCAATTAAGAAGTACCTTTCAACCACCTTCGCAAACCCGGGTGAGTGTGTTTGTGTTTTGGGTGGATGTAAGGGCCCATGAACTGTGTGTTTTTCCCCGTTGGGACTTCTCAGACCGAATAAGTTCCAACATGAACTTTGCTACTAGTAAGCTCGGTGAGGGGTGTAGGTGGAGGTGTGTGTGCTAGCTTGCTTTTCACTTGACACACGTGACAAGGTCACACATGATCAGCTACTGTTTCCTTCATTTTTGGCCAAGTAAAACGTTTTGCCACTTTACTGAGTGGCTTCTTGACACCCAAATGTCCACCAATTGTGAGCAAAATCAATGGCTTGTTCACGAAATGTAACTGATAACACTACGAGATGCTTGACTGTGGTGGAAACATTATCAGGTGACAACTTACATGTATTTTTCTCCATCAGTACATCATTACTATAATAGTAACAATTATCAAGATCCTTTGCTTCACTCTCAGTAACTGCTATATCTCTCAGTCTATCCAATGACTGATCAACAAACTGATCCTTGATTAAATCATGAATTGTGAAGGCTTACTCAGCCCTGTAACAACTTCAGAAAGTATTACCAAGGCTGGCTCCTCCTCAGGAAAATTAATGAATAGAAAACGAAATAATAATTCACCAAGACAAACACTATTATTTATTAAAGCAAACATAAAACAGTGAAACATGAAAGGTATATCCTATTTGAAAGAAAAATGAAAAATGAAATGAAAAAATGACATTTGAACTCAACGCTAATACATATATATGGTGATACTGGGGTGTCTGGTGTCGGTGGCACTGCGTGTTGTTGAAATCGTAGCCGTTACTGATGATGAGGGGGGGGTTGCAGGTGTTGGTGACAACCTACCGGCTCGTTCTTCACAGAGTCTATAGCCGTAAATAATTAATCCAGGTGACAGGAAAGCAGGTTCATTACCACTGCTATGATGAGGGGTTAGGTCCTGCGTTGGCATACATAACAGGTAGGTAGATCCAACATGGGATGTCTCAGAACGTTAGTCCATCTCCTTCAATTCTTCTCATTGGTTGGCAGGTGACCCAGTCTGTCATTCCAAGAGTAGTGCTGGGAGCTGTGAGTCGAGTGATTACTGTTTGACCTGAGCCCCACGCGTCACTTTTTGGGGGAGGCAAGGAAGGGGGGATAGTGGGAGCTAGACTTACCGTACCTTAACAAGCAGCTGGCAATCAAACTATCACTTTCAGGGTGGGGGAAAAAGGGGGGGATAGTGGGAGCTAGACTTCCCCTACCTTTTAAAAGTACCCGGGCAATCAAACTATTTTCCCATTACTTGTTCCTTACTCCTATCGTTAAATTTTTTCCCTCAACTTCCCCACACGGGCCCGGGGGCGTTGCCCCGGAAACCTCCCCCGGTAAACCCCAGGAATAAAAAATTATAGTAAAGGAGTTTTAAGAAGATTTGGGGAGGAAAAAGTTCTAAATGTGGAAGTTGCAAAGGAAACAAATCTTTATGACTGTCAAACTTCCTCAGAAAAAATATTAATAACGTTTCTAAATGAATTTTTTTTCCATAAAAAAAATTTTAAGTTTGGAATCCCACAAAAGGCCAAACATTCCTTTTCTTTGGGGGGAGTATCTCGTTTCTGCGGGAGGGAATTTTTAGATTTAATAAATTACAGGAACGGGGGCGGATTTTTTTTTGAGCAAGCACCGAACCATTCAAGAACTAACCTTTTGAAACCCCTGTAATCATGCGGGCCCAAAAAAATAAAATGTTTGTTTTTATCCACATGTTATGATGGCCAAGTGTTCGATCCTGGAAAACATGAGCCTTTTAAAGAACAGTCCTCAAAATGGTTTAGGAAAAAACCAGGAGGGAATAATCTATCCTGAAGAATGAGTTTTTAAATACAGATTTATATAAGATCCATTAAATATTCAAACTTATGAATACGTTCCCCCATGGATAATTTTGTTGTTAAAAGCTTGATTATGAAAATCCCGAAGTGAAGGGCAATTGTGCTGTAAATTGATAAAGATCCTTGGACATAAAATTGGGGAAAAAAAAGGACTTAGGTGGGAGACAGGAGGAGGAGAAAACCGGGGTTATGGGCTGGTCCTAGTTAAAAACATTTGGGGTGCCCGGAGGAATACCCTTATTCACCTGATGAGTGGAAGGGTCCCGCAAACCTCACTATCGAGAGCGTATCATGTTTCCCCCCCCAAAAGAATGAGAGATAATGCAGCTTCGGTGCGGAGTTGTTAAAGGGATTTAAACTTGCAAGGAAAAGGGCTGGGAAAAATTAATCGGGGGGTGACGGGGAAAAATCCACCCTGAAGGAAGAAGGGCCCTTTTAATGTTTCCCATATTTTAGAACAAGTAAAATTGGGCTATTACCGATTGTCCAAAAAGGTGAACCATTTGTTTTCAAGAACAAGTATTGTAGGGGAAATATTTTCACGACCCAAGTAATCTGAAAGAATTAGGGACACACAGAGGTTTTTTAAATAAAGGGGGCGTTTTGTCCTTAATTCTTCTTCAAGGGGGGGCTCCTGGCGTGGTGAGAGGCTTTGGGGGGAGGAAAATTGCCCTTCGGTCTTTCCTCAGACCGAACCTTTAAATTCCCCCCCTTCTCCCCTCCCCCCTTTTCCTTCCTCCCCCTCACCCCCCTTTTCCCTTCCTCTTTTTTTGGCCTTTGGGGGGGTTTTCCCCCAGGCGCGCTAGTTCCCGGTAGGGGGAAAAATACCGGGGTCCATCCCCTTACGTTGAGGGTTTTTGGGGTGGCGTAGTTTTTCCCTGGAATCGGGTTGCCTGGGGGGTTCCGACCCCTCCCGGGATCCCGGAGTTTTTGGTGTCTTTCGGGCAACGGGGGGCCCCTGGACCCCCTTTCGGTTCCGGGGGGGTGGTCCGAAGGGGGGTATGCTTTGTGGCGGATTCCGGCCACCTCTCTTTTGTCCACCGAGGTAGCCGGCAGTGTTTGGGTTTCTTCCCGGATTGTGGTTTACTGGCATGAAGGGGGAGGGTATGGCACGGGGGTTTCCCTGGCATCTGCCTACAGCGGTGTTGGGTCCCCTGGGGGCCCGAGGGGATTTTCCGGGCCCCTTTTATTCCCCTGGAACTATTCCTCCCCCCCCCCCCTTTTTTTATTTTTTTTTCTTTTTATTTTTTTTCTTCTTTTTTTTTTTTCTTAAAAAAAAAAAAGAAAGGGTAACCTAACCAGGGGAGCCCCGTCCCTGAACCCACTACCCCGGGGGCCCCTTCTTTTACTGCACCCCTTTTGACCCGCCCTTTTGTTTTGGACCACTCTTCGGACACTCCTGATGCCCCCGTACCTCTTGCTGGTGCTGTTTCCTCACCCGCTTCAGGTACCGGGCTTCGACTGACTCCTTCGATTTGTCTGAACTCCGCTCTCCTTTGACTATGCTTCCGGCTTCTCCCTCTACGGTACGGCAATTTCGAATCGCCCGCCCCATTTCATGCCGGACCAACTCCGTCCTACTCCTAAACCCCAAAACGTCAATCTCCTGATGATGCTCCTTCGTTACCTTCCCATTCTACTCGGAAAAGACCGACATGTCAAGCATTTCCCTCTCCAACGCTCAGTTTGGGACCCACACAATGGACTAAATTCTTTACTTTAAGACAGACTTCTTCTTCTGCCTCCCTTTTCTGACCATAGTATTGGAAAAGGGCACTCCTGCGTCATGTTGGTAGAGATTTTTCATTTCATGCTCTCAAGAGCGGTATGGCATCATCACTGTCCAGAATGCTGCCCAAGCTCATGATCTTTCTCTCCTTTCGAATATCGATACTACTCCTGTCACTATTGAAAAACATCTTTCTCTAAATTTCTTGTAGTGGTACTGTCATTCTGCCCCATACATAGTCCAACAAATTTCCAGTCATGTTGGCAATGACATTTTTGAACAGCTTGGAACTCCAGGATCTCCCAATCCTCAAAGTAGACCACTTATGTCCTTCCTACCCGGGGGCGGAGACTTTTACCCTTGCAATGTGGCTCGTTTAACTTTTGACAGCCGGGAGAACTCCCATCCTCTGTATGTGTCGCGGGACATCGGTTTACAAGTTTGAAAGGTGATACCTACACCGCAACAATGTAGAAATTGCTGGCGTTTTGGTCACCCAGCGAAATATTGCAGATCTATGGCCGAATGCCCAGTCTGTGGTGCTGATGACCATTCAAAATACATCTTGCAGTCAACCTCCATCTTGCCTTTAATTGAAATGAAGCTCAACCCTTCGTACTCCCGCCGTGCAGGTCTACTTAAATGAACGTAAAATCTGTTGCCTCAAAGGGCAGAAGGTCTCCCTTATGCTAGGGCAGTTACTCACTCTGCCTCCAAGGGAGACAAACCCCGTGTTTCTTATTCTCGTGTTTCCAAACATCCCCCCACTTCTGGGTCCCACTTCTGCAGGCCTCCTCTGTTGTTACCCCTCCCATAGCCACTATGGCATCTAATCCTTTTGCTGTCCTTGGCTATGACGTCCCGACTACAACTCAGTCTGTTCTCCAACATCTTCGCGTCCTTCCTCACAAGCCCCAGTATCGACAAGACCTCGTACGACACCTAATACCAATCGCCCCTCTACTCAGAAGTCCAAAAAAATCCACTTTTGCTCAAATCTTCTTTGTCCCCTTCCTTCCCTTCTTCCACCTCCACACTTTACCTTTCCAGTCTCTGTACCTAGTCTTCCCCTCTCTCTGGCTCTATTACAAGTGTGGAGATTCAACCTCCTCCTCGTACTGTGCCTTCCACCCCTGTCTCCTCCCAAGTTTCCCCTCTTCTGCCACCTCCCAGGTTTCTTGCCTCTTCTGTCCCCCCCCCACATTTCATCTCCAGTCCCTTACACTCTTCCCTCCCCTCTACTTTGGTACAGTCCATTACTGTCCCAATCTTTACTCACCCTCCTCCTTCTATCTCCAATATGGTCTCCCATACTCTTTGAATTCAGAAACACTTGAAGCCATTTCAGAATATTTTGCAGAGACTAAACCTTCAATGGACACGATTCACTTCCTGTTCCTTCTCTTCCCTCTCCTCCATCTTCACAACCCCATTCTTCACAACGCTCCGCCCCTTCGCTACTTGAACGTCTTTCAATGCCATCACACGTTGACTTTTCTAACCCCTCTAGTCTGTGGGTGCCTTTACCTACAGATTCCTGATATTTTCTTCATCGCCAATCAGGGCCTATTTACAGTGGAATATCCCGGCCTCAGGGGTAATTGGGGTGAGGCTTCAGAGTTGCTTTCCGGGTTTTTCCCTTTTTGGTGTTTGCTTACAAGAACCAAAATTACACTCGGCTGTTTTCCAACCTATCTCGGGCTATAATTTATGTATTCTTCGGATCCTTTCTCAGATGGGACCTTTAATGAAAGTGCCCTTCTTCTACGCAATGATATTCCATACTGTCAACTATTTGTCCATACCTCGCTGCATACACTGCAGCCCGTATCCACTTGAATAAGTGGTTTACAATATGTTCTTTATATCTCTCTCTCCTTCTCGAGCATTTTCTATCCCAGACTTTGCCTTTCTTGTTTCATACTTACCACCACCACTTCTGTTACTTGGTGATTTTAATGCCCACCATTTCCTCTGGGGGGGTCTCATTGTGCCCTCACGTGGCATTCAGTTGGAGGCTTTTCTCGCCTCTCACCCCTCCATGTTTTAAATACGGGTACTCCCACCCATTTTGATCCTCATACTCATACTCTCTCTTGCATCGACTATCAGTCTGCTCTTCCTCCACTGCACTAGACTTCACCTGGTCTTTTCTACCAGACTTACATAAACAGCGATCTTTTTCCGATCATTCTTACTTTCTCCTTCCTATTCACCACCTTTCCGTAGCCCTCGCTGGCAATTTGATCGGACAAATTGGGATCTTTACTCATACCTCACTGCTTTTAGTGAGGTTCCTTCTTCATCCCCCATTGATGAGCTCCTACACATCTTCTCGACGTCCCGTTTATACCGCAGCTTCTCATTTTTAACCCCAAACCTCAGACAGCATTCTCAGAAGTGCATGCCTTGGTGGGCTCCTGCTTGTGCTCGTGCAATACGTTTGAAACGTGCTGCATGGGGCAGGTACCGGTGCAATAGAACTGCTGAGAGACTTCTTGATTTTAAGCAGAACGTGCAAATCGCTCGCCGTGTCATCCGTGAAGCTAAACGCACTTGTTGGCGAGACTATGTTTCCACCATCACCTCTGCTTCTTCTATGAGTGCAGTCTGGAAAAAAGTGAGGAAATTGAGTGGTAAAATACTCCCTGACCCGGCTCCTGTTCTACGGTCGCTGGGGTTGATGTAGCAAACCCTCTTGACGTTGCCATTGAACTTGGCACACATCTGGTCCATATTTCCCGAGGGCTCCATCTATGCCCCTCGTTTCTTTCCTCAAAGTCTGCCAGAGAGCTAGTACCCTTGGACTTTTCTTCTCTCAGAGAAGAACAGTATAATGTGCCTTTTAAAAACTTCAAGAACTGGAGGGAACGCTCTCAGCTTGCCGATCATTGGCAGCTGGGCCTGATGACATTCATATTCGTATGTTACAACATTTACATCGTCAGCCCTTGTAAATCCTCTTACACCTCTTCAATCTTTTTTGGGCACAAGGAGTTCTTCCCCAGCTGTGGAAATCTGCCATTGTTCTCCCTTTCTGCAAAACCGGGGACTACAGGGCATGATGCCTCCCACTATTTGCCCCATCGCTCTTACTAGTGCAGTTTGCAAAGTGATGGAACGTCTCGTAAATCGACGTTTTAATGTGGTATTTAGAGACACACAACAGTCCTCCGCTAGTCCCAAAATGGCTTTCGTAAGGGTCGTTCTAACCATAGACCCTTACTCACGCTTGGATACGTATGTTCGTAAAAGCCTTTGCGAATAATCACTCAGTTATTGCCATATTTTTTGACTTTGAGAAGGCATATGACACAACTTGGAGGTTATATAATTTTGGCCCAGGCCCATTCCTTAGGGCCTCCGAGGCAATCTACCATCCTTCCTTAAGAACTTTTTAACTGACAGACATTTCCGTGTTTGAGTCAATAATGTTCTTTCCCCGACTTCGCCCAAGCTGAAGGTGTCCCTCAGGGATGTGTTCTAAGCACAACACGTTTCTCCTTGCTTTTAAATGAATTTGGGCCTCTGTTCTTCCACCCAATATTTGGTCATCACTCTATGTTGATGACTTCACTATTACTTGTGCAGGCGCTGACTGTCATCTAATTGCAGTTTCTCTCCACATGCGTCGACCGTGTTTCCACTTGGGCCACCACGCATGGGTTTAAATTTTCAAGTACCAATACTCGCCAAATTACTTTCACTAGATGCTCTGTTATCTCCGATCATCCTTTGTATCTCTATTTGGGTCCCCCTATCCCCGAACGTGATACAGTCAGGTTTCTAGGCCTTCCTTTGACCGTAGGTTATCCTGGAAAACCTCACATTACTCTCTTTAAGGCAACTTGTCACAGCCGGCTAAACCTTCTTGAAACCCTTGCTCATCTTTCCTGGGAGCTGATCGTCGAACTCTGCTTCGCCTACATTCAGCCCTCGTTTTTATCGAAACTCGATTATGGGACCAGATTTATTCCACAGCCTCTCCTGCTACTCTCTCTAAGCCTTAACTCTATCCATCACCAAGGATTACGTTTGTGCCTTGGTGCTTTTCGCTCTTCCCCTGTTGAGAGCCTCTATACAGAAGCGAATGTTTCCATCCTTGTCTGGATCGCCGTGATGCCCATTGCCTTCGCTACTTGTACGCTCTCAAAGATCAAAACAAAACCTTCCATTATAGAATGGTCACCGATATTAGTAGACATTCTTTATTCGTTCGCCGCCCCTGTTTTTCTCCATCCCTTTTCTCTTCGCCTACATTCACTCTTGTCTTCCCTTCAGTTACTACCTTTATATGTTCATGTAGCATCTCACTTTTCCCTACCCCCCTGGGAAGTTCCAGCTGTTCGGGTCTGTTCTTTCTCACTCCCTTGCTCGAAAGCTCAACTGCCTACGGTGGCTTCCAGCTCTCTTTTTCTTGATCACTTCCACTCCCATTCTCATGCCACCGCTGTGTACACAGATGGCTCTAAATCTTCAGACAGCGTCGGATTTGCAGCAGTGTTTCTCGACAGCGTCATGCGGAGGCATTTACTATCTTCAGCTAGCATTTTTACTGCTGAACTGTATGTCATTCTTGCAGCACTTATTCGTATCGCATCTATGCCTGTGTCATCATTTGTAGTAGTCTCAGACTCCCTTAGTGCTCTACAGGCTATACGAAAATTTGATACATCTCATCCCCTAGTTCTCCGTATCCAACTTTGGCTACGCCGTATCTCTACCAAACATAAAGATATTGTTTTTTGTTGGGTCCCTGGTCATGTCAACGTACAGGGCAGTGAAACCCGGCAGAACACTGCTGCGTGGTCCCGCAGTACATGACCTACCAATTTCCTATCGAGGGGTTCCATTTTTTTGGGCTATTTTACTGCAATAGCTACCCACCTTCGCACCCGTTGGCAGCAACGTTTTGGGCAACTCTGCTCGGTAACAAACTTCATTCTATTAAACCGAGCATAGTTACTGGCCGTCTTTTTGTCATCATGCCGAGGTTTGGGGGACCACTCCCCGCCTTTGCATTGGCCACACCCTCTTACTCCCTGGGTATCTCATGGAGAGGCACCCTGTTCCTCTCTGTGAGCAGTGTTCCAAATTCCAGTATCGATTAGCCACATTCTGTTTAGACTTGCCCTCTCTATCAACGAGCACGCAGAATTTACCTCCAACGTCGTCTTCGTTCTACTACTCTCTGTTTACCTTCCCTTCTTGCTGAAAGGACCCTCCTTAATCCTGACTCCCCTTTATTGACTTCTTGACAACGACTGATTTACTCCACAAACTCTGATGATACTTTTCGCACTCCCCTCACCCTTTCTAGTTCAGTCTCTTGCTGCCCTTTACTCTTTCACCATCCACTACTTCCGCTGTCATCCGTAACCTATTACTCCCTCCATCTCCCTTTTGCCACCTGATTTCCCTCGCTTCCTGCCCTGCAGCTCGGTTTTTTTGGCTTAGTGCTTCTTTTGATTATAATAATAATAATTGTCCTTAATTACGATGCACATACATCCAGTGTCATGTAATATGTCAGACTTTTATACCATTAACTGCTCCTGAACAAAACATCTTCCAACTTTCTCTATTTTCTTGGAAGGACAATCTGGACGTTTATGTCCGATACCACCACACTGATGACATGTTGGTATAATAGCTGGTGACTTTTTTTCTGAAATTCAAATTCAAAGTTTATTCTCTCTAAAAGGGGATTACAATGCGGGAGTTTACAGAAATTTGGTTATTGTGTGCTTTACATGTAGGAAAATAGTGATTACAGAGTGTACCACTAGAATGCTTAGCATGGCTAGGCATTTTGGGCAGACTTAGTTTTATTCTTAATTGTAAAATATTAAAAATTATGAGGTAAGTTGGTATTATGGCTAAGTGACTAAATACTAGTTTGTGAGTTTAGCAATGTAAATGCTTTTGTTTTGGCACAGTACATAGTTTCAGTTTTGGAGTACACAGGATTCATTATTTTAAGATTGAGATTAATATTCTGTTTATGGTCAAATGAGTCAGTGAGTGTAAGTGTGAACCACCAGGTGGTATTCGTGTAGTTAGTTGACAGGAATGTATCGGGGGAATAAGATGTTTTCTAATGGTAGTTTTGAAGGTGATGAATGTGTCTGCAGTTCAGAGTTCTCGGGTAGGGTATTCCAGATTTTAGGGCCTTTGACATACATTGAATTTTTGTAAAGGTTTAGTTGGACACGGGAATGTCGTAGAGATGTTTGTGTCGGGTGTTATGCCTGTGGGTTCTGTCACAACTATAAAAGAAAGCATTTTAGGTCAAGGTTGATACTAGAGTTTAAGGTCCTGTAGATGTAGATTGCATAGTAGTAAGTGTGGATGTACTAACAGGGAGAAAGTTTAGGTCTATGAAAAGTGGGGGGGGGTGTTGCCAGGGATGGGATTTAGTGATTATTCTTACTGCAGCTTTTTGTTGGGTTATTATTGGGTTTAGGTGTGTTGCTGCAGTTGATCCCCAAGCACAAATAGCATAGGTGAGGTATGGATAAATAAGTGAGTGGTATAGTGTGAGAAGGGCATTTTGCGGCACTTTGTATCGTAAACTTGGGGGAGGATCCCAACCGTTTTGGATACTTTTTTGGTTATATGCTGGAAAAGGGAGAAGGCATTTTTTCGGCACGTAGTATCATATCTTGAGAGGATCCCAACCGTTTTGGATACTTTTTTGGTTATATGCTGGATATGGGGCTGAAATTCAGGTTGTTGTCAAGGTAAAAAGCCTAGGAATTTTCCCCCCTTATTTCTGGTAATTAGAGTGTTGTCAATCTTAATGTTAATTTGTGCATCTCCGCTCTGCTACCAAACATAATATAGTTAGGTTTTGTCAGTGTTAAGCGAAGTTTATTGGCTGTCATCCAAGTCGATATTTTAATCAGCTCCTCATTCACAGTGTTTGAGGGTGGCAAGATTTTGGGGGGAGAGATGACATAAGTCGTGTCATCAGCAAAGAGAAGGGTTTCAGGTGTTGGGATTAACGTTTGGAAGGTCATTGATGTATATGGGGAAAGAGCAGGGGACCAAGGACACTTCCCCGCGGAACTCCAGTATCAAAGTGGCCGTGTTGCTGATGCTGTGTCTTTAATGGTGACATACTGTACCTTTTAGTAATGTAAATTTTAAATAAGCAAGCGCATGGCCTCTTATGCCGTAATGATCAAGTTTGTGGAGTAGGATGTCGGGTCTACTGTGTCAAAAGCTTTTTCTTAGGTCAATAAAATTCCTATTTGGATATTCCTTATTTTCCAATGCTGTGTAAAGCAGATCTAGCATTTTTTATGATTGCATCATTAGTGTTTTTATTTTTCCTGAATCCAAATTGGCAGGGGTTGAGTATGTTTTGAGCCATATAAATAAATACAGTCTCCTGTGCACGAGTTTCTCAAAGTTTTTGGATAGCAATGGTAAGTTAGATATTTGCCTATAGTTTGTTTAAGTATGTAGGGTCACCACCTTTATGTATTGGTGTAACCCTTGCCATCTGAGTAGTTTCGGAAGGTGCTAGTCTCTAGTGACTTTTTTAAAGAGTAATGAAATAGCATGCGAAAGGACATGGGCCGCTCGCTTGTACAGTAATGGTGGGACATGAGACAGATTCCCCGATTTATTTTTAAGTGACTTTATAATCTCGGTGACTTCCCTGGGCTCAGTTGGTGGCAAGATAGAAGTAATTAGGGAATTCCCATCTAGGTATTCCCCGGCATGGGCATTGGTATGTGGGATTTTACTGGGGAGATTAGATCCTATGGTTGAGAAGAAGTCGTTTTATCTTGTTAGCTGTGTCAGTGGGATATAGTGGGGGTTTCATTAGGTTTAATTAGGACAATATTCTTTGGTTTTTCTCAGTTTGTGGGTCCCTAGAATCTGAGAGAGTGTTTTCCAGGTCTTTTTTATATCTCCTCTAGTGTCTGTGAATCTACTGGAGTAGTATAGTTGTTTGGCTTTCTTTATTTCTTTGGTGAGAGCTGATGAATAGTGTTTAAGAATATCTTTGTGTATTAAGCCTTGTCTATATTGCTTTTCATATTGGTGTTTCTTGTCAATGGATTTCAGAATGGTGCTGGTTAGCCATGGGCAACCAAGCCATTTGTTTGTGATCTGTTTTGTTTTTATAGGACAATGTTTGTTGTATAGTCTAAGTAATTTGTTAAGAAAAATGTCTGTCCAGTCATCAATACCATTGGCCTTGGAGAATTCTGTAGGCCAGTCAACAATCTCTAGGTCAGCTGTGAACTTCCTTAATGAGGCCTCGTCATGGAGTTTAACCCTTTGACTGTTTCCGACGTATAAATACGTCTTACGAGCCAATGTTTCTGACGTATTTATACGCACAAATTCTAGCGGCTTCAAATCGAACGCCAAAGGCCTGATAGGCCTACACGGGAGAGAATGGGTC